>LVYW01000002.1:4109971-4341659 GCA_001630435.1 Sporothrix globosa
CCCCCCCCCCCCTTTACCCTAGACAAGGACCCAGCTCAGCCAACGTCTATTATCTTGATACCACACCCGGTCCACCAAACCGCACACCCACCCCCATCCTTTTTGGCACCAACTAGCTACTGTGCGTTTTCCCATACGCCGGTGCTCTCTTTCTGCCTTTTGACAACTCCTCATTATCATCTTCTATCTTTTCTCAATCTTTGTCACTCGTTTTCTGTCGTCCGTTGTCAATCTCACGGTGCCCACCCCCTTCTCTCACCCCTGCCCGCTCTTCTCCCTCATTCTTGCCGCACCCCCATACCACATCGAATACAACAGGAATGCCACTTATATAAACTCCGGCCTTCCAACCCTCGTTTTGGTCTCGAACAACATCTTGTCTCGTTCGTGTTCAGGCTCACCCATACGGTCACCGTAATCCTTTGGTCAACACACCAGGGATCTTTTTACTCAACAACCCGGACTGACCTTACCTCAACTCGTTTTGTTTTCCTGTTGTGATTCAACCGTCAACATGAACAAAAAGGACGAGTACGACACAAGCGAGACGTTCACGGGCGGCGGTGAAGACGTCGGCGTTGGCTACACCAGCAACGAAAATGTCGTCCACCAGGCCGACTTCACCGTCGGCAACTCCTGGTATGCAAAGGTGCAGCGCATGGCCGGCAAGCTGGGTGTCGAGCAGCGTGGTATTGAGCGCGTCCCCGAGGATGAGCGCACTGACACCACAATGACCAAAGTCGGCACAATGGTATGTCACAGAAACAAAAAAGACGTTGAATTGAAATCAATGTAGAAAACACAGGGCAGCATCTGCTAACACAGCCATCAGTGGCTCTCTGCCAACATGGTTGTGTCGTCCTTTGCCATTGGCGCCCTCGCCGAGCCCATTTTCGAACTGGGCTTTGTCGATACCGCCCTGACAATCGTCCTCGTCAATGCCCTCGCCATTACTCCCGTCTGCTTCTTCTCCACGTTTGGCCCTCGCTTCGGCTTGCGCCAGATGGTTCTGTCCCGCTTCTTCTTCGGTTACCACTTTGTCAAGATCAGTACGTGCTTCCTCGTTTCTATTCGTTATTTTTATTACAAAAAAATGATGGGACATCCACTAACACACCCACTTCAGTCGCTTTTTTCAACGTCATTGCCTGCATTGGCTGGTCCGCCGCCAACGTCATTGTCGGGGCCCAGCTGTTCAACGCCGTCAACAGCAACATGCCTGGCTGGGCCGGCATTCTTGTCATCGCTTTCTCCACCCTCTTCGTCTGCTTCTTCGGCTACCGCATCGTCCACATCTACGAACGCTGGTCGTGGATCCCGTGTCTCATCATCTTCATCATTGTTGCCGCCGAGTTTGGCCACACCGGCAAGTTCAGCAACCTGCTGCCTCTCGCGACCGGCCGCGCCGAGGCTGGTGCCGTCCTTTCTTTTGCCGCGTCTGTCTTCGGCTTCGGCACCGGTTGGACCTCGTACGCCGCCGACTACACCGTCTACCAGCCCGTCGAGCGCACCCGGCGCTCCGTCTTCCTGTGGACCTTTGGTGGTCTGTACTTCCCCCTTCTCTTAACTGAGCTGCTGGGCGCCGCTGTTATGACCGCCGCCTCCCACGATACCGACTTTGCCAACGCCTATTTCGACGGTGGTATTGGTGGTCTCATGGCCATGGTTCTTGTCCCGCCATTGGGCCGCTTCGGCGAGTTTTGCCTTGTTATCCTCGCCCTGTCCATCATCGCCAACAACTGCCCCAACATCTACTCCGTGTCCCTGTCTCTGCAGGTCATGCACAAGGAGACCCAGCGCATCCCGCGCTTCATCTGGGTTCTGATCGGCACCGGTGTCTACATTGCGATTGCCATCCCCGGCTACAACCACTTCGCCTCGTGGCTCGAGAACTTCATGACCATCATTGCCTACTGGCTCGCCATCTACGAGGGCATCTCCCTGACCGAGCACATTGTCTTCCGCCGCGGCTTCACGGGCTACAACGTCGACGACTACACCGATGCCAGCAAGCTGCCGCCCGGCTTTGCCGCTGCTCTGGCCTTCTGCTTCGGCATCATGGGCGTCGTCCTGGGCATGGCCCAGACCTGGTACATTGGTGTCATTGGCAAGCTGTGCGGCACCGAATACGGTGGAGACATCGGTTTCGAGCTGGCTTTTGCCTTCTCAGCCATCTCCTACGTGGTCCTGCGCACCGTGGAGAAGAACTACTTCAAGCGTTAAAAGTGGACGACAGCAGCAGCCAGCCGCTGCTGTTTGGCTTCGACAAGGGAGTTTAAAAAGGGGAGATTGGTTTGATTTTTTTTTATACATCATTTTAACACCTGCTTTTTCTTTTAACGTTCTCGATTCGAATAGTTTACTCACATCCAACTTCTCATCCACCGGCGTGGCCACCACCAATCTCACCCCCTCCCTTCACATCTTTCCCATTTTAAAACTTCTCTGATGTCTGTATGAAGGAGGTCTACATTTTTGTTTTCATTTCATCTTCTGTTACAATACCTCATTGTTTGATTGTTGTTGTATTTTTGGGCATATACATGTGTCTACATATCCAAGCCGTTCAGCAAAGCTTAGAATCTGAATTGATTGATCATCTCAATACCATACCTGCACCTATGCTGCACAGCGTGAAATATGTTGAAATATGAGCCTATTCTTGCCACGCCAGCATACCTATGACGGCCTAGCTGCATAATAGACACTTAGCATCTAAATGCGAAAGATCGTTTCAATACAGATCGTTGTTACTGTGAGGCTTTATGTCTACTAATATTCACGATCATTATGACAATATTTCGTATTACTTTTCTTTACTCCTGTTGCATTTTTATTTGTTTGTTCTATGTAGAACGATAAGAAAGTTTTCACTGTATATATCACTGAAGTCCATTTCATAGTATTCACTCGATTTACAGGATATATTTAAATAAAAGTATGCAGTTTAACACAATAAATTGGTACTATTCGTGTTGAAACGTAAAATCCAAAACGGAACCATGTTCAAGTAGCAACAGTCCTGTAGACTGTTCTCAAATTAATCAACTCATATACAGAAACGAGCAAAGCAGGATATAAAACCCGAGAAACGAAGCATCCCTTTTTAAGAATAAAGAAAGTATGGTAGTAATGCAGGAAGTAATGAAACATAATGGAACATAAGAAAGAAAGAAAAAAAATAGATACTGGTGTTTCCATACCATGTACAGCCTTTGCCACCCACATATACACACATCTCGCGCTTCGCCTATGACTGGTAAAATGCCGACTTCATGAATGTCTCTGCACCAGCCGCCTTCTGCGCAGCAGCCTTCTCTGCCATCACCGGGTCGGGACCCGTGGCCGAAGCAGGTGCCACCGTTGTCGCGCCGCTATTGCTCGTCGACACGCTGCCGGCCACGCTTGGAGCCGACGGCGGCGCCGGCAGGAGCTGCTGCTGCTGCGGTTGCTGTGCCGCCGCCTTCTCCTTGGCCGGGTTCGGCATCACACGCAGGTAGGTCGACGGCAGGTAGCCCACGCGGCCGTCGCGCGTCCGGCACTGCCACCAGTCCGACGGGTTGCCGAGTGGGTCGGTCCGACCCAGTACCACGACGAGATCGTCGCGCTTCACAGCCAGGTCCAGGCTCGGCATGCTGCTGGCGGCGCCGCCTGCTTGTTGCTGCTGCAGATTCAGCTGCTGTTGCTGGGCGACAAGGGCCGGGTCGGGGGTGTAGTCGTAGAGAACGCGGCAGAAGTCGAGCTTGGACGGGTCATTGAGTGCCTGTTGTTGTTGCTGTTGCAGGGCCATCTGCCGACGCTCCTCCTCCTCGTGCGATGCTGCCAGCGACTTGATCATCTTGCTCATCAGATACGGCAGGCCGAATGCGGCTAGCACGAAGAAGAAGAGAGGCTTGCGGCTGGGCTTGGGTGCACCAGCGGTACCGTCTGGGCCAGGGGGTGCTGTGCGGCCCTCGAAGCGCGCAAACGCCGCGGGCGTCAGGGCCATGGCGTCGGCCGGTGGTGGCCGGCCGGTGATCTTGGCAATCAGTGTTCGGATCCAGCGCATCAGTGTGAAGATGCCAAGGATGGAGCCGAGCGTGTCGCGCAGATTGCCAAACTGCTCCGCAACCGAAACCATTGCTATAAGGTGTTAGTGGTATTCTGCCAAAAAAAGTGGGCGATATTCAAAACATGGTTGGTCACAACATACCAAAGAAACTCGAGTGTGTAGCCATGTATGTGCTCTCCAGCATCTGTGCGAAGCCGCCAAAGGCGCCAACAATGCCCTCAAGCATCTGGAAGGTTGCCTGGGTGTTCGTGTTGAACCGGTTCGTCAAGCTGTTGGGGTCGTTGGGATCGCGCATGCCCATTCCTCCGCCATACATGCCGCCACCATACATGCCTCCGCCATAGCCGCCGCCGTACATGCCACCGCCATACATTCCGCCACCGATCGTGCCGGCGCCGTATCCGCCGTAGCCACCATATCTATATGGCGAGGAGTAGGTTGAGCCGTATGCACCGCCGTATGGAGAGCCGAGTGCAGATGTTGCGGTGCCTAAGCGGCTGTAGGCGGCGGCGTTCTGGTTGACGGACGTTGTCAGGGAAGCGGGCATCGGGGGAACAGCCGGGGCAGCTGATGCGGCCGATGCGTCGGCAGTCGCCGCGGCAGCGGGAGAATCGGAGGATGCCATGCTCAGAGCAGGTGCTGAAGCGCAAAAACACGTGTTAGCTGCCGCCAAAGTATCGCATGCGCAAATGGTTAACAAGGATCGATCACGTACATGTGGTTGCCGTCCCGGCGGGGCGGTTCCTTTCCCAAGGTTTTGGCGGCGATGCCATAAGCTGCCCGCCGAGCGTAGAGTATTTCTGAATCGGGGATTCGAGAAGATCTTCTCCTTCTACTGCGCTCTGCGCTCTTGCTCTATGAGCAATGCTTATCGGTCAACCGTTCGCTCGTCGGTCGGCGCGTTGGCGAAGTTTTCGGACAGCGCTTTCGGGTGCGCGTGACGATCGAATGACAGACCTGGAGATCTGTAAACAGACTGCCGAGGCGTATCTGAGTGGAATTTCGATGCGCTGAAGTCTCTTAGATGAGAATCTGGATGGAAGACCAGATGCAATGTGGCGATGTGATGATCCAGTTGCGAAGAACCTGGGGAATCGGTATGAAGCAGGGTGTGCGAGGGAGGAAAGAGGCGCCAGGAATCCCAGGAAAGAGAAGCACTGATATTCCAAAAGTAAAAGAACAAGGGGAAAAAAGGAGTGAGACGAGAGCTTCGTGGTTCTATGGGTGCGCGTGGTCGTTGAGACTGAATAAAGATGATTACCAAAAAAGTCGTTTGCGGAAATGGAGGAGGACAAGGATGGAGGCGACAAAATACAATAGTTACAGGAAAGAGCAGACGGGGGAAAAGTAGCGTGGAGAATCAGAAGGAAAATTGGAATGCACCTTCTGTAGTGGCCGGGATGGGGAGGCCTGTGAGTATGGGAAGGTGCAACTGAGGGGCCTAACTCCGCTAAGAAAAAGACAATGGAGAAAGCGTGACCACTCGTAATTGCTGTCAATTAACAAACAGGCAGAGGAAATATGGGTTGTAAAGTCTTAGCAACGTCTCCAATGTTGGATATATTCAACCAAAAGAACTTTTCTCAGAAACGCCGCGAAGATACAATGTAGTGAAGCATTATGAGGAGGACAGAAAATGGATTACAGAAGACAAGAGGGAAGGTGCGGATCGCGAAAAACTACTAGGGAGGAATGAGCAGCGAAGAATCCACCCGCCTCCGCATTTTCAGGGAAGGAACGACGGCCTGGCTTCTTGATATGCGCATACGCAGTGAGAAGGCGATGGGAAAGACAGGGAATAAGAAGTCCTACAGCTAGAATTTGGGGAAATCGGGGGAACAACTCGGGCAAAGGCTAAGCGAGTGATGAATTACCGGGGTACAAGGCGCGAGCGACCAGAACACGCACCGCGGACCGTGGACCTCGGCAAGCTGCTGTGAGTCTGGCTTGGGATAGGATTTGGTGGAGGAAAGAGCGGTCTTGCCGAGTTTGTTTGGTTGTGTTGGACGCTCAGCCAATTAGATAACGCTGAAGGATCAATCTGCATTTTTATTGGCTGAAGCCCCACCACAATTGAGAAGCGCACATGTGCAATACACACAGTATGAATACTGTAATCAATATGCCACAGATACTGTATATCACACTGTACTCTGGGCACATCATGATGTCACTCACGACTTTACATCTGAACATCAGCTCACAGTGCACCTGTGTCGCAAGGGGAACGAGTAACACAGCGGAGGCTCGGCGTATATAGTTGTTGGACCGTCAATGTATAGTGAGTTTCATGTCGTTATCAAATATATGCCCGGCCAGAATGACTGAAAAAGACTCTCACGAGACCAATGTCAAGCCCACAAGACTGTCCAGTGATGGTCCCCGTACACGGTATCCATATCAAATAAACACCAAAACACCCACATGTATAGCCAGGTAATTCGTATCTTTTCATCATATCGCTCACTACTCATGAAGCCTTTGATTTCTTCCCGCCACGTCGTCGAGTCGTTCTCGGCGCCGTGTAGTTCTCGTCCCCTTCCGCATTGTCGTCAATATCGGCATCATCTCCTTCGTCCAAGACGTCCTCGTCGTCTTCCTCAAGAAATGCAGCTGTGGTTCGTCCCTTGCGCTTCCGACCGACAGATGGTTTGGACGTCGACACGGCCGGCTCTGAGGTTGTACTATCCGAGTCCGCGGCCGTCGTGTTGGCCTTGAGCTTGCTGACGGCGGCGGCGAGTCGGCGGCTGCTGGCCGTGTTCTTGTTGCGGGGTGCGTGGCGCGGCGCATACTCCTCGGGGATATTGGCCAGCTGCTGCTGCTGCAGGCGCTGCTGTTTTTCCTGTTGCTCGCGCACTTGCACCTCGGTCAACCGCGCGCCTGCGCCGACCGCGCCGGAAAAGTAGCGCGTAATGTTGCTCTGCGTGCCCTCCGTCTCGCGGCGGTTCATGTCGCGGATCACGGGCACCAGCACTTCGTCGGTGCGCTCTTGGCTCCAGCCGATCGTGGCCATCAGGAAACTGCGCAGACCGTCGAGGTCTGGCACACCCCACTGGAACGGCTCGGCGCTGTGGTCCACCTCAGGATGCAGGTAGGCGTCGAACACGGCTGGGCTGGGGAACCCGAGCGGCAAAAACAGTTTCGTGGCCTGCGACTTGCGGAACTTGCGACGGAAAGGCGACTCGGCGTCGGCCTCTTTGGGCCGGTTGTGCGACTGCACGTCTTGCCACCACGCGCGGAACTGCTCGAGACCGTCGGCGCCAGGAAACTCGGAGATGATCTCCATGGCTGTCACGGGACCGACGCCGGGGATGCCGTCCGTGTAGTCGGAGCCGAGCAGCTGTGCAATGGCGATGAGCTTCTCGCGCGACAGTGACATCTCGCGCTCGAGGTCGGCGCCTATGTAGCATTCGACAAACTTGTTGCCGTTGAACATGTTCTTGTAGACGCGCGTGCCTCCGAACAGAAACGTGTCCGAGTCGTCGGTAACAATGCCGTCGACGAGCCCCAGCGACACGAGTTCGGCGCACTGCGCTTCCGCCTCCATGGGCGCCGTAATGTAAGGAATGCCAAAGAGCCGCAGCAGTGCCTGACACTCAGACACCATGACTTGTGTGACCTCGTCCGCGTCGCGGCGGTCCTTCTTTTGCTGGTTGCGCAGGGCCTTGAGCTCCTGTTCGTAGGCCTGCTGGGCGTCGGCGGTACTGTTGCTGTTGTGGTTGAGGGTGCTAGCAAAGCGCGCGTGTTCTTCGACTTCTTCAGCCATCTGAACGAACAGCTCCTCGTCTTCCGGATCGCTGATCTCGTAGGCATCCTCTGTGCCGCCGCCGCCATCTCCTGTAAATAACCCGTCGTCCAGCTTTTCTTCTTCCTTGGGAGCTTCTGAAACCTCACCAAGCTGCACTATCGGCGCTACCTGTTCTAGGACTGCTTGCTCTTCCTCAAATATTGTGGGCTGTTCCGGGATCTTGACGTCTTCGAATTCAACTTCCGGAGATGACTGTCTTGTTTCTGTGAAGGGTTCTGTAGATGCTTCTGTGGTAGGTGGCTGTTGTTCGCCACCAACAGCATCATCTTCATTAGCGACAGGGTTTGTGTTATCTGCCTGTGATATCCCACCCTGAACACTGTAGTCGTTTGATAGGCTTTGATTCTTTGGCGGCGGCGGCACATCAAGCACTTCGATATCGCTGCCGTCGTCGCTCGACGAGTCAATCTCGACGATGCGCTTCTCCTCCATGCGCTGCCAGATCTTGGCTTCTTCGAGGGCCATCTCCCTGTCTTCGGCATTGATCTCGTCGTCATAGAGCTGCTGTTGCAGCATGGAAGTGCGAATGTCCGTGTCGTGGATCATCCACGGCGGCAGAGGTTGAGGGGCCGTTTCGTCACGGGCCTTTTCGAGCCCGCCATCAATATCAGCATTCTCCCCCTGTGCACCGTCTGACCGGCCTGCCTCGGACTCAGATCCCCTAGGCTCCCGCTCAAATCCACCGCCAACTTCGTCCTCCGAGTCAACCTCAAAGGCACCGGACTCGGCGGCATTTGCAGCCGCAATGGCAGCAGCAGTCGCGGCTGCGTTCGCCGTGGCTGACGTAGGAAAGGGCGAAGCCATGTTAACCTCCTGTGATTGTGCTGCAACCGATGTCTTGGGCTTTGTGCGTTCCGGCGGCGGTGCTGTCGGTTTTTTCTCAAAGATGGACGTCTGCCAGTTGAGCTTCTCAAAGGGCAGAGGGCCGTCAAAAGCGTTCCGTTTCTGAGGCTGGATGGGACGGGACAAGCCAGAATTCTCAACAACGGGTACGGACTTTTTCTTCCTCGATGCCTTGGCTAAGGCGGCCTGGATATCAAGTTCGCTATCGCTGCTGTCGTCGTCGTCCAAATCATTGGCAGCTGCTGTCTCCCGTGCCTTTGCCGCCGCTGTGACAGACCCGGACACGGCGGCGTTCGATCGATTATTTACGACATGGGCAACCATTTGGCCGGTCGAACCAAAAATGGGTCGTGCCGCTTCGGCTGCCTGTTGCTGCCATTGCGGAGCTGTCCTCTCCGGCTCATCCACCACGTCCTCATTCTGGCCCTCTCCGCTATCAGACTCAGCACCAACACCATGCTGGTTCTGCAGAGACATAGCAATGGCGCGGCTCAGGTCTTCGTCTTCGTCTGCTTCTAGAGCGTTGTCGGCCTGCGGTGGTTCGTCGAGTGGCTCATAGCTTTTGACAAACAACGACTCATCGTCCACGTCATCGTCTGCGCCAACTGCACCGTTGCCGGCGGCCGGCCGAGAGGGGAGCTTGGGGAGGCGGTTCAGCCCCTCAATGGGCACGTCCTCAAACTCCATGTCCTCGTCCTCGTCCTCCACGGCGCCTCCGTCTTTGTCACCCTGGTAGCTGAAGTGCAGAGCGTCCACATCAATAGGCTTGTGCACTTCGCCCAGGTCTTTCTCCCGGCTGACAACGCCCAGTGCCCAGCCGCCTTCGGCGCCGTCATTCTTGACGAGGATGTACTCGCGGCCGCGCTCGCCGGCCACGCGCCCGTTGACACCCATGGTCAGGTCGAGACCCGTCATGCCCACCTCCAACATGAGCCGCTGCGTGAGGTGGTTGCGCTCGCGCACACGCTCGATTTGAAACCGCGAAAAGGCCATGCGGTCGGGGAACATGGTGTCGAGCTGCTCCTTGCTGAGGCCTAGACGCAGACGACTGCGGATGCGCGCGGCGTTGAGAATGTTGTAGCGGTCGGGCGGCGGCAGGCTCTTGAAGAAATCGCCGTCAAAGTCGATTTTCGAAAAGTCGTAGAGGTTGATGTCCTCGCCATTGTCAAACTGTCGCGCATACGACTCGAGCTCCTCGATGCTCATGATCCGCGGGTCCTCGGCACGGCCCATACCCTCGATGGAGCCATGCTCGAGGTCGGGCAGGTGGTAGGCATCCTTCTTTGTGAACTTGCGACTCCGTAGCCGCTCTTGTTGTGTCATGTGCGCTTCCTCAGCATAGATCATCTTGTCGGCCGAGGGCAGCACCTCGCCCTCAACGACACCGCTGCTGTCGGGAGCCACGACTTCGCTGGGACCGCCCGAGCCACCTTCATGCAGTTCTTGGTCCCGCTTCTTCCGCTTCTCTTCTTCTTCTTCGGCAAGACGGTGCATCTGCACGGCCAAAAGCTTGCCGGCGGTGCGCACGGCATCGTCGCGGCGGCCTTCACGGCGGCGGCGTCGAGCCTGCAGTGTGGCGCGCTTGAGCGTGGGAGCACCGCCATCAAAGACAAAGACGGGCAGGATGCCGAACCACAGCAGTTTGCAGATGCGGCGGAAGAAGCCGACGACATGGGCGTTGCGTAAGGCGTTGCCCTCCTTGTCGCGGACGGCCTTGAGAAACTGGTAGATCCAGATGGAGGCATCGACGGCCAGGCGCTTGCGGTTGAGTGTAGCTAAGTTGGTCGGCCGCGCACAGGGCTGCAGCACCTGCCAGAGACCATTGACACCCATGGCGGCGGGTATCTGAAAAGAAGAGGCAGTGGACGAGATGCCAATGGCCCAAGAAAAGCTCAAATCGGTGCTTGAATGGCTGTCATCGCTTCCGGGTTGGCCGTCAAGGCTGGAGAATCATGGCTGCTAAGCAGTGCCCTTGACAGTGGCAGTCGGAATGTCTTGTGAGACGTGTCACGTCGTAGCAAGCAAGGGTCTTGTCTGTAAATCTCTAGACAACAGAACTTGACGCATTGGATGAAAGTCGCCACGACGTTGGCGAGACGCTTCTGCCTGCGTGCACTGAACGCGACATCTACAGTGGCACTTGCCGCACGGAACTGGCGCGCAGTCACGCCGTCACTCAACGAGAAAAGCGGGGCCAGCCTGCGGCGACGACCCACGTTGCCACTCCAGCGAAGAGCTGGATAGAAACATAAATCAAAAATGCTCATATGCGATGTTTCGTACTGTCTCTAGATGCATACATTACATCGTGCACTGTGCTGGTCTGAGACATGTGGGGCACAGAACAAAGGCAGCGTCTTTTTGATGGGCCTTTTAACAGCAAATGAGGATCACCCTATCACCGTCAGCCCAGCAAGGCAGGATATGCCAACTCCATCACTATGACGATTGCGGCCATGACGATGTCCCCCGCTGCCACTACCACCACCACCACCGCCGAGTGATACAGAGTGAGACTGTGTGCGAGAGCACAGCCGCACCGCAGAGGAGCAGTCGATTCCTTGTAAAAGGCACGGCAGGTCAAGTGACAAAGACTCAAGTGCCTCCGCTCCAAGGCCGTTTACACACACACACACACACAGACACACACACACCATGGAGTCGCAAGAACCTGTACCTGCGTCTGCGTCTGCGTCTGCGTCGGCGCTCACACCCGCAGCTACAGCGGCTGCACCCCCATCTGCTGCTAATGCAGCAGCCATCCGAGAAGAGTCCAGGGCCTACCTGCAGTCGCTTCTCAACAAGCATCTGCTTGTGCACACGACAGACGGCCGCATGTTCCGTGGCGAGTTCAAATGCACCGATCCCGTGGGTCGCCCCATCTTGGGCCAATCCGAAGCGTGCCCTGGGCCGATGGGCAGATTGAAAGAGATGTGCCGTCCACTAACATTGCTAGGATTGCAATATCGTGCTGGCGCATGCAACCGAGTACCGGCAGCCGACGGCCCGGCAGCGGGCCCAGTACGCTGCACAGCAGGCCGCGGCGGGTCAGAGCAGCAGGGCCGTGATGAACATGACGTCGCGGTACCTGGGGCTGATTGTTACGCCGGGGCAACATATTGTAAAGATTGAGGTGGAAGAGTTTACGAGTCAATTGAAGCGACCACCAAGGCCGTCTTGACGTGACGAAGGCAACGTCAGGGAAAGTAATAATAAATGATACCATAAATAAAGTAAAAAACACCGTGTATTATATCTTTTAAGATCCAAGATCCTCCTTAACCGTTTTACATACAGAACTGCTCTCAAACCGTGGCCCTGTCTGTTTCGGCATCCCCCGTGTCCGTGGTATTACAGCCGTCGTCTAAGATCAACATCCAACAGAAAGGAGACAGGAAGAGAGCACAGGCAAAACCACAATATGACAAAAGAAAAACGTAAAACTCAGAAAACTCATCCTAGATTCCAAAAATGACCATAGAAATACAAAACGAAAACGGGCAAAAGGGTAAAGTGGAAAGCAAAAGAAAAGGGGGTATCGTTCACTGCCACAGAGAAAAGAGAAACTGGTCATTGAGGACACACCCTTCTCCTTTCATCCAGAACAGCTGTCGAAAGGAACGACTAATTAGAAGTCAAGAGAAAATCCATTGACAAAAACAACATGGCAGAGCGAGGTACGTGTCAAAAGAGATCAATCACGAGAAGACTCTGCTTAAGCAGCAATCTCTTGGGTGCGGCCGCGGCTCTCGCCGTTCAGGCCAACCTCGCTCTCGCCAAGGTCGTCCTCGTCGCCGTGGAGCTCGTCGTCCTCTTCGTCGTCCTCGTCGCCGTACTTGCCGCCGTGCTCGCCGGCCGAGACCCACTGGTCACGGTCGTTGAGGGGCGCGTCCTGGCCCGACAGGTCGTGGCCGTTGCCGGCATCCTCGGCGCGGGCCTTGATAAGGTTGCGGCGGCGCGTGGACAGGGTGCGGGCGCGGGTGGACAGCTTGGAGGAGACGGCGGCGTTCTGGGAGACCCAGTTGGTCAGCGAGTCCTCGCAGTCCTGGATGATGGCCTTGCTGGCCTCGTAGCCGTCGTAGGCCGGGCGGGTCTCGCCGGGGGTGACCGGGGTGTCGTCAATGAGCTCGAGCAGGTGCTTGCCGTAGCCCGCAATGATGGCAACCTTCTCGCTGTGCTCGCGCATGGCGTCGAAGTGGTACGCGTACGCGGCCTTGATCTTCTCGCGCGTAATGTTGGACAGCTGGGCCTCGGCGACGAGTGACTCGGCCTCGGCGCGCACGAGCTCCTGCTCGAGCACGACAATCTTGGGCGAGTTGGGCTCCTTGTACTTGAGGTGGGCGATCTGGTCGGTAATCTTCTGCTTGCGGTCGCGGCTGGGCTGGACCGAGGCCTCGATGTTGCGGATGCTCTTCATGGTGACGCGGTACTGGTCGTAGCGATCGACGTACTGGTCCTCCAGCTCGCCGATCTCGTAGATGAGCACGCCGAGCTTGTCGGTGACGTCCGACACGTCCTCGTCGCCGGCCTCGCCCCAGATGGACAGCTGCTGGGCCACGTCCATGCGCTCCTTGGCGACAAGCTCCATGCTGCGCATCACGTTCTTCTCCATTTTGACAAGCTGCGACAGCTTCTTTGACAGGTCCGGGCCGAAAGCACCGGCCGCGTTCCTTCTAAGAGCATGGCCTGGAGGGTTGGTTGTTAGACATGAATTGAGCTCAATTGAGATGGAGGCATTTGGCGAGATGTCTTACCGAATCCTCCCTTGCCGAACAGGCGGTTGGACTTTGTAGACGAGGGCGGGGGCGGAGGGTTCTGTGCATCGCGGAAGGTCCGGGTTAGTGATTGGAGTCAGGCACGGCAGGTACGGCCGCAACGGCCGCAACGACCAAAACGACCGAAACGGCAGGAAACAGCCAACAGACAGAAGGTTGGCAACGTACCTGGATCTGCGAGGCGGTGGGCGCCCGCGACTGGCGCATAGAGTAGGTGCGATGCATGGTTGCGAAGGGGTGAGGTGGTTGTTCGTAGAAGGCGCGATTGACGCAGGGAACAAACGATGGAATTGCAGAAAAGGGAAACGGCAGCTGCACGCGGGGGACAAAAGTGCAGTTAGGCAATTGGCACAATTAGCAGAATTAGCAGGAGCGATTGTGCGATGAAGCCGAAAAATGCAATGTGACGATGCGTCCGTTATTGAATTGGTTTGCTGCTTTGTTGATTGCGTTCCTAAACGAGAAAACAGGGGGAGCAGGGTAGTAGTATAGGATGGAGAAGAGAATGAAAAGAGAGAAAAAAAAGTCGACGAATAAAGACACGACAGACAGACAGCCAAATATATCGACGAGAGAAACGAGGGGGAGTCTGTCAGCACATGTGCGTAAAAGCTATATTTATGCTACCCGTAGCAGCAGGCAGGGCGAGGAGCTAGGCCGGGTGCGTTCGAGCTTGGGGGGGCTGGAAGCAACACGAACAGCGCGGACTTCTCTTGTCCCCTTTTCCGTTTTCTTGGCTTGTTGTGTTGGAATGGTGCGTCGACGTCATCCAGGCCCACCGCAGGCTGTTGGAGCACCTGCCGTCTGAGCTTTGCGCATCCAAGGCCGGCCAGATTGGGCACTAGCGTCCTAGCGTCCTCGCTGCGCCCACCTGCCCCCCGTACAGAGGCATAAATACGCACTAAACCGGGCGAGCTGCAACGGCTCGAGAAAGTTGGCCAGACCAACAAGAAAGAACCGCTCATCTGGTTCGCGGCGTTCTAGTGTGCGGCGCACCGATAGTTTTCCCCTCTCCGAGAGGAGACTAAGAGTTTGCACGCCTCGAACAAACAACAACGGCACTAGCGCTGGAGCTGAGTGAACGATATCCTGGCTGGAGGGCGACAAAAGGACGCCAGAATACATCATACATTGATCGGCGGCCGCATCTGGGAGGTAGGCCGGAGAAGAGGGAAACGATAAGGTGTGTGCAGAACTAGGAAGCAAGTAGTTACGTCGTACGTCGCACGCCGTTTTCCTCGCCAGGTGAACAGCAAGACCTTCCAGGAGAAATCAAACAGACGAGGAGTGGTGAAGCAATGAGGATGTTGTACTGGAAACAAACAACGAGAGACGAGAGATGAGTATCTTAAGAACTGCTCAGATGTCGCCGTGAACGCACTTGTACGTCTGAGTAAGGCACGACGCCATGTGAACTCTCATATGAAAACAAATGGTGGCGTCAACAAAGGACATAGGTCTGTCGCACAACAAGTCGATGCATCGATCCGAAGACAGTCTGTATCCTGTATTCGCACGTTGTACGATCACATTCTACTATCCGACTCGTTCATATGCATATAATGAGGCTGCTGCCAACGCCCCACCTGCGAATGTCAGCCAATCAGTCGCTCCTTCCGCCGCTCCCCGCGACCAGCCAATCAGCAACTGTGTCTTGGCTAGACCTTCCGCGATTGCGACACTGGGGCTGTTTGCGCTGTCGTCAGAGGATCTGAGGCCGCTAAAATGGGCTGCTCCTGCCGCAACGCGTTTTTGATGTTCCTGCCCGGCGGCATCAAGCACGTCTGGGGACTTTTGCCTCGCTCCTCCACAACGCGCCGCGCTCCACGGCCTCACCATCCCGGCCCTCCACATCTACGCCGAGCTGCCAGCAGCGTCCACGACGGCCACGCTCCCGGCACGTCCATCTGTACGGCTGTCCTGCACGCCTGCGCGATCGCGTGCTCACAAAAGGAAACGGCGCATCGCGGCACGGACGCGGCGGACCAGGGCCCCTTTTGCTTTCTCCGCTATTTTCTCTCTTTGTCTTCACCTTTTGTCGTCTTGTCACTTTACGTATCACGTCATTGTTCTTCAGTTTTCACATTTTTTACACTTTTTTTTTATATCGTTCGTTTGCTGTGCTGTTTGTCACTTGCGTGGCTCATGCATCTGCACCACGCCGTTTGCTCAACGGCCCATAGGCGCATTCCTCATTCCTGCGACCTATTTCCCCCCCTTTCTCTCTCCGTGCCATCGCGTTGCATTGCCTGGTATGATACAGACGCCTAGGCAAAGCAGTGGTTGTGGAAGTCGACGACGCCGCCGGCAGGGATTGGGACTCGACGGAACGGCACAACAGCATGGCCACCCGGCCTTCGTCTGAGGTCATTGATCTCACAGAGGACGACGACATAGAAAACGAGCTGGAGATCCTCCGGAGCACACACACGCCGCGCAACCCACCACTCTCCCGCGCACGCAACCCCGTGCAATACTTTGCCACCATCTACCGCGAGGGTGATGCCGTGTCTGCATCGGCCAGCTTGACGGCGCCGTCGCCGCGGGCTCCAGCAGCTGCTGCGCCGCCACAGCCACCGTCCTCACGATCCACACATTCGTCACCCTTGTCATCCACTCTGGGCTTTGGGCATTTCTTTGGACGCCAGCACAGCGGGAACTCGCCCGTCAATCGGGCAGTGTCTGGACCGCAGCAGGCCGCAGCCGCCACACAAGGCAGCGCGTCGCCGCCGCCGGCTCGTCCGGGCAGCCAGCAGTCGGAGTCACTATATGGCCGGCCCTCACCCGGCCTTCACCGGCCGCCATCAGGGCAGGGAGGTCAGGCATCTTCGCCGCGGCCACATGCTCAGCCCTTGCAGTTGGGGCTGCCGTCTGTTTCTAGTCCGTCGGGTGCAACAAGGCCGGCGGCTGCTAGTTCTTCGGACTATATGCCGACCCAAACCAGCCAGGCACAACCGGCTCACTCCAGCTCAGGAAACTCGCCCACAATGTCCACAGCGCCCAAAACTGCCGCTGGACAGACCAGCCAGGCCTCACCAACCCTGCCTTCACAGTCGTGGATGGGTCGCTCGTCTCCGGTGATGAACAACAAGCAGCCATCCACATCAGCACGTACTGCGTCGCCCCAACAGGCATTCACGGCTCGCTCGCAGTTTGGACACAGCCCATCGCCCTATCAGAGGCAGGCCTCGTCCTCGCAGCAGTTTACGGACATGCAGCAGCACCAACCCCGACTGCAGCCACGACAGCAGGAAGAGCAGCGTCAGCAGGAGCAGCGTCAGCACGAACAGCGTCAGCACGAGCAGCGTCAGAATGATCAGCAGCGACAACGTCTGCTCGACCAACAGCGCCGACAGGAGCAGCAACGGCAACCCGAGCAGGTAGAACAACCGGGGTGGCGTGTAATGCTGCAGCACCTTGACGAACAGCACCGGTACCAGCGGGACCTGCTAGAGACGCAGCGCAAAAGTGACGAGCTACGTCAGCAAAACGAGCGACGCCAGCAACGCCAGGAAGAGCACGAACGCCTGCAGCGCCAGCATCTAGCCCATGCCCATGCCCATGCCCAGGCCCACCAAGCCCAGACCCAACAGCAGCAACAGCAACAGCAGCAGCATCAGCAGCAGCAACAGCAGCAGCAACAACAACAGCAGCAGCAGCAACAACAGCAACAGCAGCAGCAGCAGCAACAACAGCAGCAGCAACAACAACAGCAGCAGCAGCAACAGCAGCAACAGCAGCAACAGCGCAGCAGCGTCCGTCAATCAGCCTCAACCGGTCACCTCCCGTACAGCTTGAGCTCCGGCGCCCGGTCACCGGCCCAGCACTCACCCCAGCATTCTCCACACCTGCATCCGTCCACCTCTAGCCCACTTTGGTCGTCAACGCCGCTCTCTACCTCCGGTGGGCCCCCGTCATCGCTGCGGCCGAGCCAGTCACATCCTCTGCCCAACCCTACTGCCTACCGCTCATCTGCAGCTGGCGGCCATGCCTGGCAGACTGCCCTCCCACAGTTCCAAACACCCCATCGCCGCAACTCACCGCTGCTCAGAAACTCGCCCCCAAGCCAGACACTGCCTCCAGTGCAGACCAAGTCACCGCCTCACCCGTATGGAAACCCGCAACCACGGCGGCACTTGCTTACTGCACGGCCGCAACCAAGCCAAGAGTTGTCGGCCTCGAATTCCTCAAGTCAATCTGCGACACAGCAGCAACCGCAACAGCACGCAGAAAGAAGTTCATACCCACCCTATCCGTCCTCGTTCTCTCTACGGGCGTCACCGCCGAGAGATACATCAATGCCTCAGTCTCAATCCCAGCACGAACGATCACCATCCAAACCGTCTTCTCCTCCTCCTAAACAAGGTCAATCACCTGGCCAGCCGTCTACAGCAGCACAGACCTCACAGGCGCAATCCCCTCGCCGTTCATGGGAACCTATCCGGTTCAACCGACCTTTGGCGGCCAATCCGCCTGCCCCTGTGACTGAGTCTCTTCCTTCTCGCCAGCAGCCCGCCGCCTCAGTGTCGCCTGGAACGGCAGTTCGGAAAACGTCGGCACAATCACCACCCCCCGTTGCGTCGTCGTCCCCTGTATCTGTCTCGTCTGGATCTTCGTCGCCTCGCCGCGGATCGGCCGCTGCGAAGGTAGACAGCAACAACAACAGCAACAACAACAACAACAACAATATCAACACCGGCGGCAATCTTAATATCCTTAATATTAATCATCTGCGACCGCGCATGTCGACACAAATAGAGCATCTGCCGGATCGACTTCGTCTTGGCACGGGCCTGTACCCCTCCAAACCCATATCCCTCTCGGCCTCACCAATAAATTCCCCAGCGCCCCAGTCACCACCCTCTGCCTCGTCGCTTCCTGGGTCGCATGCTCGTAATCAGGATAAATCGGTCCCGCACAGAACCCCACCACGAGACCAGCATCCTCAGATCAATTTGCCCGGGGACGTTGCACGTCAGCATGAAGCGCTGCCAGACGCCCCTACTGCCACGTTGCAGGACGTGACACAACAGGACGCGGCACTCCAAGACAGGCTGCTCCAAGCCGAAGCGAGGCGTGCCACCGACAATTTTGCTCTCTCCCCCGAAGCACGTCGAGCTGAGATTCGGCGCGCAGAAGCCCAACAGGTCGAAGTCCTTCAAGCCGCAGCTCTGCGAGCCGATGCCATCCAAGCCGAAGCCCTTCTTGCAGAGGCCCGGCGTGCCGAGGCTCTGCAAGCTGCCGAAGCCCAGCGCGTTGACGCAATGAAGATTGACGCCATCCAGGATGACGTTCTACTCACCGACGCGTCGCCCAACAGAACTGTGTCAGTACAGTCGCCTAATCAGACCCTTTCGGATAAGACCACACCCTCCAAGAAGGGTACGTCCGCGTCCGCTTCCGATGCGCGCTCGGCCCCCTCTGCCACTAAGACACCAACCAGGCCCCAGCAGGACTGGACAGTGGCTAAAATCATGACATCTCTCGAAACGTTCCTCGACTCGCTTCTCGTCGACCACGGACGGGACGTGGAGTACGCCATTGACATGGCCAAGCCCAGGGCCCAGAGTGTTGTTAGCAGTTTTGACGACTTTGCCGATCTTCCGGTGCAAAGCATTGATGCGAGCGGCGATACAAACGACCGTGTCCTGCTTCGCGGCAAGCTGCACCGCGACAATCAACGTCGGCCCGAAGCACGCACCATCCATGCCCGAGTCGTCCCGCTCAAGACACCCGGCGTGGCCGTGCCAAAGTACCGCTTCCATCACGTCGAGATTGCCAAGAACATCCTGTCGCCCAACACCCCCCTCAAGTTTATTCCTCATCTTAGAGATTTTGAAGACAACTCGGAAGAGAAGCGGCGACACGACCAATGGATAGAGGAGCTGGAAAGCATGGAGCGCAAGTCTGGCTTCGACTCGTCCAAGCTCTTCCAGAAAGGCGACACGACACGCAAGTCCGAATTTACCAAGCTGCTGTCCGACTACCTTGACCACTGGATCGCTCGACTGGGAATCGACAACTGTAGCAAGACCTCGCTCATCCGATACATGGCCAACGAGGCGCAAAATGACCAGACTATCACGCCCCAGCAGAAGAACAGCCTGCTCAGCTCGTGCGGCGAAGACTCGGCCACGCCGCGCGCCGCTGTCGTGGCCAGCATGCTGACGGAGGCGTTCAACCGTGTGTTTGAGAGCCGCGACGTGACCCTATACGACGTGCTCAAGCAAGACGAGGCCGTCGAAAACGTCTTTGATCCCAAGAAGGCGACCAAGAGCAAGGACCAGGACAAGGAGCCGTCCCTCGAGCAGATCCAGCAGTATCTCGGCACCTACACCTCACTCAAGTGCATGATCTGCAATACCCATTCGTGTGAGCACGGCGAGTTTGACGCCGAAAACGTCCGCCGGTGCTTTTCTATTGACGATCTTGGCGGGAAACTCTGGAAACATGTCGAGCGCCGCCGTGACCGCCAGAACCGAGAACTGCGCCAGCTGCATGCACACCAACAAAAGGCTCTGGGCGCTACGAGCGGCAACAGCAACGTGAACGGCGCAAACGGTAGTGGTGAATTCGGTGCCAGCGCGAGCAAGCTTGGTACCAATACCATTGCACCCGTCGCCAACTCTCCGCCCTGCCGCAACAAATGCTACCGCAGCTACGACATTGGCGACGCCGCATTCATTACGCGCGAGTGGACCGAGAATGAGACGAACCTGCTTCGCAGCTTCCACCTCACTTTTGCCAACAGCACAGGCAAGGTCCCGTGCGCTCTCTGTCCGATGATGGGCCGCCACTGTTGGGAGGTTTACCGCCGCATGAAAGAACTGGGCCTGTCTATTGCGCTTCGCCCAGAGACACCTCCGGAGGCGGCTGAACCGCCTCCCGTGACTGTTAAGCCGGTCACCTGGTACGACCGCCACCGCAAGGTCTTGAATGGCGACTGGTCCGACCACACGCACACGCACTTGTATGCGCTGCGCGAACAGCGCGAGCCGTGCAATCACGACGGCCCCTGCACGTCCGCGCGCGGCTGCCCCTGCGTGGAGGCTAAGCTGCTTTGCGAACGGTTCTGCCGCTGCACGGCCGAGTGCTGTGCGTTCAAGTTCACCGGCTGCGCCTGCCACGGATCTGGCAAGACATGCTACCAGCGCCAAAAGGAGGGCAAGCCGTGCATCTGTGTCCAGCTGAACCGCGAGTGCGACCCAGTTCTCTGTGGCGGCTGTGGCGCCCGCGAGCGTGCCGACCCGGAGAACCGCGACGACGACGAGCTGCACGCGACGGGCTGCCAGAACGTGTCGCTACAGCGTGGCAAGTCCAAGGCGGTCGTGCTGGGTCAGTCGCAGCTGCAGGGCTGCGGATACGGCCTCTTCACAGCAGAAGACATTGGCGCCGATGAGTTCATTATCGAGTACGTTGGCGAGTTGATCACACACGACGAGGGTGTGCGGCGTGAAGCGCGCCGGGGCGACTTTTTCGACCAAGGTGCCAACGCGTCGTACCTCTTTACGCTGCTCGAGCAGGACGGCATCTGGGTCGACGCGGCCATCTACGGCAACCTGTCGCGCTACATCAACCATGCGTCAGAGAGCGACAAGCGCGGCTGCAACATCACGCCCAAGATTCTCTACGTCAACGGCGAATTCCGCATTCGGTTCTCGGCCATGCGTGACATCAAGGCGGGCGAAGAACTCTTCTTTAACTACGGAGAAAACTTCCCCAATTTGACAAAGAAACTGCTCGAGGACAAGGCGTCGGCCAGCGACGACGAGGCTATGGCTCATGCTGGCAAGAGCCGACGAAGCGGCGCAGCACAACGCCCGGCCAGCAACTACAACAACAGCAACAACAGCCGTCGAAAGGGCCAGCAGGCCATGCGCAGTCGTGCGCCTACAAAGAGTGTGCAGACTGGGCCTAGCAACAGTCGCAGCGGTGGCCACGGTAAGAACAACCGCAGCAACGACAACTCTCACCTTCAGCGTCGCTCGCGGCCCAAGGGCGGTGCACGGAAAGAGGCCCCGCCACCCCGCCGCGCCGAGACAGACGACCTTTCTGCCGACGACGATGGCGATGACGACGACGACGATGCAGACCACATGGACATTGACAGTGGCAACGGTTCACAACGCGCGTCGGTTCGAAACAGATCGACCACATCAGCTTCGCTGAAGCGGAAGCGGCGTAACACCATCGTTGACGACGGAGATGGCGACGACGAGAGCGATGGCGGCCACAAGGGGAAGGTTGGGTCAGACGACGAACAGCTCACCGAAGAAACTCACCGCACCGGGCGCAGCAGCCGCCGACGCCCTGGTGCCACTACGACAACATTCTCGGCAGCCGCTACAGCGGGCGTCGGCCCCAACACCACGGAATCGGCTGCTCTGCCCGAAACGCCACGACGTCTTAGAGCCCGTCTCGGCACCCAACGAGCAGCCAGCCGGGAGAGGGGCGACCATGGGACCAGCCATGATGACCATGCTGCCGACGAGGACGGAGGACACGGAGGCGGTGCTGCTGACTCACCGCGGACGCGGAATCGCCGCGCAGCGATGCGCTTCGGTAACGGCGGGGCCACGTTCACGGACGGTGATAACGACACCGACCAACAGCCGCTTAGGAAGCGGCCACGCATTGGGGCTCGGCGTGGTGACGCAACCATGTCCAATGCCGCCGCACAACACAACAATACGGATAGTGACAACATGGTTGTTGACTCGGACGAGTCGATCCCGGCGCGCTCCCTGCGGAACAGGGGGGCTCGCCAACAGCAACAGCGACTGACGGCACTGTCGACAGCAGACCTGCCGGACCGGCGTGCGGGCGGCGATGGCGGCGATGGCGAGGGGGACGAAGGCGGCACCAGCGCGCCAGCATCGGCTGTGGTGGCGCTCGGCACAACCGACGACGACCAGGGCAGTGTGAATTCCGCGAGCCAGTCTTACGGGCAGAATCATCAGGGCACGCCAAGCGGGGCTGGCCGTACTACGACTGCGCCTGCCACTACGACCCCAACGACATCATCGACAGTCAACACGCGCCGCCGTAACGTTGTGCCCGATTCCGACGACGATGTGGACGTGTCCAATATCATGTCGAGCCGTGCCAGCCGCAGCGGGATGCGCAACGCCTCCAGACCGTCGTCCTTGAGCCAGCCCGTGGCGTCCGCTTCGCATGCCGCCCCGACGACGTCTCGTGTTGCCACGCCCCTGTCGCGACCACACACGCCCAAGGTCAGCGACAAGGCGGATACCAGCGGTGGCACCGGCAACCTTCACCCGAGCGGCAGCATCCGGCGGAACCTGCGGAGTAACGACGACGCGTCCCGACCGGGCTCGTCTGGCTCAGGGGCTGCGCCGGCGCCCACATCCGCCCCGGCCGCGCAGTCTACGCCGATCAACACGCGCTTCCGGTCCGGTGGTGAAGACGACAGCGGGGGCAGTTCAGTCGAGCGCAGCCAGCGCAAGCGGCAGATGCCGGCCCGGTACCGCACGGAGGATGGACTGTAGAGGGCGTCGGATAGTTCGTTTGGGGACTTTTTACTTTTTTTCTTTCCGTGTTCAGTTATTATTTTCATTGCAAGGCACGGAGCCTGGATAAGCTATGGTAGCGGGCAACAGCCTATTTGGTTTGATTTTTTTGGTTGTTGTTGTCGTTCCCCTCTGGCTGATAAATCTTTGTTGCATTTCTCTTTTCTTACTTCCCGTATTCCCTCCTGTATTTTAGATTCCCATTCAAATACCTTTCACATTTAATAAAGTACTAGATTTTTATGTACTGGATTTTGTCCGTCTCTACAAAACTACCGGGGGGTTCCTCGCAGCTACTGCTAACACTTGCTAGAGGGATTGCCAAAGGACTATACGGACACACTGATCTTCAGCACAAGATTCACATGATTCTACAGCCAGTCTGTGGTTTGTATCGATTTTGTATTTCCTGCAACTCGTGCGAGCAAACATGTAGTCCGTCTATTTCCTCCCCTGTGCTGAACGAAACGAAACAAAGTGTAAGTACATCACAGCAGTAGTTCCCCTCCCCCCTCCCCCCAGCCACCGTTTCTAATCACACACTGCTCATCTGTTCCTGCCTTTTGGCTCGCGCTCAAGCGAAACCGCATCAAATTGCAGACAGATGTACATGAACGGTCATAAAGAATTAAAAGTAAGTAGTCGGTAGTAAGACAAAGTCAAGAAGTGAAAGAAGCGGAAAAAAAGAACAAATTTGAAAAGGGGCAGAAATAACGTTGACGGTAAGTGACAATGAGCAGTTAAATGCATGAGCACTAAACAAATACAACGAAAAGACAGCAAATCTAATAGTACTGCGTCCCCTCGGGGCATCAGAGGTCATTGATGATGCGTGACTCGTCCGTTGGTCTAGAACTGTGTTTGATCGATCATGTCGAAGATGTCATTGTTTTCCGAGTTGCTGCTCACCATTTCACTGAAGTAGGCCTCGGTGATGCGGGCATTGTCAAACCCGAATGAGTCGAGGTCGACGGGGGGCGCCGTGAAAATGGTGTCCTGACGCGAGGGGACGCTTGTGGCGCTCTTGGTCGGCATCACGTTGTGGGGCACAGCAGCCAAAGGATGAGTTGGCGGAATGCACAACGGCACGACTTGGGCAGATGAAAAGGCAGGGTTCACTGTAGTCACATGAGCGACGGTCGTGCCGGTAGTGTTGCTGTTCTCACCCAGACTCGAAGCAATGCGAGTGAGAATCAGCTGCTCGACACTTGGCTCGGTGCCAGCGGCTTCTGTGCTACCATCACAGCCAGCATCAGGAGCAGCGATGCTTGACTCTTCCATAGAAGATTCCAGCGGGGCAAAAACAGGGGCCTGGCTGGGGGAGTCGGCCAGTGTGTGCGCAACAGCCTTCATTTCTTCTTCAGGCACGGCATGAGTGGGAATCGAGCCCTGGATTGGTGCAGGAGGCAGTTCCTCTGCTTGCTGGACCTGGGCAGGGACTTCAAGTGGGGCTTGAACTTGTGCCTGGACTTGTGCCTGAAGCTGTGCTTGTGATGGGACTTGAAGATCCTCAGTGCCCGCCATGGTGGTGTCTGTTCCGCGAGAGACGCGATCGAAAGCCTTTGCAGTGGCTTGATTGGGGAGGGCTGGGGTTGGCAGGGCAGCCATGCCAGCCATAGCAGATGTGATACTGCAAGAAGTCGCAGCCTTCTCAAAATCATCAACCTTCTCGAAGAAGATGCCCGTTTCGCCCTGGTGACGATGGCGGCCATCGACCCGGCAGCTGCCGTGCTTGCCGCCGTGCCAGATCGCAGTGGGAATCATAACACAAGCTGAAGCCGCAATCGGAGAGTCGGAAACACTCGGCGAGCTATAC
Organism: Sporothrix globosa; assembly: GCA_001630435.1. NCBI lineage: Eukaryota > Fungi > Ascomycota > Sordariomycetes > Ophiostomatales > Ophiostomataceae > Sporothrix > Sporothrix globosa. Next base: position 4,134,795 of record LVYW01000002.1, read on the forward strand.
GAGACGCTCTGCGAAGAGCGAGACTCTTCCTCAGACACATTGGAAGCAGCCTGGGGTGAGTCCATGGAAGGAGAGGCTGTCTTCTTGCGGCGGGTCTTTGTCGCATTACCGCTGGCCAAGGCGGATGACAGACCAGACGGATGCGGTGCGGCAATGGCTTGAATCTCGGAGCCGGTCTGGTCGGGGCTTGCAGCAAGCATGGCTCTCTTGGGGGGATTGAACTCCACCTCGACGGTACAGCGCTTTCTCTTGCTACCTGTGCTCGTAGGGCTGGACGTTTCCTGAGACACAGCAGTGGCAGCCACAGGGCTTGCGTTTGGGTGGTTGTGCTTGCGCATCACATCAGCGATGATGTTAGCGTTGCTGATAATGGGAGGGCTGGTTCTTCTGCCGCCTGGCTGGCTCTCAACGTGGCTGGCGGTGGTAGAAATTGAGGGCATGGACGCAGATGTGACCATAGGCTGAGATGCAGGCACGGCATTGTGGAAATAGGGAGCCGTCCCGTGAGCATGCATCATGTGAGCGCCCTGGAAAAATGCCATGGGAGCACTGTGGTGGATGCCGAGCCCAGCAGAGTTGGCAAAGTCTCCGCTCATGTGGTTGAAGGCCTGGTAAGACGGTTGGAATTGGGGAACCGACCAAGTCTCCTGGGGGGTCGCCATGGTCTGTCCACCCTGGTCTGTAGTAGATGTAGTAGACATAGAAAACATGCCTGCGTTGGGGTCACCGCCAGGGTTGTTTCCTTGAGCAAACACAGACGCGATGGGGTTTGTGGTGTTGTGAGGCATGCCCACAGCATTAGATGTAAAGGGGCTCCCAAGGTTGGCGAAAGAATAGGTACCGTTGGCGCCATTGACTCCGCTGCCCATGTTGCGGGCCGCAGTACCACCGGTGTTCGCTCCAGTCGTGCTGTTGGCACTGTCTGGGTCGTATGCACCTGCACCAGTGGTCGGCATACTTGGTGTCGGTGCAGGTGTCGCCATGGACGTTTGCACAGTGGGGCTAGCAGACGATGGTATCGCCAGGCCCATCATGTTCTGGTAGTTGGCCGCAAAGGCAGGCATACCAGGGGTCTGAGCGAACGGCATACCTCCCTGGTGGTGGCCGCCAGTGGCAAGAGCACCGGGTGCAGGGGTTTGGGGAAAGGCAGCAGCGGGCGCGGTGACCAGTCTTGGGGTGGGCGAGTCCGCGCGCGTCCGGAAGGTCACACGCGGCGGGTGCTGAGGAACCGAGGGAGGCTCATAGTTCTCAGTACCCGGGGCGCCAGGTTTGGCTCCAGAAAAGGGCGGGTGGTTGAGAGAGGCGCTGCAGAGGGAAAGTTAGTATGTGATTGTGTCTGCTGCAATGTGAAACGGAGAATATGTAGAAGAACAAAAGGACAAGGGCGTAAAAGATAAGTAGAGAATAGGACACAGGAAAAGGGAAAGAAAGCATGGGTAGTGAAAGGGTGGGGGGGAGAACAAAAAAAACGTACCCCCATTCTTCCTTCATACCATAGCGGCTCTTGAGCCATTGGTATTGGCTTTTAGCAAAGTTAGAATCTTTGAAGACCCGGTGCCATTCTTCGACCATGCCTTCGCGCGAGAACTTCCAGTAGTTCCGCAAGAACCAGAGGATCTGGTTGGGGTCGTAGTGCTGGTGAATCATCTTGTATCGAGGTCCGTTGTTCAATATCGTAACGTTTGTGTGCTAAGAGTCTCTTCTGTGATCTTATCAAAAGATGCAAAAGACACAATGCCGCCAGCGGATATAAGGAAAGGGAGAGGTAAGGACTGTCTGAAGTGAAAATAATAAAAAAAAGGAAAAAGAAGGAGGTGAAGCGAATGGAGATGCAGCTGCCTCTATCAAAGAGAGCTGTGTCGAGGAAGAGACAGAAGAAAGAAAGAAGAAAGGAGAGGTTAAAATGTTCTTGTAGTTTCTTTTGGTAGTGAACCGTACACACAGTCAGTAGATCCAGATCTCTGTCTTGCAAGGCTCAAGGAAGCTTGCCAAGTGCGATCTTGGGATTGGAAGTCTGCGAAGAGTGTAGAGGTTGAGAAGTAGATGCAGTGTCACAGTATCTCTTTCTTTTCTTTCCAAAGGGAAAACAGGAAATGCGCTGGGTCTCTGCTCGAACAGGGAGAAATAGGAGAAGAGGGATGGAGTATGGTTAAGCTCTCTGCAACAACCTTGATTGGAGAGGTAGCGAACTTGTGTGGGAAGAATATGGAAGAAATGTGCTGTGGTCAGAATAAACTGGATGCTGTGAGAAATTTGACAAGATGTTGAAAGACACAAGAATGGGGAAAAAGACAGGAAAGACTGATATTGCAGACCGGGGCTGCTGCTGCTTGTGTAATGAAAGCCACAAGTGAGTGAGCTGGAGGTCTTTGGCGGGATGGAATATTGAGTTGTGGCACAAAGCAACAACCAGGTGAAAGTTGCGAGTGTTAAAGAGAATGTGTGAAAGAATGGAGGAAGCGAAGCCGTAAAATAAAGCACTTGAACGGAAAGAGTGGATGCAGAATAAAGAAGGAGTAGAAGAAATGCCTTTTTATGGCAAAGGAAAGAGAAATATTAAGAAGTGTACAGGAAACGAAGAGGGGCGTATGTGGGAGAATTTCTGGAAAGCTCCTGGAGGGGTGTGTAAATGAAGAGGGGGGGTGATGAAAAAAGTGACTCGTGCGACGTATCTTGCGCTCTGTGCACGACAGTATCGGCGGCGGACTGTGCAACCTTCCGCCAGGACGCTGTATGAGATCTCTATTTTTACTTCTTCTGCCTTGTGAAATTTTTTGTCCTTCTTTTCGCTTTCTTTTGCCGTCTTTCACCAGTATTTGTTTCCCGTTTGTCCTCTATTGACGAGGCTCAGGACGTTGCTATTGTTCGCCCACTTTGGGTAATCCACGCCTTCCAGCATCGCCATATTTGCGGGTCCGGTACATGTTCTGGCACTTTTACAGTGTCCTTCGTAGGAGGATCAGGGCCAGGACATGCGTTTGCAGACGCTGGCGTGGGAGATTTGGGCATCTTGTGTCACCATGAAGACGAATAGTGAGCAAGGTAGGTGTTGCCTGCGTAAGAGATAGCAGGCAGCAGGGGCGCAAATAAACTGCGAAAATGTGACCGAAAGAGGTCGAAGGAGGTGTCAAAAAGACGGTGGCTGGAAAAAATGACCGCCAGAGCTCGCTTGACATAGAAGGCAAGGAAAATTCGTCTGATCTTTTGATCAGCTATTGTGCGTAGAGTGGGGTTGGTTTTTATTGTCAAAAAAATCTTTTCGCAACAGACAAGGGGACGGAAAGGGTCGAAAGAGGTAGAGAGAGCAACTTGCTTTATTTTGGTGAGTGTAGATGGCACGATACCTGCGAAAGAACGGCGAAGGTGATGGTAGCAATGACGTTTGACAAGGCTGTCGAATGAATGGCGACAAGCGCCAAATTATCACGAGAAAATAGGCAGAAAAAAGCCACCAAAGCAACAAAAGCGTGACAATTGACCGGGGTATTATGCGAACCTCGACTGGGCGGTTCGCTAAATTACTGCTGCAGGTTACGACGCCTGCATGATCCACTCATTGTGTGTGCGGACGCCTTTGTGTCTGTTTGTCCATGTCGCATGTGTCCTGCATGACCGAAGACTCTTTTGTGCGTCAGTTTTCTGTCACGTCAGCGATTGTCCTACGCCGCGGCCAGAAAGGGAGGGGACAGCGCGTCTGCTAGAGGCATATGTGTGCACACACCTGGAAGATGAAGAAGAAAATAGATGTGCACGAGCAAGGCCCAAGGGGTACGAGCTAAATGCAAACACGCTCCCCGTGTGCAACGACGCTCTGTCAGATTTTTGGTCTTCTTTTTCCAACCTGACGCGTCGATTATGTGGCTGGTCGAACAGAGCAGCGCAGTGTGGGTGACGAATATAATCACGTGGGGATGTGCCGGAATCGTCCACGAGGCGGAATCGAGCAAGGAGCACAAGCCATGGCCGGGCATGGCCGATAGGTCATTTTTCGGTGTCGTGATGTTCTTTGGACAACTGAGAGAGAGGAGGAAGTGCGGAGAAGAAGGAGAGAGAGAAAGAAGAGTTTTGGAGAGTCTTAAGAAGTGCGAGAAACAGAGGCAAGCAGTTTTGGACAAGAAGGAGCGACAGACATAGTGACTTCCTCTCCGTTTCCGATAAAATGATGAATATGAGGAGAGTGAAGAGAGACAGGAAGGAGCATGATGAACCGGCAAGTACAAATGGCAAGCTCGCCGCAGTGACAGCGACGCTGGTGACTTGCTCTTTCCTGGCATTCGAACTCGATCCCAGATTGTCTCCATTCACTTCTTTGGATGCAAATACGGGAAAGAAGCAACAGTGAATGGCAGTACACTGCCCTCGCTCCTGCCTGTTGGCTGCCTTCCGTTCACATTCGGGTCACCCACATGGGCCAAGGCGAAAGAGATGCCCTCCTTCTGTTTGTAGCCCTGTCCGCAAGGCATCGTACTTTCCTATCTTGTCCCTTGTACAAATGGTCGATCTGTACATCCCGGGCGTGTTTGCCATTGCTGTTGCCTATTTTGGCGTAAACTTTGTCATCACGATGTCGAGATACACCTACGACGGAAGTCGATTATATTGCGAAATTTGGTATAGGTCGCGGATTGGCCACGTTGGAAAAGTTTCCACCCTCCTGCATAAGCTTTCCTCAGCCTTGCATGCCGGCCCAATTTTTCCCAGGCCATCTCCACCAGATGGAGAATGCAAGCGGGCCAGCCAAGAAAACGTTCGTGAAACAATGTGTGTTGCCAAACGAACACAGCACTGCATAACAAGAGCCGATTAGGAAGCAATATCCCTATGCAAGAATATAATCAGCGAGAAATGACAAAAGACACGCAGCCAACAGAACATGGAGAACATTGCGGAGAACGCTGGCTGGTGGCTGATCCGTGTCCCACAGGTGCCAGAAAAGTGGGGCGGCAGACGGCGGCTGTACGAGATACATTTAAGTATTGAGATACGGCCTGTTGGAGAGAGGCGAGAGAAAAAAACAGGCGTCCGATCACACAAGCACAAGGAAGCGCAGGCCCAACAGGCACAATATGTACCGGTGCATGGTTCCACGGAGTGTTGAATAGGAATGTGCTGCGTCTTGGCGAGAGAGGCGAAAATAATAGACGTTTAAAAAAAGCGAGAGAAGAAAGGCGACGAGAAGGATATATTTATTTTGCGGCTCATTCTTACCTTTGTACCACCTGATGGTCCCTCTCTGTTATGCGGCCAAGACGTCCTGGAATAGTTTCGCGTTTGAGACTGGATTTACTTTGATTTTGAAATACACTCCTTTTTGCACCGAAGAACAGGTAGACAAATCAACTGGAAACAGTGGACGGACTTGCTAAGGAGAAATACAAAGAGAATTCAAATAACAAGACAAAAGAAGAAACATGCATAAGGGCCCATATCTTAAATCGTTTTATAGCAAAACAAAACATAGCTAATGGAGCAAACAAACCCAAAAGTTAAATAATAAAAAAAGAGAAAAAAAAAGACAAAAGAAAAATAAAAGCAAATAAAAGACCAAGCAGAAACACAAATGGATAGGTTAACGCCTCAGAAATATCATGCCGTCGTCGGTGTGCTGTTGGATCGTCCTCCTCTTCCTGTTCTTTCTGTTTTCTCTGGCTCTTTTTCCTGTTTGTCTCGTCCTTCTCGTTCAACCTTCCGCTCTCCCTAATTCATATCCATGCCTTCATCCTCGTCGTCCTCCATCTCCGACTCGGCCATCTGCGACGCATGGCTGCTGCTGATGCTCTCTTTGCGCCGCGACAGGACACTGCCGTTGTCTGAGAAGCGCGCCCCGCCGACGCCGCCGGCGCCCTCGAGCGCCGACCCAAACAGGTCCAGCTCGTCGCCGCCAATGACGCGGCCCTCGGTGTCAATCTCCTGCGACAGCTCGACAATGGCGGTGCGCGGCAGCCGCAGGAACCCCGACGAGCGCACGATGCGGCCCCAGTGGGTCAGGCAGAAACCGGCGGCACGCTTGCGCAGCCAGGGCTCGTTGGCGAGGCTGGCGCAGTGCCAAATGATGCAGGCGTGGTCGACGTCGAGCTCCTTGGACAGGCGGTTGACACACAGCAGGCGCAGGTGGGGGATGTTGTAGATGTTGGACATGACGAGCAGGCCAGCGACGTCGGACAGGTCGGCCGTAACGTGGGCCGGGCTGTGGTTGCCGCGGGCGTCGACGTCGTGGTGGGTGTGGTGGTAGTGCTGGCGGTTTCGATGACCGCCACTACGACTACCCCCTGCATCGCCCGGGCTGCGGCCGCGCTTGGTGCCCGCACCGCTGTTGCTGCTGCTGCTTCCCCCAATGTCCATGCCCGGTCCGTCCTCGGGCGGTGGCGCCGGATCAATACGGTCGGTGTAGAGGTAGAACAAAAAGGCACGGACGACGCTGTAGGGCTCTGGGATGTGCATCTTCTTGGTGTGGAACTCGGCCATCTGCGACGACCACAGCCGTGCAAAGTGCGGCCAGCGCGCCTGCAGGATGAGTCGATGCACATGAATGGGCGGGCTGGTCGGTGCGTCGGGCGCCAGCCAGTGGTCGTTGTTATTGTTTCGTCCCCCAGCAGCACCACCACCACCGCCGCCGCCGCCACCAACATCACCATCGCGCACAGGCGCTTCCGCCTCGTGGTCCATCTCGTCGTCTTCTGGGTTGCCCGAGTGCGCCGTCACGATAAAGTCGGCGCCGCTGCCCGTCTCGGGCGGCTGGTCAAAGAGACGCGACAGGTCGGACCCAAGACCCATAGACGGCGGGTCGTTGGCGTGGCGCACGCGCGAGGTCGGCCGCGTCATCATTGGGCCGCCCATGCCCATCATGCCGTGGGCATCGGGCGGCGCGCTGTGGCCCAAGAACCCGTAGCGGCGCAGGTCAATCTCCATAATGTCGCTCAGGTACTCCTCGAAGCCGTTGACGCCGAGCTCGCTGTTGGTGGGGTCCGTCGGGCAGCCCAGCAGCCAGGCCTTGGTGCCGTCCTCGTTCATCGTGCAGTAGTGCCAGCGGTAGCCCGGCTTGAAGATCTCGCGGCCCTCGGCCAGTTTCTGCCAGCGCAGCGTCGCCAGGTCGAGCGTCGACAGCGAGCACTCGCGCGACGTAATGGTCGGCGCGGGCGTGACGAAGTCGAGCAGCATGCCGGCCGAGTAGACGTGGAAATGGATGCCCGAGCCCTGGTTGGGCGTGTTGGGCCCCGAAAAGAACTTGAGCGCCGAGATGGACCCGGGCGCCACGGGCGCGTACGACTTGAGCTGGAACGAGGGCGTGTTGACCTGGGCGGTGCGGGAGTTGGCCGCATAGCCCGACGCGCCGACGGCCGGCGACTGCGCCAACGCATACCCCGGCCGCGGGGAGCCGCTGCCATTGCGGCTGCTGCCGCCGCCCATGCCCAGGGGGGGCCCGCCCAGGTTGGAGCGGTCATAGGGGCTGCTGCCGATCTGGGGCGGCGACTGGAAGGCGGGCGTGCCCTTGAGGTCCAGCCACCAGAGGTCGCTCACCTTGTCCATGTCTTCGCTCAGACCGCCAAAGACCCACACGCGGTCGCCCCAGATGTAGGCCGAGTGGTCGAAGCGGCCGACGAAGCGCCAGGCACGCGACCAGCAGAACGTCTTGAGGTCGAGGTAGCAGATATCGTCAAGCACGTAGTTGTCGTGGCCCGTTATGCCGCCGATGATGAACAGCTTGTCTTCGTGCAGGACGGCGGCGTGGCGGGCGCGGCCCTTGGGGATGGGGCCCGTGACGGCGGGCTGCGTCCAGTGGGCGGTCTTGAGGTCGAACACGATCAGGTCCGACAGGTACGTGCGGTGCTCGTTCTCGCCGCCAAAGACCAGCAGCTTGTCGCCCTGGTACAGCGTGGCGGTGTGGCCCATGCGCACCCCAGGAATGTCGCCGTAGTTGTCGACGAGGCTCCACTGCTGGCTGACGAGGTCGAGGCGCAGCACATGGTTGTACACCTCATCAGTGTACTGGTCAAAGCCGCCAAAGGCAAAGATCTGGTTGTTGCCGCAGTAGGTGACGGACGCATTGACGAGACAGGCAGGCCGCTGACCGAGCGTGCGGGTGACCTTGGGCCGGTAGCCGTCCGAGCCGCTGCCGCCGCCGCGGTTCTTCATGGGCGAGTTGGGCATGATGTAGGTGTTGTTGGAAGACGAGGCCACGGAGGCCGGTGTCGACGTGCCGGGGGCAGGCGGGGGCGCGAGGTGGGCGGCCGTGAAGGTCGCAGCTGCGGGACCGAGGCCGGGGCCAGAACCGAGTCCAGGCCCAGCTGCCTGGGGGGTAGCCGGTGTCGGTGCTGCTGGCAGGACAATCGGTGGGGTTGGGACGACCGGAGGGCCGCCGCCGAAGATCGATGTGTATGCACTGGGGGGGGTAGGCGCAGGCGGAGCGGTGGCAGCGGATGGCGAGGAAGGGACGTGAGGATGGGAACCAGTAGTCGAGGGCTGGGCCATGTCGTATGCCTCTCTCTCGCGAGAGAACTATCTCCGCATGGTTTGAGGCAACAGAAGCGGAGGCGAGGCTATGGTCGGACGGAGGAGGTGAGACGCCAGTCAGAGCCAGGTGAGGGCAGAGTGAGTGTCGTGGAGGGATTGGCGGATGCCAACGAGGTTGTCAGGAGATACGGACGGAAGAAGACGAGACGGGCGAAAAGATAGAAGACGTCGAGGACGACAAAGAGGAAGGTCGGCTGTGGTGGTTTTCGATGGGCTACAGGTCCGTTCGACCTAGTGTGCCAGTGCGTTCTCTGCGTTCTGTGGGCAAATGCGTCTGGACGATGAGCCAGGCTGGGCGGCGATGGCTGTTAGCCTGGTGGAGTTTTTCTTGTGGGTTCTTGATCACTGGTTGCTGGCTCGCGCCAGACCATTTTGGTGAGATTAGCGTTTGCCTCGTTTTGTCTCGGCCTGGCGGGTAGCGTCGTGCAGGGAGGCTCGGTGGGGTATGTACGCTCTGTGATTGGTACTCACGGTGCATTTCGGTGGAGCAATTGACTTCACGTGTCACATCACGTGCATACATGCAACTGCTGTACGTCGATGTTGTTCAGAAGCACGGAGTCATTACTTTCCAGCATCATGCTTTACAGAGTATTTTGCCCGCTAAGTCAAATAATATACGTCACAATGCCCGAGTCTGCTGTCCCTCCGCCTAGTATGTCGCCGCCAGCCGCTGCACCAGGTACTGGCCGGTGTTGACGCCCGCATATTTCTTGTCCGTCTCCGCTGAGTATGTGCCGGGGATGGCCTCGATGTGGCTCTTGAAGTTGGGATTGCAAAAGTAGCTTTGTGTTTGGGGTTAGTATATCGTACATTGGTATAAAAACAGAGGGACAGAAGGACAGGAGGGGTCTACTCACGCTACGCTGTACCGCGCCGGGTAGGTATCACCTTCGGGCCCGGCAGGCGGCTCGACGACGCGGTGGATCGTGCTCTTGATGGTGTCGTTGCTCCAGCGCGCCAGCAGGTCGCCCGCGTTGACGACAACCGTGTCTTCGATGGGCGTTGCGTCGACAAAGTTGCCGTTGGGGCTCTTGACCTGCAGCCCGCCCCGGCCGTCCTGGAACAGTAGCGTGATGGAGCCGTAGTCCGAGTGCTCGCCGGCGCGCACCTGGTTGGGATTGGCGCGGAAGACGCCGCGGTCGACCGCCGGGTAGTGCAACAGGCGCAGCGTGTTGTCGCCGACGTCGACGTAGCCGTCAAAGTGGCTCTCGGACAGGCCCATGCCGACGGCAATGGCGCGCATCACTTCGACGTGCACGGCCTTGCACTGGTCGTGGAAGTCGACCATGGTGTCCTTGAAGCCGGGGAGGCCTGCCGTCGTGGCCGCGGCCGTAGTCTCGTCGGGCCACTGGTTGGGGAAGTCCTCTTCGTGCTCGCGGCCGATCTCGATGCTCTCCTTGATGTCGGGCACGGCCTCTTTCAGCTTGGCGACGGCCACAAGATCCGACAGCTGCGTGACCTTTTCGCGGCCCGGCGCCGAGTAGCCGCGGTTGGCCTCGGGCGTGGTCCAGCCGACGGCCATCTTGTCGTCGAGCGGCAGGCGGAAAAAGCTGGCCGACATGTCAAAGACGTGCTTGCGAGTCGCTGCCGTAATGGGCGTGTTCTTGAGATAGACGAAGCCGGCCGTCTGGAAGCCGTGCAGGATGGCCTTGGCCGTCTCGGTGCGCTGGCCGGGCGTGCCATTGAGGAACTTTCCCAAATCGATGAGCTGGGAAAGGAGAACGTGGAATGCCGTCAGTCTATGCTGAAACAAAATGGAACCCCAACCCAACTAGTGGGCTCATATTTTGAGAGCCAAAACCCCAAAACGACATACCGGGATCAACAGCCCGTCATCAGACACGGCGGCTTTCTCCATAGCTGCTGTGAGGCTGGTAGGTATGACTGCCTTGCGACGATACGATGCAAAATGCGGGTTGGAACGGGGAATGTCGAGTATCGTGGGAATATGGAGTGAGGGGGGCAAAAGAGAAGAAAGGACGAGGTGTAGCGAAAGACAGCTTAGAGGATAGAAGGTGTGGCCGTTAAAAATAGAGAGTCACCAGCCAAACAAAGGGCAGAAGCAGAAGGAGCGATCCAGCCCTTCGGCCACTTCCGAGATGCCTCACAATTTCAGAAGCGTTAAGCGGCCATCCACTCTGCAATACAACCAATGACGTGCAGAAATATGTTGTAGAGTACGACATACCTTGCTGTCTTGGGTCAGCCTGCAGCGATGGGTCTGCCGTTTTGGCCCCGACCCTATGCCCACTGCAACTACCGTATCAACAGCGGACAGAGGAATGGCAAGCCACACGACAGGAATGCCCAAGATTCAGCGCTCCATGACAGAACGGACCAGCCGACAACTTCCCCGCCCGTGTGCCGTGACACATTGTATCGCACAAGCCGAGCCACTTCGTGTTGTTGGCTGGCCGTCGAGCGCCGACTGATAAGGCGTGTGGAGAAGCAACCGCACTAGTAACGGGCAAGATAAGGCAGAATGCCCTGTTCCGTCCCAAAAAGGAAAGAGAGGTGGGGCAGACAGAGAACTTACAGGGAAGGTGCGCTGTAAGTGCAGGCGGAAGGTGCGCTGGAGCAAAGCATCACGCACTGACGCCCGCCAAGAATAGCCCAGCCATGGAGTAGCCCGACAGTGTAAGTTATCTCGCGGACCTGACGGGGATCGCCATCGTGGGTCCAGCACCATTGGGGCACGATAGAGCTATGCAGGTGAGATACGCGCTGTGTTGCGTGTGTGTATTTTATAAGCACGACATACGACGGACTCTGTGTTTGAGTTAGGTGAGAGTGTCAGGAAGCTGCGAGGGGGCAGCAAACAAAGCATTGCCGAATCAGGCAGGCCTCCAGACAGCGCCCACATCCCTTCCTCCATCCTCTCCTTCCCCTCCAACTTGACACCGTCGTCTTCACACACACACATCACCAGCCATGTCGTCCAAAACACCCGTCGTGGACGTCCACACGCACATGTACCCCCCAGAGTACATCCAGATCCTCGAATCCCGCGATGCCATCCCCATTGTGCGCTCATTTCCAGGCGCGCCCGACCCGCGCATCGTCTTGCTTTCGACCGAGGTGACGCCCCTCAAGGAGGCCGAAGCCGCCGCCGCGCGAGGCGAGGCACCGACCATATCGTCGCTGCCGGGCCGGCCGCTGACGAGCCACTACGCCTCAGTTGCCCAGAAGATCCACTTTATGGACACGCACGGCATTGACGTATCTGTGCTGTCGCTCGCCAACCCATGGCTCGACTTCGTCGACAGCGACCAGGCTGGGGGACTCGCCGCCTCGGTCAACGCAGGCTTCTCGGCCATGTGCAAGGCACACCCGGGCCGCCTGTTCTTCTTTGCGGCGCTGCCAGTCACGGCACCGACGCCCGTGCTGCTCAAGACGATCGCCGACGTCGCCACGCTGCCCTACTGCCGCGGTGTCATTGTGGGCACAGGTGGTCTGGGCCAGGGACTCGACGACCCGGCCATGGAGCCGGTTCTGGCGGCGCTGGCCGAGGCGGGGCTCGTAGTCTTCTTGCACCCGCACTACGGCCTGCCCGGCGAGGTGTGGGGTCCGCGTGGCGGCACGACCGGCGAGTACGGCCATGTGCTACCGTTGGCGCTCGGCTTCCCCATGGAGACAACCATCGCCGTGACGCGGCTGTTCCTGGCAGGCGTCTTCGACCGCCTGCCGAAGCTCCGTCTCCTGCTGGCCCACAGCGGTGGCACACTGCCGTTTCTGGCGGGACGCATCGACTCGTGCGTGCGCCACGACGCGCATCTGTGGAAGGCCGCCAAGACACGCCGCAGCATCTGGGAGGTGCTGCACGAGCAGGTGTACCTGGATGCCGTCGTGTACTCGGACGTGGGACTGCAGGCGGCCATTGCGGCGTCGGGCGGTGCCAACAGCGGCGGGCTGGACCGGTTACTCTTTGGCACAGACCATCCCTTCTTCCCGCCGCTCGACAGCGATGAACAGGGCCAGTGGGAGAGTGTAAGCATGAACGCCGACGCTGTCAAGAACGCCCTGGGCGACGGCAGTGACGCGGCCGCTGCCGTCATGGGTGGCAACGCCGTGCGTATCCTCCGCCTGTACGAGGAGGCTGCGGAGAAGGCGTAATAATCCGGGGCTGGAACGAATATGAAATGCAATAAATAGCAACGTAAAAATCTGTGTATATATATAACATCATACCTACCATCATAACCCGTTGTGTCTCATATATATCCTAAATCCATCCTATCGTCCCCTCCTCATGCTCTCTCTACACACTGCCAAAGTCCATCTTCAGTGCAATCGTTGGCTGGTCGTTGTTGCTCGCTGCCGGTTTCGCCGCCGCCGCCTGCCGTCCGGCCTTGATCACCTCCTCCATAAACGACCGTTGGCTCTCGTTCAGGCCGGCCACCACACCACGGAACGCCGCCGGGTCGGCCGACGCCAGCTCCAAGAGCCGCCCACTCGTCTCCTTGTAGATGGTGTTGCGGTCGGCCTCGGCCGCCGCGCCAAGCTCGGCCTGCTGTGTGCTCAGGTTCGCCTCTTGCCACTTTTCGAGTTCACCGGCTGCGCGGGCCAAGAGGGCAGGGAGAACCAGCGCCGTTGCGACGGCCACCGATGTGCGGTTGCCGCCCGTGGCGCTGCCGTTGGCCGCCGTCGCCTGCGATGCCGCCTGCACCACAAACGCATTCAGAGTCTGCGCCACAAGACTGCGCGCGCCCTCTGGGTCCTCGGGCTCGACGTTGGTGGCAAACGCCAGAAGTCGCGGCAGTGTGTAGCGGCCGATGCTCTGGTCGGCAGCTGTGTTGCGGGTGTGCAGGAGAAGAGACCGGCAGCAGTTGGCTGCAATCTTTGCGGTCTATACGGTCAGTTAGCAAAATGAGCAGAATTCAACTAATATACTGCAAAAGATATAAACAGCTAACTCACCATCCGGTCGGTCAGGCAGTCGAGAAGCTCGTCGAGGAAGCGCACGACCAGTGGGTCGTTGGTCGACAGGTTGTTGTTGCCGGCAGTAAAGAGGATCGTAATGGCCAGCAGCGAGTTCTTGACACACGCCAGCGACGTCGCCGCTTCGCGCTTCTGTGCCGTCAGGTACACAGACAGGAACCGCCGTAGACACCCGCGCATCTGCGCATCAGTCTGTTCGTCGCCTGCGGCCGCTGATGTGGCCGTCGTAATGAACCGCTTGAGTGTCGGCAGCGCTTGCGGGACGACCACCTCTTGGCATGCCGGCGTCGCCAGGATCGTGGCAAAGATGTGCACAAGACACGCGTGCAGATCGGTACGAATAATGGCTGGGAACACCTCGGCCGCGTCCACCAGCGCATCGAGGGCCGTCTTGATCAAGACCAAAACGGCCTCCTCGGTCATGTGGTACCGCATGGGCGGCGGGCCCGACGACCCTTGCGGCTGCTCCGACAGTGTCGGCAGCAGGCCCGATAGCACAAGCACAATAATGCGTGTCAGCTCAAACAGCTGCTCAATGTCCTCCGACAGCTCGCCCGTCTCCGGCTGCTCGCGCGTACGCGCCGCCGGGTGCGCTAGGCACAGCGCGCGGGCAATCTCGACGATGACGCCCTGCACGTCCAGGCCCTCGGTCAGCACCTGACGGTCCAGCAGGTCCATGGTTTCGGAAAAGATCGCGTCGCGGTAGATGGCCTGGCCCGACACACTGGGGTGCAGGATCTTCTTAAGGGCCAGCAAGATCTCCAGCGTCTGGCCAGGCGTGGCCAGCGAGTCGGCGTGGCCCTGGCGCGCGGCCAGCGCCTCAAAGGCGATGCCGAACAGCACAAAGAAAAAGGCTACGGGCTCGTCGCGGTAGTTGATGTCTGGGCCCTTCTTCTTGCCTTTGTCACGGCCGCCACCGTCCGAGAGCGACACGGCGACCGCCTTTTCGATGTTCTTGGCCTGGTCGCTATCGGCGTCGTCGTTCTCCTCAACCAGCTTGCCGTCCAGCGCATCAAACACAAACTCGCTGTCCTGTTCAATCAGGCTGGCAATTGCATCCACCAGCTTCAGCCACGCCTCTTGATAGAACGCCAGCAGCGTCTCACGGTTGAGCGCCGCATAAATCGTGTCCAGGCTGCCGGACAGCGAGGGGGGGCCTAGCGTCATCGAGATGTCCGGCTCGAAGCGCAGGCGCGCAAACTCGCGCAGCGACTCGAGCCACAGCGGCGTCAGCTTGCCAATGTGCGGCCGCAGCACATCCACCAGGTACTGCTGCTCAAGACTGGCGACCTGCAGCTCGGCCCAGGCCGCAAAGACGGACATCTTGACCATGACCTGGGCGTTGGCGCTGAGGCCCTTGAGATCGCCGATGCCAATGTTGTCGCTGTCGGCCATAAAGTTCTCCAGGGCGCCCACAAGGGTTTTGAGGATGCGGCCCATACGGTCGACATCCGTCACAATACCCGTGGCGACAAAGGCGGCACAGACGTGCACCGCCTCCGAGGCCAGCTCAGGCGACGAGTCGGCGGCAAACGCAGGCGTCAGCGCCGAGCTGATCTGTGCCTGAAACTGCTCGAGGATCATGGCTTCTTCGAAATCGGGGTCCGGCGTCTTGCCGAACATGCGCAGCAGGGCGCCGACAATCTTGAGACCCCAGATGCGCTGCTCCAGCACCGACGACGTCGAGGCCGAGAAGGCCATGCGCACGACGTCCGCAATCTTACTCTGGAGCGCCGCCTGCGCCGGTGAAATGTCGCCGCCCACGCTCGCCGTAGCCGCAGCGTCATTGCCGACGAGCAAGAACACTTCGTTCAACAGGCTCAGCACAAAGGCCGTGATCTGCCAGCGCAGCGGCTCGACGTCCGATCCGGCTGCGGCGGTTCTCGCAGCGGTCGCGGCTGCCACGACCGCATTCGACGAGCTCGGTGGACCGGTCGGCGCACCGCTTCCCGCAGCACCCCCTCCCGCATCGGCAGCAGCGCCGCCACTAGACGAGGACGGGCCGCCGCCGTTACCCGGCTGGTCGCCGTCGTCTTTGTTGTTCCCGTCATCTCGCTCACCAGAACCCAGGCCGGCCACCTCTTCGTCCTGCAAGTCAATGGCCGTGCCGCGGAAGGCCGTCTTCTGGAACGTAGCAGCGAGGCGTGTGGTCTCGGGTACCTTGGGGCGGGTCATTTTGAGGACGCGCTGGAAACGCTGCAGCCAGCCGTTGGTGTCATGGAGGCAGGCCTGGCGCATCCAGTTGCGGAAGATGTTGCGGATGCCGTCATGCGCCGGGTGGCGGTCAAGCGCAAGCCACAGCTGGTCCTCGAGACCGGGCAGGGCAGCGGCCATGACTTCGTCGGCATTGCGCTTCATCAGATTGTACAGACCGTCGACGGCTGCGTCGCGCAGGCCCTGGTGGTCCGACTGCATATAGCGCTGCAACAACTTAACGTAGTCATTGAAATCGACATAGCCCGGGGCGTAGAGCGACAGGTGTTCGAGGCACGCAAGGCTGGACCGCTGGACCTGGCGGTCGTCCTCGTCCTGGAACTGCCGCACGAGCGTAAATATTAGCTCGCGTGACTTGGTGGTCTCCTGCAGGTCGGGCCCCAGCACGTTGACGAGGGCATCGACGCAGCGGGCAATGGCGGCGGTGGTGCTGAGGTCAAGCTCGAGGTTCATGGACACCGCAGACGCGACCTCGGCGTGGTGGTTCTCGGAGCCGTAGAGTTGAGCGAGCATGCCGAGGGTGCTGGAGACGTAACTCGAAAAGTTGAGACCGGCAGCATCCGAAGCGCGTGCGAAGGCCTCGAGGGCCCAGAAGTGCACCGTGGGGTGGGGGTCGTTGCAGAGCGACATCAAGATGCCCAGAATGGTCTTGAGATGGTAGCCCGCCGCCATGCCGCCGACTTTGGTCTGGATGCAGCCAAGGGCCATGGCACAACCCGCGCGCGCGCTCGGCTCGCGGTTGACGACAATGGTGTCAACCAAGTACTTGATTTCGTGGCTGGTGAAAGCGTTGCCGCAGGCGTTGCACAGACGGCCGACAGCAGCGTAGCCGATGCTGCGGACGTACTGGTCCGGGTCGATGACAAAGCCGCGCACAAGGTCCTGCAACAGCTTCTCGACCTTTTGGTCGGTGATGTTGCCGGCGGGGGCGTGGGTCTCCTTGACGGCGACCTTGAGGGTCGAGAGCAACGCCACGGCGACATTGACATTGATGGCGGTCTTGCGACCGGGGTCGCGCTGCAGCGAGCCGGCTGACATGAACGTAGCGACCTGCTCGAGGATGCTCTCCTGGACCTTGGCAGGCGTGAGCGGGAAGACGTAGGCAAAGAGCTGGATGGCCAGGTTGACGACGTCGGTGGCGGGCGGGTCGGGAAGCAGTGTGCTGCTGGAAGCACTGCCGTCGGCGCCGCGGACGACATTGCTCTCGACATAGAGCAGGGATGCATCGTGCTCGAACGCGCCGCAGACGGGAGACAGCAACAAGCTCTCGATAACGCCCTCGGGCCCTGCAGTCTCGTCCAGCGCCGACAAGAGCTGTTGCTGCTCCTCCTCCTCCGCAGCGTTCTTCTCGTGTTGTCCGGGCAGGCCGCGCACCTTGAATCCAGACACGAGGCCAGTGACACCAAAGCCGGTGTTGTCCGCAACATCCCAGATGGTCTCAAAGGTGCCGGCAGCGGTGGCAATGGATGCGCTGAGCGAGCCGGCGCCGTAGTTGTCCGGGTCCGCAAAGAAGGAGATGACGAGGGTCAGCAGATTGGACTGCAGCAGAGCCTCGCTGCTGCCGGCGGGTGCCATGTTGATGAGGCGCAGATAGCACTGCAGCACACGGCGCTGGACCATGATGTCAAGGTCGTGCAGCTGGAGGGCGGGGGTCAGGCGCTGCGACATGTCGTCGGTGACCTTGCGGGCGGGCAGCGTGCGCAAGAAAGCAGTCGTGTGCTGCAGCATGGCGGCGATGCGCTTGGACACGTCAACGGTCAGCAGGCGGCTATTGTACTGCAAAAAGGCAAGGATGGAGCCGAGCGCACAGTCGCGCACGTGCGTCAAAAAGGACGTCTCGAGGTAGTTGCGCGACGCGACGTTGTCCTTGGCCAGGGGTTTAGGCAGGGCGTTCTTCCACAGCAGCAACATCTGCGAGAGGTGGATCTTGACAAAGTTGGGGCCGAGGGACATGAGGCCGCCAATGAGGATCCAGGCGACCTGGATCTGGACGCTGGCTACGCGCAGCTCCAGCTTGCCGCTCGTCTTGAGCAGATTCGTTGCCATTGTGAGGACACGGCTGTTGATATCGACCGAGCCGTACAGCGGGCGCTGGGGGCTGGCGCTGAGGGTGGCAGCCAGACCGTACGAGAAACCGAGGCAGCGGCGGTGCTGGTGGGTGCTGCTGCCGCCGGCGCCACTCAGCTGGCCCAGTTCGCGCGTGAGGCTGTTCATGCAAACAGACAGGCAGGGCAGCAGCTGCTGCGGGCAAGCGAGCACAAAGGCCTTGAGACAGGCGGCAGCGTGGACCTGCACACTGTAGGTAGGGTGGGGCAGCAACTGCAAGAGACCGTCGCGGCAGGACTCAGCAAAACTATTGGCGGCCGAGCCCAATGAGGCGACGAGCGACGCCAGTGCGCCAAGGGTAACGACGAGGGTGTGCTTGCTGGGCTCGGGGCGCTCCTTGATGACCTGGGGGTAGTTTTTCAGGACTTCGTTGACGAGGGCCTTGGCGGCGGCGATCTGGCCGGCCTCGCTCAGAATGCGGCGGCCTACGATGTCCTGCACAATCGTGTCGACGATGCGGCGCGAGACGAGCAGGCGGTAGCGGTTGTTGGCAATGTTGGCGTGGCCGAGCAGGTCGACGGACAGGTTCTCAATGATTTTGAGGTAGTTGAGCTCGACGGCCTTCTCGCCGAGACGCTGCAGCACGCGGCCGTAGCAGATGCCAAGGGCGGCGCGGGCACGGTTCGTTGTGGACATACGGACGTAGTGCGCAGAGAGCGTCTTGAGCATATCGACGAGCGGCAGAGACAGCACGTTGTGGCTGCTGCGCGAGGGACCTGGGCTGCTTGCACGCGAGCCGGGCAGGTCATCATCGTCCTGCAGACTGGCGGGGAGGGTCGACTGCCGCTTGAGCGCCTTGGGCAGCACCGCTTTGCGCGTGGACATGGCACGTCCCAGTCCACCGCCACCGCCATCACCGCCGCCGCCGATGCCGCCACTTCCGCCGCCCACGGCCTCGGCGTAGCCCTTGACCATGGCCTCCACGAAGCAGTCGGCAGCAGCACGACGCACGTGGGGAGATGGGGCATCGATTGTCTTGAAGATGGTCTTGCTGAGGCTGTCAAAGTCACTTGACGTGTCAAAGTACGTCGTGTAGCGCACAAGTGCAATCAGACAGCGGCACGCGGCCACGGACACGAGGGCGCCCTTGTCGCCCGAGGCATGATTGCGTGCCTGCTTCCACATGTCGCGGGCAATGCTCTCGTCGGTGCTCGTGCCGATGCAGGTCACAAGCTTGGAAAAAGCCACAAACACGGCCGCCCGCAGCCCCGCGTGGTTCTGCGCCGCCTTGAGTATTTTCATGAGCGTGGCGGTCGTCAGCTGGTGCAGGCTGATGGCGCTGTCGCCGGCGGCACCAAAGACATCACCGAGACAGACAACGGCCGCGTGCTTTATGCGGTTCGATGCCTCGGCCGCCGAGACCCCGCCGGAGCTGTTGCCAGCACTGGCGTCTGCGGTCCGCACCTTGACGCCGCCGTTGGAAATAACCGCGTTGAGGTCGTTGATGGTCTCGAACAGCAGCTTGCGGTCGCCCTTGCCGAGAACGTGTGCCAGGCAGCGGCCGAGCGTGTTGCGGACGACGCGTGATGGTGGTGGCGTCGTGAGATTGAGGATCTTGAGGATTTCCTTCTTGAGGTAGATCTGCTGGGCCGTGCAGTCGTCCGGCTCGAGCACGCGCACGTGGGCATCGAGGGTGGCCGCGAACTGCAGCAGCGTCAGCTCCTGCTGCTCAACAGGCAGGTTGGACAGGTGCATGGTGTCGAGCTCCGGGTGTGGGCTGGTCGACGCGGCGGCCGCGTTCGCGGTGGCAGCTGTGGCGGCTGCTGCAGCTGCTGCAACTGCCGCAACGGCGGCTGCATCATCGGCACCACCGCCGTTGCTGGCCCCCGGGCCATCAGGGGCCGGCGAGGCAGCCGTCGCCATGAGAAGTGGTGACGGAGGTAGAAAGGTTCAATATGATTGAGGGTAACAAAGGCGCTGAGATCGAGGAGGTCGATATCGAGGTGGACGAGGAATAGGGGTGGCGTGCGACGGATGGTTGAGGCCAGACCGAAAAGGGGGCCCGGCGTGATGAGAGGTTGCCAGAGGAATTGGTCGGCTGTCCAAGTCGCTATTTGGTAGTCAACGGTCGTCGTCGTCGATGGTGAGAGGCAGAAACGGTGCTGCTGAGTGGGCAGCGAGTGGAATCCCAAAAGGAGGTCGTTTCTCCAAGCTCGATCGTGCGGTGTATGTGCAGCTTCCGCCTATGTTCGTGTTGACCGGCCGCACCTTTCATCTGAAGAGGTGTTGTTCTCAGAGGCCAGGGAAGCGCTTTCCAGCCAATCAAGTGCCTGGATCCACAGTCCCCTCCACAGAGCTCCAGCGGCAGGAGCAGCCCACGACCGGATGCTATTAGCGGGGCAGCAGTGGGACCAGACATGAAAATTATTGCGCCACAGCGAGCAGTCACAGCGCTCGTTCACGGAAGCGACAGTGGCTCAAGCGCTAGTCTGGCGAGGACGACATCCCGTGAGCTTCACTTGTCAAGATAACCGGCGCAATGCCTCCAACCGCGCCGTCCCTCGCGAGCCTCAGAGCGGCGCCGTCCCCATGGACTCGGTACGCCTGCGCACAATGCTACCGAAGCTTCGCCTCGTCCCCAGCCGTTGCCAGCGGCCACAATCGTTGGTCCAAGATCCGGCATGAAAAGGGCGCGGCCGATATCAAGAAGACACAATTGCGCAGCAACTTTACCAAGACGATTACCCTGTATTCGCAGAGTGAGTTGGGGCTTATACGGGAGCGCTCCTATTTATGTGTTCCCTAACTAACAGGTGCAGTGTACGGCCCCGACGTCAACATGAACCCGCAGCTGGCGTCGGTTGTCAACAGCGCCAAAAAGTCGGGCGTGCCTAAAGCCGTCATCGAGGCGGCGATTGCCCGCGGCCAGGGCAAGTCGGCCGACGGCGGACGTCTTGAGAGCGCGACGTACGAGATCATGATGCCGCCGTCCGTGGCGCTGATTGTCGATCTCGAAACCGAGAGCAAGGCGCGCGCGCTGCAGGAGCTCAACTCGGTCATCCGACGGAAAGGCGGCACTATGGCGCCAACCAAGTTCTTTTTCACTCGGCAAGGACGGGTGATCTTGGGTCCGGCGGCATCTGTGACTGCATCTGCATCGGAAGGGGAATCGACAGGCGAGGATGTTTCGCCCGTATCCGTTGACGACATCCTGGAGGACGCCATCGAGGCCGGCGCCGAAGACGTCGAGGCCAACGAAGACGGTAACATTGTCGTTTGGACGGCGCCTCTGCACACAGGGCCGGTTGTCACCGCCGTCGAGGAGGGCCGCTTCAAGGTGAAGAACCTGGCCGTCCTGAGCGCCGACACCGTGTGGTCTGTAAACGAAGAGACGCAGGCGCCACTGGGAGACGGTTCCGGAAACAGCGCAGTCGAGAACCGCAAACTGCTGGAGCTCGTCGCGGCCTTTCGTGCCTACCCGGACGTCAAGGGCATATTTTCCAACGTGGCCCAGGGCCAGGCGCCGGATGACGTGTGGCAGCAACTGGTGCAAGACCTAGACTGGTAGAGACTGGTGAAATAGAGTGAAGATAGACAGGGTCTGGTATCTGTATATATACAACAATTTCAACAAAGAACAAAGTACTATTGACAGTGTACAAAAGCTATCCCGCCAGAAGAAGCAAACATCACATTGAAACCTCCCGTGCCAATATTCAATTTTGTGGTCCCGTGCGCCATCGTCTCCGCGAAACGTAAAAGCAAAATAACGCCGTCGATATGATGTCATGTCGTGTTGCCCACTCCACAACCCCCCTCCCCTTCCCCCTCTTCAAGTCTTCAGTGTCCCTCCTCGCTGTTGGCCGGCGGCGGCGGCCGTGCCGCCTCTTCCGCCAGTCGCCGGTCCCGTTGGTACAGCCGGCGTGCCCGCAACCGCTGCAGCTCCGCGTGGATCTCGTCGCGCTCGGTCGGGACGCGGTTGGCGTTCTCGGCCTTGGGCCAGAAGTCGGGCACGGCGAAGCGGTTGTCGAGGTTTGTGCCAAAGTAGTACATGATGCCAATGGGGAACATGACATACATGCCAAACTGGGTGGGGAGGAGAAGACACAGCAAGTTAGCGGGGGTTGACGAGACACAGGAGCAGAAAAGTAGAAAACTAGAATAGCAACCAACCTTAAACACTTCCAGATTTAAGCCACCCATGGTTTCTGCCGCCGTTGTGAGGTGCCAGAGGGTAAAGACGCGGTCGAGGTTTCTGTTGTTGCGCAGCAAGACGTCGTGCGTAAGAACCGACGTCGAAGCTCGTGAGTGTGTGTGTCTTGGTCATGAAAAGTTGAAAAGCAATCAGCCCATTGGCGGGTCGCATGTCACCAAAAGCCGACTCCGTATAGCAGATCCCTAATGACACTGTGCAAAGCCGCACAATTAGGCGCAAATTGGCAGTCACTGAAATAACTCCCCACTGTATTGATACCTTTCCAAAAACGCTAATAAATACAAAAGTAATACGGAGTCCGATCTGAAAAGCAAAGCATTCGAAGCCCCCATAAAAGATAAGTCTATGTGATTTTCTAACCCGCACGCTCCCATCCGAATAAAGCAAATACACCAGCCCGGCTGCCCGTTTTCCTGTCTTCCAGCCTATCCGCAGTATAGACGCAGAGGTCCGTAGGCCATAAAATCCCAAAGCAAATAAAATAACGAAGAAAGCGGAGAGAGAAAGGTGAAAAGTTCAAAGAGTATTAAAAAGGATGTACCAATAATGCCACAGTAATGCAACAACGATGTTATGTTGCTCACCGCTTGCGCTTGTCGGCACAGCTCTTGGTCACGCGCCATGCGGCAATGCCGCGCCGCCCGACCACCCGCGACAACGTATTCCACACGCCATCATCGCCCCAGTCCAAGTCGTCCAGGTTCAGATGTTGGCGATAGCGCCACACCTCGCGGAAGCGCAGGCCCTCGAGGCCTTTGTTGGGCAGGTACTGGTCGAGCCACGTCGCCGACAGCGGTGCGATCAGGTATGTGCCGTTCTTCTCCTTGAGGTACTCGTTGTTGCGCCGGTCCGCCGGCGTGTCGCACGTCGCTAGAGCCGTCAGCTGCTCCATGAGCTGGTCGCCCGGCATGCCCATGACGTCGCGTGTCTGGAGCACTTCGTTCTTGCCGTTCAGCAGCCATATCGGTGGGCTGTACGTTTTCCACCAGATCGCCTGTGTCGCGTCCGGCTGCCGGCTCATGAAAATCTGTGTCGGCACTATGCCGCCCTGGTGATAAACACCCATCAGGATGCCAAGGAGCACATTGAATACAATCCACGCAGACACCCAAACGTGCAGCAGGCGCGAGTTGCGCGGTAGCTGCACCGAGGACAGGATCAGCGGGGTCGTAGGCAGCAAGAAGCGTGCCTCTTGGTGCTGGAAAATGGACAGCACAAAGATGCCCGACACAGCCGAATAGAGCCGTAGGGAGAGGTGCGGTTGGAGGAAGAGAAGCGCCGCCGCTGGGCCGATCAGCAGGGGAATGTTGACCAGCAGGTGCTGGTACCAGGGGTGCAGGCCGTGCTGGGCGAGGTTTTCAGGCGACATGTTGTAGAGGAGGTTGTTGAGAGGTGTGATAACGGGGTGGAAAAGCAGGTCTCCCCAGGAAATCTGGTGTGGCGTGTAGAAGGCGGTGTCGAAGGCGATGGCGACAATTGTCGTCAAAAAGCCCGACAGGGCAAGCGCAGTAAAAGATAACGGTCTATTGGAGGAAGGGAAGTCAGCAATGTCATTCTCACCAGCTCCAGTCACAGAGGAGTGCTACACCATACCTATTAATAAAGTAGGGTATCAAACGAAGGCCGGGAATCAGCAAAAAGGCAGGGAAAGTTATTCTGTTGAATATGCCAAACACCACAACAATGCCCAGGATCGAGGGAGCGAGCACCGAAGCACGGTCTTGGCGCCCTTCGACGATGCGGTCGATCAGGACCAGACTCCAGGCAACCACGAGCGTCTCAACCGAGTTCGAAAACGTGTGTGTCTGGTAAGTCCACGTCACGTACGACGACGCGACAAGAACAACCGCTGTCTGCCGGTGACGCTTGGCCGGCACCAGCTCGTAGATCGCCCAGTCGAGTAGCACAAAGTTCATGACGAACATGAGGAGGCGCAAGACCCAGAATACGACATGCGGGGGAATTTCACCGTCGCCGCCGTTGCCGATCCATAGCCAGCGCAAGAGGAACATCGGGAGGCCGTACACGGGCCATAATGGGAAGACGCTTCGGATCGGGTGGTCGCTCGTGAATTCCCAGGTGAGTCGGACGGGGTAGCTAAACACTTCGCCTAGAACAAAGAAGTCGTGTTAGCACGGCAAGCTCAGGCAACGCGACACTGAACGAACAAAGAACAAGGCCTAAAGGTGTCCCGTCAGGGGACAGGCGCGAAAGAGAGCTTCGGTAGAGAGGCATGGGGAGCTCCGTCTCCCCCACGGGCACAACATGCAAGGAATGCTGCGTCCGCCGATCCTCTCCAAACACAACTCCGCCCTTGCCCCAACGAAAACAAAAGCCACCGCCCCCCCCAGATGCTTGGGGAAGTAAATGAACGGATTTGCGCTTGTCTTACCAGCGATCACTTCCGGTCCTTGGAAGTTCTCGTCCGGGTGCAGATAGCTTGGCGACATGGCGAACCACAGCCGCACCAGGATGAGGATGAGGTATGTTCGGCGCCACATCGTGGGCGAGAGGTGCCAGAAGAGTTGAGAGGAAAGAGACAAGAAGAGAAGTCGTGAAGGAGAGTCGAGAAGGAGGAATAGGGTCGAAAGGAAGGAAAGAAAGGTGTCACGAGCGTTATCAACGGAGACTAGGCGCGCAAACGGACGGTCGACGGGAGGGTATTGTCGTCGAACGGAAGGGCCAGGGCTGTGTCGAGACCTTAAAGGTTCGAAGAGAAGAGAACGATGCGATGCGCGTCGAGAGTATTCGAGGTAAAGTCGAGCCTATTTTACAGGCAAAGCTTCGAAGCCGAAGCTGAGGCCGAGGCCGCAAACAAGTTGTAACCGCGCTCGAGCTGCGGCGACAACAGCAAATGCATCGTTAGATAGACGAGGCCACTAGGAGACGCAACGGCGTCATAGTCAGGAGCCCCCGGTTGCGAGTGTGCGCGCCGGTTGTGCGTGAGGCGAGGTGGCAGACAAAAGGACGTAAAAGCAGCCGCCGAGTGTTGGTCGTTGGAGAGAAGAAAAAGAAAGGGAAGAAGCCCGGAATTTTCAGAACGAGGAAATGAAGTAAATCATGTAGGCCTGGAACGTGGAAGGAGCGACACAAGGTGAGTTGACCGCGAAAAAGATAAAACACGCGATTCGAGCGCCTTCCCTGTTGAGACTGAGTGCGCTGTAACCCTTGTCAGGCAAGAAAGGGGGGATCCTCGAAAAGGAGACAGATCAACAAAACCAGAGCTGCAGCAAGTCAATAACAAAAATAATGAACTGGGTAGTATTAGTAAATAGACCGCTAGCTTGCTCCGCAAATTAATTAATAGATGGTATTAGTGTGGTGCAAGACACGGCGCCTGCATCCGTCAGCCGTCGCGGGACGCGCTGGCAGTGGTGAGTGCTTGTTTTAGCGGCTGCAGCAGGTCGTTGCGACGAACCAGACCTGTATTGGCCCAAAGCAGCCGCTATCCATCGTCCATGCAACTCTGTAAAGAGCGTGCATTCCAGTCCATGAAACCTTCCCCAATGGGCCTTATTACTGCAAACGAACAGGCCTGAAAGCGGCAAAATAGGAAAGACACAGAGTGGGCGGTTGGGGAATGGAAAGAGCCACCAGCAATCGACCACATGGCGATGTCAACTGGCCAGCAGGTCGCACCTGCTCTGGGAAATCTGATTCACGAGACACACCGCTGTAAGCATTTTCGTGGCCTCATTCATCTCATGATTTCCTGAACTTTGGTACGATTGACTTTCTTGGCCCTAAGCCAGGATTGTGTAAGACGGTTGCATTTCAAGTCACGGCAAGCTCACTCCCGTTTACGCTTTTGTGAATCTGCCAGCTCCTGGCCGTGTTCATTTCGTCATCATGAAGACAACACAATGTTCATGTTCACAGCTGTCAATACGTCTTTCAAAGAATACTGCAGTTCAGACGCCTGCCGTACAAACCAAAACCTGTCCCTTTTCGAACTCAGCACAAGGCAGAAAGACTGTGGCACTGGTCTCTCAGTGTCGAGTCGCGATCTCGTCGTATTCCAGGCAGAGACGACAGGACCAACACCAACAGAAAAGTGTCCACCAGATGCGGTGCAGCCTGCCCGGTTGCGGTCTCATTGCCAGGGGCGGGTGCCCGACCACAAAGCCAAAGCCCCTACAGTCGGTGCCTAACTCGTTCAGCCACAGGCGGAGGATAAGGGTCTTTGTGGTCTTTGTAGTCTTTGTGCTCTTTGTAATTACAGCACGCATCAGGGACCAACTGGCAATTCAAGCCAGCCTGGCCCACTTCCTCCGCGCTTTCTGCCTCGTCTAGCGCGAGGCCAACAGCCGTCAGGGTCGTAAATCGTATGCAGGCACATCCAAAGCCACGAAAATGGACTCCTTTTTTGCTGGTAATGGAAGAAGTCAATATTCAAGGTGTGGGATATAAAGTCCAGCTAGATTTCGTCACAAACTTGGACAGGAAACTCGGACAGGAAACAACGATCAGCGAACCATCTCACCAACTGCTCCTGCCTCCGAATCAAGTCCTCTTATACGGAGTACAGCCCTCTGAGCCAATCACTACACAGGCAGCAGCGACCCACCACACGCCACCTGTGGCTTACCCATTTTTTCCGGCCGTCTTCGCCGCCCTTCTATTCTACTTTGAACATCATCTCCCCCTCCACAGCTCACATCATCGCTTCCCTCCCACAAACTTTAAAGTCGACATTCTTCTTCCATCCACCACCACCACAACCACGTGCCTCGACAACAACGACATCACCGAGTTTCCGCGTGCAGTTTATCGCTCGGCATCCCATTACAACCCGTGAGTTTTTCTCTCCTTCCAGGCTCGCCACGCACTCATAGTATCCTTCCGTGTCGTCAAACCCATCTTCCATCGACCCATCGACCACCTCAGCCTTCTCTGCCGTATCGCCAAAATACCATCTCGACAAGCTACGAAGACACAGTATATTCTGTGTATTGCACGCCACGCCGTACACGTTGCTTTATTCACTTCATCCGACGCCGTTGCCCGTCCTTGCATCACCGCCTTCGCCCCGCCCACAATCTTCGTGACATGCCATCACATTGAATGCGACGTCGCTGACTTTATCCTGTTACTGTGTCTAACCAGCCGTTTACGAACAGACCTCTTATCCCAATCAACCTCACCGACCGACAAAATGCCCGAGGAGAAGTCCTTCGATAAGATCCCGCTCCAGAGCAACGATGGCAGCGTCATCACTGTCGACTACGAGGTTGCCATCCGCTCCGCACTACTGAGCACGATGCTGGAGGATCTGAAGAGCATGGGTGTCTCTGAACTCGGCCCCGTCCCTCTGCCCAACGTACGTTGCCATCTGGCCCGCCTGTCGTTTTCCGTTCCCGACGTTGTTTGCTAACCACGTGTCTTGCTTCCAGGTCAACGAGGCCGTTCTCCGCAAGGTCATTGAGTACTGCGAGCACCACCGCAACGACCCGCTTGGCACCAACGAGGAGGAGACCGAGAGCCGCAAGAAGACCACCGACATTGAGGAGTGGGACCAGAAGTTCATGCAGGTCGATCAGGAGATGCTCTTTGAGATCATCCTGGTATGTACACCCTTTTTTTGTCTTTTTATCTTTGGTTATCACTTTGTGCACGTTATTCCTTGCTAAAACAATTTCCGCATTCAGGCCGCCAACTACATGGACATCAAGGCCCTTCTTGACGTCGGCTGCAAGACTGTCGCCAACATGATCAAGGGCAAGTCGCCCGAGGAGATCCGCAAGACCTTCAACATCACCAACGACTTCACCCCCGAGGAGGAGGAGCAGATCCGGAGAGAGAACGAGTGGGCTGAGGACCGCTAAGCTGCGCAAGTATGGTGAACTAGTGCGGAAACGGGAAACGTGTGTCCCGTATTGTTGGCTGTTGTCTTTGCAGGTTAATTTTATGTTCTGGCTTTTTATGTCTTTTACGTTTTATTTCCTATACCTCTTATCCTGGGTTAAGCGGTCAAATAAGGTGCCACAGGTTCTCTGTACCGAATGTATTCTTTCAAATCAAACCGACAGTAGTTCGCGAGTTGATAAAACCGATATAACGTGCTTCACTTCTCTTGTGCCGTATTCCCATTTGATTTGACACTATTGGCATGTGCCGGTATTTGTTCCTGAGGAGATAACTAGAAGCATTACAATATCAAACAGTCAAAGATGACAAAATACCAGTTGGCCTTCCATATGCGGACAAAAGAGATGCGTCAACGAAAAAGTGGCGTATTTCCTGCTTCCGGGTCTGTTCGTTTCATTTCATATTCGAGTTGCAAGCCGGACTCGGCAACCCCACCAGACTAATTTCGGCATCGTCCTCTCCAGTTCAAAAACGGCCGATTTCGAGAAGTCATTGTTTTATAGAATCGGACTGGTTAAAGAACGGTACGTGATATCAAAGGTTCATAGAACACGAAAACGGCAATGTACTCTGAAGTCGCCATTCGCCATTGCACAGCTCAACCATTTTGTGTTTAAGACACCAGTTACGATCCAAGGTAGGTGGTTGCAAAGACCCAACGGTGGTTTTTTTTTCAATGTTTTGTTGTTTTTATTTATTTCCTTTTTTGGAAAATAAGCTCTGATGTCGATGTCAGAGGATAAACAAAAATTATACCCGTTTACTCCCATTTTTGGATGCCGTCAACTCCTCCATTCTTTCTCTCCACACAAGGATATGGTTTCCGTTCTTCCTCTCGGTATTTCCGAAAAGGTCATTCGTAAGAAAAGGAAGCACACATGCTTCGTGAGACTCTCGTGGAGTAGGGTGTAGAAGAAGGGGGCCGAATAGAGTGAGCAAGTAAAATTGAGCAGAGCTTCCGAAGGAATACTTTCATCGGGCCACAGGCCATTCACGTTCCGCAACTCCAGGTGCCATGCACAAGCGCGTCGAGTCGTGTATCGTTGTCATGTCCATCGTCGTCGTTGGGCGCAGCACAAAAGAGTACAATGAGACCATCCGTGCCAGGCAAGGTAATGGCCTTGGGCCGCTGCAGTTTGAAAAATGGATGACGGTGTCGCATAGTCGCTAGTCGTCGCGTTGTCGCAATATCGAGTGCGGTCCGTTCCCAGAATGCTGATGCTCCTTGCCCGTCTGTCTCGGCTTCTTCCCAAGCCCTCACTCCTCATCACACCCCCAGCTCCCAGACACAAAATGGGTGAACATTTAGATGCCCAGGCGGGTCTTGCGCCAGTGTCTCCGCTTCGCGTTGTAGCTTGGAGGATGTTAGTTTTCAGTAGTTCTAGACAGAATGGTGCATTCCCGTACTGCATCGAGAGGGAATGGGTTTGGTTCATCGTACCGAATGGTGTTGCCGGTCCGGAGACGGATCCACTGGGGGATCGGGCGGTTCTGCTTCTGCGCTTTGGCGAGCTTCTGCTTCGTGCGGAAAGACTTGTGGCTCTGCAGGGAGGGGAAAGAACATGTCAGTAAACGTTCACAGGTCCAGTCTTGTAACTTCCAACATCCAACAGTGCATCGCCGTCCAGTCGGCTCTCTTGTTTCGGCTTGTCCAGTCGTCGCTCTCTTTTCTCCTCGCTTGGTAATTTCAGACGTGGGTCTGATCATTCATCCCATGCAAACATTCCTTGTGAGGGAAGCACCGTCATGGGTCGAAGTCGTTCTGAGCAGCAAGTGCCAATTTTCGCAATCGAGTATGTCGTCGAGGATGTTGGTTTTGTCGAGCAAATAAAACAAGAGAGCGTTCCGTTCGTACGTGTCCGTGTCATCTTCATCATCTGTCCCACTATCAAAAACACTCATACGTACCGGCATCTTGACGGATTGTTGATTCTGTCGTTGATTCCGAAAGAAAATTATGGTAGGTTGCTGGATTGAAGGTCAGAAGAAAGGCGTCGGAGAGGGGATCCATACAGTCAACGATTTTTTTCTCCTACCCAGTTTTGCCCACAACTCACGCCCCAAACTAAATTTTCGTGCGCAGGTTTTCCAATACTCCACTTTTCTCTCTCTCGGACAAACATTTTTACTTTCCTTTCATTCGTTCTGATTAGTCACCCTTTACCTTCTTATCACGTGCCTCAATTGTCGGCAACTCCATGCCAAAAGGCAGCGAATCCACCGTAATAAGAGGTATGGCACGTGCAGCATACCCGCCTGTGGAATGTTCGACATAGCCAGGTGGCCAGGCCAGGCCTTGCCCAACGAAAACACCGTTCGCGACACTGAGGCCCCGAAGGAGCCGCTGTCGCATTCCTTCTCCCAGAATGTACAGTAGTAAGCTTTACTAATCCTAATGTTTGCACAGGCCTCCATTAGCGCACTACACGCCACCAACGCCCCCATCGACAACAGTGTCGCCGATCCCTGTCTCGCGCATCGAGGCTCATTTCTTCGAAAATCAAAAGCATCACCAACGAAAAAGCTAAAGTCCCAACGGCTCAGGAACCACCCCCTGCTTTTTCATACGCTTCTTCTGCATGTCCGTTTTCTACACGCCCTGCATCCGTTCACATTCATGCCCTGCAAACTGCATTTTCACGACTTTTGACGATCTTTTGCTTCGCAAAGCAAATCTACGGCGAAGAGACACCGTTTCCCCCTTTTTACGACTACGGCCCCGACAGCGATTCTTTGACTGCAGACCTGGTCCAAAACTTCTCCCTCCCGTCTAAAAACCGCAGCGACGAAGTAGCGGGCCAATCAGCTTCCTCTTCGAAGAGACAGCACCTCCAGACGGCCTGAGCAGCAGAACCGAAAGAGACGGCATTAGTTTACCGGGGAATTCCAAAAACGAAACATATCTAAGCCGTGTGTGCGGCAGGCGAAGGGAGGTCACGAAGAGGAACCTCTCGGGAACACAGTGTCCCTTTTCAACACCCCCGTCGACAAGGACAGGCAAAGTCGCGGCACTCCGCGCACCGAAACCGCAAGGATGGGTCAAAGCATGTCGAGCAGCATGTCATGGCTGACGAGCTTGCTGTTCTCCAAAAAGGAAATCCGGATCTTGATCCTGGGACTGGTAAGGATTTGCTTTGTTCTGTTTCCAAGGGAAAGCACGAGAATGAGGTGGGCAAAACAGGGTATGGACCAGACAGCTAACTGAACTTATCTGCTTCTAGGACAACGCTGGCAAGACAACACTCCTGTACCGGCTCAAGATTGGCGAGGTGGTCACAACGATCCCGACAATCGGCTTTAACGTCGAGTCCGTGACATACAAGAACCTCAACTTTAACGTGTGGGATCTCGGCGGCCAGACGTCTATCCGGCCCTACTGGCGGTGCTACTACGCTAATACCTCGGCGGTGGTGTTCGTGGTCGACTCGACAGACATCGAGCGGCTGCAGACGGCGGCCGACGAGCTGGCGGGCATGCTGAACGAGGAGGAGCTCAAGGACGCAGCGCTGCTCGTGTTTGCCAACAAGCAGGACCAGCCGGGGGCCAAGGGCGCAGCAGACATTAGCGAGGCGCTGCAGCTAGGCCAGCTCCGGGACCGCAACTGGACAATCATAGCCTGCTCTGCGGTCGATGGCACGGGCGTGAACGAGGGCATGGACTGGCTAGTGGTAAGTTGACGAGATGGGAGGAGACACTGCGACGAAACAAGAATGAACGGATGATACTAACACGCACAAAGCAAACCGTTCAGCAAGAGTAAAGAACGCTCTGTTCTTTTCACACCGACATACTTGACGACGACAAACGACCAACGAACGAACCCCCTTTCTCGGAAGTCCTCTCTGCCGAATAGCTCCTCATAGACTGATACTGCAAATGAAAGACGGTGCAGCAGTGTCGAAGTATCCCGGGTCTGGACAAACGTCCACTCACAGCTCCATGAATAGGGGCACACAAACCGGCATGCACGTCTTCTAGAATGTGGCGACTGGGAAGAGGTACTGGCAGGCGAGGAGTTTTCTTATTTACTCTTAATTCACAATAGCAATGGTTTTAATACTTTCTCGCAGAGGCAAGATGGCCGGAGTCTGCCACGTCGGGTGGGCGGGCTTCGCGGCCTCTGCTTTTCACTCTTCTAACACCTCCTTGTATCGGGCTTCTTGGATAGGCTGCGGCGGCCATGGTTTCGTCCGCTTTTGCTTCATTTTTGCTTATTACATAGATCGCTGCATTATTATATTTTCTGAACACAGCAATGGCCACAACACACATATTGTTCATACACTTCATTGCCAGCCGTTTATAAGCAGTCCCATACACGGGAATGTCAAAGTCGGTAGGCAACAATGGGCCATCCGGACCCAAAATAAGCCGTCCCATCAAACTCCACATCACACCAGCAGGCATGCTGCGGTCTCCGCGTGCAAGACAACAGTCAGCAGCACCGCTTTTAACGGAACCGACACGCATATCAATACGGTCGGCTTGTCTCGGCCGAACTTGTTGGGGGGAGGCATTTCGGTTTTTGGCGAGTAAGCTGTCTTGTATCTCACCATTCCCAACATCGGCGTCTGAGCCGGGATCTGAACGGCCTGGATGTCGCCCAACTTTCACTCTGATATTAATTCAATGTTGCTGGGTAAAGGGCAGAAACTCCGCCATGGAACGGCGTAGTACCGACGTATTCCCGTAACGCAGGCAGGGGTTACAACGGGCAAGACGCGTGGTCCTGTGACTTGGTAAGATGGTTGCACTCTTTGTTAGAATCTCAGAATGTATACTAATCAGGCACAAATACCATAATTGGAAACGGAATTTAAACAGGAGATACATAGACTCGATTTCTCAAAAAAAAAAAATCCCCCCCAAAAAACCATTGAAAATTACAAATAAAATCTGGAGAAAAAACAACTCGCCGCAAAAGAAAATTATATAAAATAAATCTGCTTAATATAAAACAGTAATTGATCGACAACGGTTGGCTGGATCGGCTACGGCATTATGGCACTCTTTAATGATGATGTATCTATTTCCCCTAGGCCGCCATATGTTCTAGCTTACCTTCCATCACGCCAGTTGTCCCTTTGCTCCAACGCCTGCTTTCGTTTCTAAATGCAAAGCTGCCATTGGCCCAAACCCACAGCCCGATGACGGAACTTTCGATATTTTGGATCCGTTGCACTCGCTGCTCTCCTGTATCCTTTCAGCCTTTGTCCATATTCCCCGTAGTCTCCTTCCTTCCGTCCTTTTGTCTTGTGCACGGTAGCACAGCTAGCATGCTTTACTTTGTCAGCGCAGGTCGAGGCAGGTTGCATTGTTCGCTTTGTTGCGCTTTTGTGGGACCGCGCCTTACATGTCGTCACCGGCATTTGGTATAAGTCGGGATTTAACGAGGAACGACGTACCTTTTTGGTTTGGTGCGTGATGAGGCGACATTTATTATGCTATCGGCAAGAGCAATTTCGTGGGTACTCTTTCTCAAGGGAGGAAAGAGCGATACAGTCCTGGTAACAGACGTCATACCGACTAGAGGGAGGCGAGACCGGCTCTCTTGGGCAAGAGCAAAAGACACAGCAAAGGGAAGCACCAAATCACCACAGCGTAGTCAGCCATGACGAAAGAAGAAAGAACCGCTTAGACATGCCCTATACACCTTCTCTGTGTGACTATATATGGCTCCTCCTTTGATGCCAGCAACTAGGTTGGTTGTTTGTTCCTTCCTAACCTCGCCCCATTGCATTGGAAGGCAGCTCCAGAGCTTCACGATATTCAAAAGGCAGCATCACGATACAGTACCAAAGACAAACCAGACAACCAACACGTACACGACATATCACCACCATGGCTCACCCGGCAGTGAAGGCAGACGGCGAACGCGGCGCCGCGTACAAGCATATCGAGTCGACATATCACTACGATGAAAAGCCGACATACACGACCACCAGCGGCTACCCTATTGATGACCCAAAGAAGTACCAGCGCGTCGGCCAGGGCCCGCTGCTGTTGCAGGACTTCCACTTGATTGACCTGCTGGCCAACTTTGACCGCGAGCGCATCCCCGAGCGTGTGGTGCACGCCAAGGGCGCGGGCGCGTACGGCGAGTTTGAGCTCACGCACGACATCAGCGACCTGACGACGATTGACATGCTCACGGGGCCGATTGGCAAGAAGACGCCGCTGCTGACGCGTTTCTCGACGGTCGGCGGCGAGAAGGGGTCGGCCGACACGGCGCGCGACCCCCGCGGCTTCGCAACCAAGCTGTACACGCAGGAGGGCAACTGGGACTGGGTGTTCAATAACACGCCCGTGTTCTTTTTGCGGGACCCGACCAACTTCCCGACGTTTATCCACACGCAGAAGCGGAACCCGCAGACGAACCTCAAGGACCCGACCATGTTCTGGGACTACCTGTCGACGCACCAAGAGTCGGTGCACCAGGTGATGACACTGTTCTCGGACCGCGGCACGCCGGCGTCGTTCCGCAAGATGCACGGCTACTCGGGCCACACGTACAAGTTCACCAAGCCGGACGGGTCGTTTGTGTACGTGCAGATCCACCTCCGGTCGGACCAGGGCGTGGCGACGTTTACGAACGAGGAGGCCGGCGAGAAGGACGGCGCCAACCCGGACTGGCTGACGCAGGACCTGTTTGAGGCGATTGCGCGCGGCGAAAACCCGTCGTGGACGACGTACCTGCAGGTCATGACGCCCGAGCAGGCCGAGAAATTCCGCTACAATGTGTTTGACCTCACCAAGGTGTGGCCGCAGGCTGAGTTCCCCCTGCGTCCGTTTGGCCGCATGACGCTCAACCGCAACGTGCAAAACTACTTTGCCGAGATCGAGCAGGCCGCCTTTGCGCCGTCGAACCTGGTGCCCGGCGTCGAGCCGTCGGCCGACCCGGTGCTGCAGAGCCGCCTCTTCTCGTACACGGACACGCACCGGCACCGCCTGGGCGGCAACTTCTACCAGATCCCCGTCAACACGCCCATCCGGTCGTTCAACCCGATTGTGCGCGACGGGCAGATGAATGTCAACGGCAATCTGGGCGCGAATCCCAACTACCAGAGCTCGTACCGGCCGGTGACGTACAAGGCCAGCGGCAAGGGCACGGTGTCGCACGAGAAGTGGACGGGCGAGGCGACGTGGGCGGTGTTTGGGGATGTGACGGACCTGGATTTTGAGCAGCCGGCCGCGCTGTGGAACGTGCTCGGCAAGCAGCCCGGGCAGCAGGACAACTTTGTGCACAATGTAGCGGGCCACCTGTCGGGCGCCAAGCAGGACACGCGCGAGCGGACGTACGGCATGTTTACGCGCGTGGACGCAGATCTCGGCAAGCGCATCAAGGAGGCGACGGAGAAGGCGGCGTCCAAGTAGAAGGGGGGGGAGCGGTGATGAGTCGCTATTCGTACTGTACTTTGACGGAAGTAATTGCCTTTTCTTCGTTGGATCCACCGAATTGCAATTGAAACAAAAAACGGAATTTGCTGTCCGACATACGAAGCGCTACTGTGCATTACTCGACACGGCGCACATCAAATGCTTGGCAAGACAAAAAGGACGTTGCGTTTCTGCGACGCGGCCGATGGTGACATTTTTTGCCCTTGTTGCGACAATGCGCGAACTGTGCCTCTCTGCCCTACTTACCACGTGCGGGCGAGTCATGTCGCACGTTCTCTGGAGGATAAGTGGACTGCCATAGACGTCATGTTTGTTTCAATCGCTTTGCAGGATATGTTAAAAAGACGGATCTCCAACAAGGCAAAGGTTTAATTTTCTGCAGCAAACGGCGCACAGCATCGCAGCAAAAGGTATATTTCTCGCCGAACCGTCTTCTCTCCGTTGGTATCTGGTATATGGTATGTGGTATGTGGTATGTAGACGGCCTCCCATTAAACCATTACTCTTCTTCTCGTCTTCCTCCGGTCTTCCTCCGTCGTAAAATAGTCTTGGTTCGAGCGGCTGAGAGTATTGCGTCGCCGCGCATTTAGCAGCAGCAGCACTTGCAGCACTCGAAGCAGGCGAAGGCAGCGCAAAGACCGCAGCAGATCTCCTCGGCCTCGTCACCGCCGCGCATGTTGGCCTCGACGGACATGGGCTCGACGCGAGTCTATTGTTTGGTTAGCAATGAACCTGTTGAAATGTTCCGGGGTGTTGTCGCAGATGACGTCTTTTTGGACCAAGCGCCAGGGCCAAAAAAAATAAGCATCAGGGTCGTAGAAAAGATCACTACAAAAAGAACGTACAGGCTGCTCCACAGCGGGCTCGGCGTTCTTGGCAGGCACAGCGGCCATGGCGACGGTCTTGGTAGGGGCGTCCATTGTTGGAGATATTGCGAGGATATAAAAGACAAAGAGAGAAACAGAAGTTTGGTAGTATGGTCGGTGGTGATGATGGAGGAGAGAAAAATAAAAGAAAAAGAAAAACGTCGACGACAAAGCACGGGCGGGGAAACGGCCTTTAAGTAAACAAGCAAACGACGGAGTCAGTGGTTTGAGAGAGAGACAGAGAGAGCGAACCCGAGAGAGTCAACCTGACAACGTGTGTCGGCAACAGACGCCAGTCGACCCTGAAGGAGCAGCGTGGCTGGCTGGGACCTCGGACTGGGTGCAGGGGTGGGCGTGTGAGCGCGAGTCTGTGAGTGGGCAGAGTTATTATTACGGGAAAAAAGCGAATGGTGTCTCGAGAGGAGGGAGCCAGCTGCAGGAGAATAGGACAACGAGCAGTGTTGTTCCAAAAACGGCACGGAGAATGGAACAGCAGACGTAGCAGTGCAAAGAAAGGGACGAAACGGAAGGCAGGGAACGTAGATTGGATCTGACGTCCAGGAGGAGGCACAGGGCCGGCGGCATCGAAAGTCGAAAAGGAGCAGCATGCGAGGCAAGGAGCAGGGCACAGGCGAGGGCCGAGCTATCGTGCCGGTGAGGGTCTGGTGGAGATAAGACCCTTTTTTTTGTTGTGCAGTATTCATCTCGTCTAGTTGCGATGTGCTTCTGCCCCTGTTTGGCTTCTTCATTGATTTTGGAATTATGTTCTTTCCCCTGGCGATGCAACTGTGATGATGGACAGCACAGTGCCGAGCTGCAGTCTGCCGCTGTTGTTCTGTGTCCTGCCATCCCCCGTTGATCTGTGTAGTTTTCCTGCTTTGTTTCTTGCTTGTTTCCTGTTTTCAATGCCGGACCGGTTGTCTAGTTTGTTTGTTGGTCTCTGTTTAGGGCGCCTGTATCCCTGTTGTAGGCGCCGTCTTTTCGTTGTTTTTCTCACCTGTTTTTTTCTATTTCTTCTTCCTTTTTTCCCGTATTTCTTACCTTCCCTCATTATGGAGACAACGGAACGCTCTATTTTTAACATGGCAAGATGTTGGTCAGGGTCCCATTCAAGAACGGCCCTGAATACGTGGACAAAGGAGCCACTTGGGCCCCAGTCTTCCAGGCACGAGCAATAAAAGAAAGTGAAATTCCGAAGTACGCCGTATGGCAGTTGTTTTCTCCTTAATTCGATTCCGTCTCACATCGTACAGGTTTGCGTGACGACAACGCCCGTATGTAGCCGCCGTAATTAGGGCTAGCAGCATTCGCGAGCGGTATTGACAAATAAGAATAAAAATCGGACATAGATGCACCGGAGTGTCAAAAAGAGGCCGAAGAACGACGGATGAATCCACTCAACGCAGATCCTGGGATTTGAGAAAACAGAAAGAAGATGGCAATCGTAAACAAGCTCCGTATGTTTTGCGAAACGCTGTGGCATAGGTGTCGTCGGTTAAGCAAACAAAAATAAAATAAATACAGCTGACAATCCAGCGGCCATTGAGTGACAACGAACGCGTTGAGAGTGACCGCCGGAGAATAAGAGAGAACAGACCGCTGGCGGGTGCAGAAAGCCAAGACTGCATCGACGACGAGACAAACGAGAACGTGCGCCCCGGCAGGCGGCAGCAAAACGACACACCGACGCAGTCGCGAACAGCCACAGGGCCACGCAGGCGCCGGGTCGTTGTCTGTAGCCGCAGTCGGACGTCAATGGAGGTCTGGCGTGGCCCATGTGGCTATGTTGCTATGCTGTGTATAGGTTGGTGTTGTTTTACGAGGTGCTTGTTTGGCCTCAGATCAAGCAGTGGGAGGATAGGGGCTCAGACGATTGCGCTTTCCTGGAACACAGCTCTGCTCTTGCTGGCCAGTCCATCCCAATTGGGAAGACACTCACCGCATGCCTTCCTACTCTTCAGCCCTGAACGTCATTTGGCATCGCTAGCGGCGTCGTAGTTTCCTTCTCTGCGTCGCAGTTTCCTTCCCTGCCTGTCACCCATAAATGCCCACACGCTGCTCGGAACCCGGCTCTCTATGGCTGGCAGGCTGGCTCCTTCCGCCAGAGGGACTACCAAAGTCCAATTGCGATCGCCCAAGTCCAATACACTAGCCAGTTCAAGCCAACGTAAGATACCATACCAAAATCGACGCTATGAAGAGAAGACGCCCAAAACGTTCTTGTGACCGCCATTCCGGCAAATGTCGTTCACTCGGAGAGAGATACGAGGACTGGACGGGCGTAGGGGCGTAACCCGTATCTTGACAAGAGGCGCCATCCCACTGCCGTCTTGACGATGCGAACAACAAATTCCCAAGGCTAGGGACAAAACGGGCACCAAGGATCCAAGCCACATAAGTCGGCAAATGGAAGACACCGTCTGCGGCATCTGACCTGTTCATCAGGGCTGCGCATTGCAATACTCCCGTAGGGATGGAAGTGCTACTGAGTACGACATACATGCTCACGACTTCAAAATGGTCACTTGGTCGCTAACAACGCCAAAGGTTGGCAGCTCTTTCCCCACACGAAGCACCTTTGCCTCCCATGGGTCGCAGCTTCCACTCGACTTCTGTGTGCTGTTGCCGTTTCGGGGGCGGCATGTCGGTGCACGAAGCGCTCCACTATATTTTGCAGCGGAGTATCTTGTACGCCGAATGCATTGCTGAGTATGTCGTATATTCATCGCAATCGGCATTCAGTCATACCGTTCCGTGTCTCTTATCTTACGCGTCTCTTTCGAACTAGCCGTGCTGTGTCCAGCGTACCAACAGTGTAGCCCACGAATTGGCCACTCGAGCCAATGTCCAGTGCAGCACTTGCCAGAACTGCAGAACTGCCCTGCCATTCTCACGCACTGCCGTTTGATGCGTTCAGGCCCCACTTTCCGCCTTCCTTCTGGGCACAGTCGAGGACCCAATCGACGGCCAATGGCAGGCGCGGGCAGCAGATGTTCGGACTTGCCCGCTGTGCGCCAAGGCCAACCCTTCTTGAGAACCCGCTTTTTAATACCATCGCTGCAGCCCCCAATGCATCACCATATTCCGTACTTCGACTCCATCCATACTCAGTGCTCCATACGGAGTAGACTCCGTACAATACATGATTATGCTTTGTCTCCGGAGATGCGGGTCTCAGTGGCCCCGTGACCAGCCTCGCGCATCGGCAAAGTGGAACCCTGATAGACGATCGACCGTGATGGCAGCGCCCTTTGTTCGCAGCTGTCAATTTGTACGATGAGTACGTACTTGCTCCGTACCGTACTCTATTCCAAACGGAGTCCTTCGATGGTCCTTGTATTGTATCGTAGCTTCCTCTCTCTTGTCCGTTTTCAGTCAGTCTCCCATTGCCGGTTCGAATCCTTCTGGTATCAACAGCCGGATCCTGTGTCTCTGCACTCACAACTGCCTCGTGACCCGCTGTTCTAATGTAGTGATAGAGCCCAACACGAAAAACACATAATGCAATATTGCCGGCTGCTGGCAACTAGACACCAACAAGTCCTCAGCATATGTTGTAAATTACCCCGGCCAGGCTGTTCCTTATCTGGGACCGTTTCTGCTCCTGCGCCGCAATGACTCCCTGTACGGGGTAAAGGTAGCACTTTTGCGCGAGATTTTGGAGTTGTAGTCGAGACTTGGCGTGGCTCGTGTGCGCTTCCAAGAAGACAAGTCGGGACTGACACCGTCGTTCGGATAACGGCATATGGAGGGGGTTTGGCAATCGTGGAGAACCGGCCAGAAACTGTCAGGAATACCACCCCACGAAGATGTCTCGCTTTGGCGAAAGCGTTCCTCGATCTTCCGCGTAAAGTCTGTATCCCCCCGTTTGCATTGGCTCAGTAATTGCACTACGAAAAGCTCCCAAAACGTCGACTGGCATGCCTCACCGGCCAGCCTTGCCGCGTTCCTGGGTGTAAAAGCCTTCCTGCATTTCCCTATTCCCTCATCTCGTCCGACTTCCCGTCTGGTTGTTTGATTGCATCATGATCATAGTCCGGGGATGGGCAGGAGATGCCAGAAAAAGCAAACAATGCCAAGTCGGCTTGGGCGGCTCTGAAGATGGAATCGTTTTCTTGCAAAGAAGCATCCGACCTCTAACCTACCTGCGTGCATGCCGACTTGAGAGATGTCTGTGGGTCGCCAAGCTGCTCGGGTTGGACAGGGAGACAGGACAGCAACAGCCAAGTTGTCCGCCAGCCTTGGCTGCTTGCATTCTGCAGGCCTTTGGCCGAACCTCTCGGCTGCACCAATTAAAGTGTGGCGCCGTGACGGGGTAATTGTTCGAATGATCTGTGCCTCCCCCCCATTTGCTGGTTTGCTGCCCGCAATTATTGTTTGCCTCCCCCGAATTCCTGCTGGAGAATGCCACTCGAATCATGTGTTGTTCTGTTCTTTTGAGAGTTGCGTGCATGCATTGCTGCCGCCAAGTCCAGGCAACAACAACAGGATCGTTTTCATCAGGACATCGCCGACCCGTCAGTCAGGCACAATACCGCTCACTCATCTTCGCGCACGCCTGCTAGCCAAACTACCCCATCCCGTGGAATTCTCGTCGTTTCAAAACATATAACACTTCTCTTTGGGTCATCCGGCCAGACCCCTTAATACGGCCTCATTGTTGACCAGACTGCTCTTGTCATGTATCTTGGCAGCGATTGGTGATATGCGAGCCTACCAAAACAAGAGCCAGGCTGCAGCGGCGAGATACAGAGATGCACCCCCTTCGTATTCCGTATTCTCCCACATGTGCACCCAGTGACTGCAAGGCAAGCTTGTTATTTTGCCTTGCTTTTTGGGGCTTCTGGTGCCTGGCTAATCATTGGTCTCTTTTCCAGGTGCAGCCTTGAGCCTCGATCCTGCTGCCTTTGCATGCCGTGCAGCAACGAAGTATGGCGTACCTTGTTCTCCATAAAATTGTCAAACTCGGTCGAGTCTCTGCCAAAGTCCCAATCGCTAGCTAATAGGAGCCGTACCAACAGACACAGTCCGTTCCAAATGGCTGTAGATGATCCCGCACTCACCCGCTAGACTGTGCACTGCCTTGCCGGTCTTGGTCGCGCCGATCGCCGTTCTCGGCTTTCGGTGTACACGAGCGATACCTGGAGGCTGTCCATGGTGTGCAGCAGGGGGTTTGGGGAAGAGGCCAGGAGGCTCTGTGTAGGCGATTTGACAATGGAGGTTGGCGCCGATGGCAAGTGGGGATCATCGAATTGGAGCGAGCCAGGGGTGCTATTCAACGCCCAATTCTCCGCGGCACTCAGGGTGCCGGCTGGGCAGGTGTTCGACAGTCTCGTTCCCCACTGCCCCCTGGTTTCTGCGCTACGCAGTAGCGTAGAGAATGGGCAACCACCCACACCCGCTGACGAGACAAGAGGGAAAGAGGCTCGAGAGGGAAAGAAGGCGTACGCCACCTCCTTCCTGTACAGCCCCCAAGCAGCTGTCGTAGCTCTGGCACTAGAAGGGAAAGAACAAAACAAAGCAACTCAAAACACACAAAGATGACGAAAACAAGCTATGACCACACCAAAGAAACGCCACCAACGCAGACCTCGACAAGCGATCGTAGCTTGACCGATGCCGTCACAGGCCACACATATCCCAGGAGCTCAGTCACAGCGTCGTTCCGCCCTTGCAACAGAGCACGTTCACCAAGCGGCGGTCCACGATTGGCAGTCGGGGCATCCTTTTTGCCGCTTTCTGCTTCATTTCCTCCTTTTGGCCATTTTGGCCATATCGCGCTCGTTCGCGATTTCGACACCGAGCTCGCCCATGATAACAGACTCGCTCGTTTGGTCGGTCACAGGACCGCGATGACTCCATCGTTCAGCAGGCGGTTCCAGTCCTAGGGCCTTGGGCCCCCAGTCATTATGCTCGGCAATTGGTGTGCATCCAAGAAGCCACACACTTTGATGATTCCGAAGCTCCGATGACTCTCCTGCGTCCGTCTGTCCGCCCCTGTTTGGTTCGCTCGCGGATCGAACAAAGACACGTAGCAGTCTCCTGCACGCTGCACGCTGCAGTCCACCTCTGCCTGCCTGTCTGAGTCCGCCTCTTCGCCCTCCTTTGAGACGGCCTGCGTTGTCTGTTTGGCCAGCCCTAGAAAAGTGGGCGGTGTCACCAATCTGTGTGTGTGTTTCTGTGTGTGTGTGCTTGTGAGTCTAATCTGTCTCCTTCATTTGAAAGTCCTATCTCTGACTCCGAGGACAGGACCAAAACGACAGGGATGCTACCAAGAATGTCTGCCTCCCTTTCCATTCGCCTTCTGGCGCCCTTCTAGCGTCCTTGGCAAGCCTGCCTTCTGACCCATTGCGCAAATCCCCCATGTTGTTCCCGCCCAAGTCTGCCCCCCATGTCTGGCTTCGTTTCCAGAATTTGTGGTCCCCCCCCCCTTCTCGTTTGTCTTGCCAATGTCTCTAGCCTCCGTGTTCTCGGTCGTCCAGTCCAGCTCGCTTGACCTGTCCTCTTGGCCTGCAGTTTTAGTGTCCTGCCCCAAGAGCACATCGTTGCTGCCTTACGACGGACTGGCCTGCATTTCCGTGTCAATGCCTCGCTTTGAGCTGGCTTGTTGGTTTCCTTCTTTCCCCGGAAAGTGTTCGGGCCACCCCTCCGTCTCTTTTGCTCCAAGTTAGTCTACTTCGTGTACTCGTCATTGGCAGTAGCTAGCTTCTTCGTCCGGTCAGCTTTTGCGCCTTTTTGGTTTACTTGGGCACAGACTACTTTCACCACTTCTCATTCTCCTAGTTCTTTTGTATCCGGCCAGTGCGGCGTACGCAAACTGCCTCGACAACCAAACAACGTGCCTAGCAAGTGAGGCCAAAGGTACCTTACCGCTCGTCTTGACCGAACTCATCTGGCAAGCCTGTCGTATTCCCTCTGCCGGCCCCGAAGCCTTCCCATCTTGCCAAGTCCTCTATCATCCGTCCTCATGTACCAGAACCCTCCAATTCGTCCCTGCACTAGTCTAGTTTTCCCCGTCCCTCGTTGTTCCTACGTCGTCTTGCCCTGTGATCAGTCTTCCATCCCCCTTCGTCGCTATCGACCTGTATGCACACTTTCTTTCTGCCTTCGCATGTGTCGTTGCATTTTGTATTTAGCCGCGCCGATTCCTCATTCTTTTCTTTTTCTGTTCGGCCTCTCTCTCTCCCCCTTTACTCTCCCTCTCTCCCTTCCATCTGACACATTTACACACTTACTTCTATCGTCCCGTCTTCTCACTCCAACTCACACATTCAACCACACTCTCACATATTACCTTTACTGCCTCGGTTACCAACGCTGCCATTGTCCTCTCCAACGAGCATCCGGTCTTCTTGCCGCATCTCAGCACGCTACCTAGCTTGCAACCTGCAGCTGGACCTCCTGCAGCCTGTACATTATTTACAACCTGCAGCAATCACAAAACCGTTCCGCTTGTAACTACCACTGCTACCTGCGACAGACCACTCACTACATTGCCGGTTATCTACCTGCTCCTGATTCCCCTGTTAAGACTATTTGATCCCCAAAATATAAGAAATACACAACGCAACAATAACACAACAAACAAATCGCACAATCGCAATCACCCAAAACATAAAAGAGATTCAGTCAATTCATCAATCGGTCAGCCAAACAACCAAAGAATCCAAAAACAATAGGACTTTCCTGCATGGGAAAACCTCCAAACCGGAATTATTTTGATTTCAACTCTATTCTCGCCCATACGGAGGGCGACGTAAACACTTCCGACGTTGCAACTCGATTCGACAAAGAGAGCAACACGTCCATATCTGCTTCTCCCCCGCTGCTTTATTCTCAACCCCATCTCCCCGCCAAAATGACCGGCCGCAACAACAGCTACTCCTCATCCCGCGTCCCAACTTCGGCGCCGCTCTACCATACGCCCTCGCGGTCGAGCACCATTTCATCCAGCTCAGTACGTACTTGTGCCCAGGAGCAAGGCCCTTCTCGCTCGGCTTTGTCCAATGCCGCTGCTAACCAGTCACAGACGAAGGCGCCGTTTGCTGAGTCCTACGATATGCCTGCGTACGAGTACACCAGCCGGTCGGCCAGTGACCCGCTGTACCGCA
This sequence comes from Sporothrix globosa, assembly GCA_001630435.1. Classification (NCBI taxonomy): domain Eukaryota; kingdom Fungi; phylum Ascomycota; class Sordariomycetes; order Ophiostomatales; family Ophiostomataceae; genus Sporothrix; species Sporothrix globosa. The sequence goes on from LVYW01000002.1 coordinate 4,178,966, forward strand.
CCAGCGCGGGTATGGGCAGGGCCTCTGCCAGCTATAACGGCCCCTCGTCGTCGTCCTTGCCAACGTCATTGTCGTCTGGGACGTACAGCATGTCTGATGCGGCTGCTGCCTCGGGCGTCTACCGCACCACGACCAGATCGACGTATGCGTCTTCGGCGTCGTACTCTTCGTCGTACCCGCCATCGTACACGTCGTCGCTGGATTCGACGACGTCCCTGCCGTCCGTGTCGTCACCGCCGCCGCGCCACTTGTCCGGCCATTCCTACGCCACTAGCACTGCCGGCAGCACTGCCGGGAGCAGCACCAAGAAGACGAATGTCAACGTCTACACCACGTGCGGCCGCCACAGCAACGAGTGGCTCTTCAGCGGCTGGCCGTCGCCGTTCCGCCGGCGGGATGGAAACTAAGGACTGGCACTCTTTACGGTTTCCTACCACTTCGCTGCTGGCGGCTACGACTTATGACACGACACGAACGCGACCACGACACCGACTCGAGATATCCCAATTGCCCTTTAGAATAGATTTCAGGCTTTGCATTTATGGATTTTATCTTGCTTTTTATGTTGAATTTATTCTATGTAATGGGAATTTATTTTGTTATCTGATTCATTCTTTCCGGCACATATTTTTGTCTTCTTTTGCAGTCTTGCAAGTTTGCGTCCGTTACGCACTGTTTTGTTATTTGACTATATCTACAGACAGATGAAATGAAATATCAAAAACACACACACACAATAAACCCAATTTCAGATACGACAATAACCTCAAGAGTGTAACAATGCTCTCGTCTGCCTGCTGTAGCAAGTCGCATCTCAGACATACACACCAAAACCCCCCTCCTCTTGGCCCAAAGAGGAAGGGACCCACACGAGCTTTTGTTTGTCGCCAAGTGTTGCCAAGATATTGCCAAGACTGTTTGTCAACCCCCGAATAACCCAATTAAACTTGGCTCAAAATAAATCTCAAAAACTCTTTCGCCTGTGGTGCTTTCTTTTGCACGTGCCCCTATTTGCGCGAACGCACCTTCCTTGCAGTACTCTGGCTGTGTTTGTCAGTACGTCGTAGCTCTTTCCCACGTGAAAATCGACTAACCTATTTCCCCAACAGTTGAACAACAAACTACGTCTTTCCAGACAATCGACTTTTGTGCATCAACATCGTCACCAACCGTTTGTCAACAACAACGCCAACGACAACCTCAACCTACGCCGCCCTGTCGTACGAACTCTCCAGTCCGACCTGTACCCGACCATTTCTGCACGATATTTTTATAGTCGACAGTCATACCTCCCTTGCCCGCAATGGCCAAGTCCAAGGAGATTCCCGGCACTGGCCCTGTCGAATCGTCGCAGGTCAAGCTGCTGTACCTGACCGCCTACAACTTCGCGTCGGCGGTCCTATGGGCCACAGTGCTGGGCCGCACGGTTGGCGCCGCCTATCTGCGCGGGCCCGAGTACGTGCCGATCGCTGTCAGCTACTTTGTGCGCTGGACCCAGACGCTCGCCCTGCTTGAGGTCGTGCACTCGCTGCTGGGCGTCGTCCGCGCTCCCTTTTTCACGACCGTCATGCAGGTTGCCAGCCGCCTGCTGCTCGTGTGGGCCGTTGTCTACCCGTTCCCCAACGCCACCACGTCCAGCGTGTTCTACACGTCGATGCTGGTCGCCTGGAGCACGACCGAGGTCATCCGCTACTTTTACTTTGCTCTGAGCCTGGCCCGTAGCGCGGGCGCGTCGGGGAGCGGAGCCAACCCGCCAGTGCCCGACTGGTTCACGATCCTGCGCTACAGCACGTTCCTCGTCCTCTACCCCGTTGGCATCTCGTCCGAGGTGCGCCTCATATACCTGGCCGCGACGACGCCCGGTGCGGCCGAGAGCCTGCACCCCTACTACCCCTACGCGCTGTTCGCGGTGCTGGCCATCTACGTGCCCGGGTCGTACATTCTCTACACGCACATGCTGGCGCAGCGGCGCAAGGTGCTCCGCCGGCTCAAGGCCGACTCGAGCAAGGCACAATAGAGCGGAGAGATTGGGAGACATGATGCAAGCAAGGAGACCGAAACACTACACATTGCGAGAGGACAAAAAAGAATCAATGGGAGTGCAGCGGAACGAGAGTGCGGGCAGACACGAGGCGAGACATGGAGCGGGAACCTCGACTCTTCAAAGCGCTATAGCGGCCATTGGCTCGGATGGCACGGGTGTTACGGGTATTGATTGGCATTCGGTATAAAAAAGGGAGCAAGTAACAAAGATTTCTCTGGTGGGAAGAATCGAGGCGAATGAGAGGTTCGGCAACATCAATAGCAATAGCGTAATAATGTAATCTAATAATTCATAAGGTTTTGTATTTGTCATATCATCGTATTTTAAGCAAAAAAAAAAGAAACGTGCATCCTATGATACCGCCGCCGTTGTGACATGACTGCCGGCATACCATGCGGTACCTTCTGTCCACTGCACAATCAAGGCACTCGCGTCCCGGAGCAGCGTGTTGTAGTTGGGGTTCTGTGGCGGGTCGAACATGCTCATATGCGCCCATGTCTCGTCCGTCGCCGCGTCGTTGAGTGCCGGACGCCAGATCCCCGCTGGTGTCTGCCCGGACGGCAGGTTGCAAAACGTTCGCTCGCCCGCTGGCAGCAGCCCGCGCAACGGCGAGCTCCGTCCGCCTTCGCCGTTGTTATTGAGACTCGCCGCTTTTCGCTGTGCCTCTTGTGCCGCCCGTCCCAACTGTGTATACAGGTTGCCGAACCCGACGCCCAGTTGCCGGTTCGCCTCTGTCATGCGCGCCATGCGCGCCCGGAGCACTTCGCCTCGTGCCAGACAGTTGACAAACTCGAGGTGCGACGTGGCCCACGTCCAGCCCTCGGTTAACTGGTCGCGCCGCTTGTAGGCGGCCGTGGCGGCGGCTGCTGCCGCGCCGCTGGCGATCGCACCGGCCCCGGCGTACATGGCAATCTTGCCCCAGCCCCACGAGGATGACGCTGCACCGGCGGCAGCCGCGGCCCCTCCGACAGCCGCGGCCTCCGTCTTGCTCGTCTTGGATGCGTTGCTCGAGGGCGCCGACGAAGACGGCAGGGCCCGTGCCGAGCTCGCCGGCGGCTTGTCGCCCTCGCTCTTCTTGCTGCCCCACAGCGCATCCGTCAGACCCGTGATCTGCGTCAGCGCGGCGGTTGCTGCCGCATACTGGCCCTCGGCGCCGTGGGCCACCACGCCCGGCGCGATCCCCAGGTACGGCGTGTCGAACCCCAGCACGCCCTGCACGTACGGAAACATCATGGCATTCAGCTCGTCTCCCAGCTTCTCCTCCTCGTCGCCCACCCGCTTGTCGCCCGCCAGCCCCAGCAGCGCATCCGCCGCCACAATCCCGCCCATCGAGTGCCCAATCAATATGCAGTGGACCGACGGGTCGACGGTCGGCGACGGCGTGCGCGCCGCCACCTCGATGTCGATCACTTGCTCGAGCAGCCACTCCGTAAAGCGGACGACGCAGGCCGCAAGGTCGCCGCGGGTCTCGTAGGTCGGGTAGACGGCGACGCGGACGTCCACGTTGGGCAGGGCCTGGGCAACGCGCTTGCGCAGGTCATGGGAGAACTGCGAGCGGGCGCCAAACGTGTCGGCGCCGCCCTTGAAGCCGTGCACAAAGCACAGCAGCAGCGTGCGGCGCATGTGGGTTGGTGACAGAGAGAAAAGCCAGGGAGACGGTCTCGAGTTGGAGGAAGTGAGTGAGCGACCGGAGGCGTCGGAAGGCGGATGAGCGAGTGTTGGAGAGAAAAACAGAGTCCGTGGTCTCGATAGCTGATACAGATGGGCAGCGATAAGGTTGTTGTTGAAAAGCAAGCGTGGATGGCGTGAAAAGAAGTTATGTTGTTGAGAAGGCTGTGAGGCTGTGGCAAGGCCCGGATTGCGGTCCAGTAGTGGAGGACAGCGTGCGGGGCTTTAGCGCCATTAGCGCATCTACTCAGGACGGCAGGCAGCCAGCAGCCTGGGACAAGGCTCTCGCAGTAATAAGACCTCTCACGACAGGCATATCATGGTTCGGATGGACAAGAACACGCTTTGTTACAATTATAGTTTCTAGCAAATCGCCATAGTTATTTAGATAGAATTAGTAAATCAAGGATAAACATAATGACTAGATATATTTTTCTTTTCTGATTCAACGTTAATATGACTATAAGGCGAATACTAAAACCCTGAAATCAACGATGACGGCCAAAGGACAACATTGCAAGTCGGCCGAGGCGGCCAGGCAAAAGAAAGCCAGAATTCACACAAAGAGCAAAGACCAGAAGCCAGAACATGAGGATGGAAATATAATATTGGAATGCCCAAAGCCAAACGCCGGCCGGTTGATCGCCCCTTCCGCCCCAAAAGCATTTTCTTGCTCTTGCCTTGGGCTGCTCAACCGTCTCATAGACACCCGTTTCTCGTTTTATGCAATTGCCCTTGCTATTTTATTTCCCAAAAGCCCCTTCCGTTTCTCCATTTCGTCTCTCTCTCTCTGTCGGTTTCCCACTCTCTTATATTTATTCCCATTTAAATAAAAAACCTGAAGTTGAATGTTCGCTAGAGTATTTTGTTGGTCCTCCAAAGTCGTTCCCCTAGAAAGTGGCAAATGGCAAACTGGCAAAAAGAGATATCAGGAGATACAAAGCACGCCATCGGTAACACGCCGGCAGCGAATCCTGTCGGTCCCATACACCACGTTCGAAAGAGACAATAAAAATAAAGACAAGAAGAAAGCACTAAAGAAAGGTTAAGAAAACACAAGGAGAAAAGAAGTATTGTAAAAGAAATAATAAATAAGAAATGCACATTGATAACAAACCATTCCCTCTGACAAAGCAAATAAAAACTGCATCGGTGGGTATTATCGATTGACAAATCGTCGTCGGTGCTGAAAGGAGCGGTCCTCGCCAGCATCGTCAGGTATATTCAAAGGAGTACGCATGTTGCATGTTCGTGTTCGTGTTCGTGTTCTTGTTCGCGTGAGTCACGCGTCTTGCCTTCGGTGTTTATTTGTACAACAAAAGCGGCAATGAAGCTACTCCGCAGTCTCTGTGTCGGTGTCCGGAGACACCACCAACTTGGTTGCTGCCGTAGCCATCTTTCCGTCCGCTCTGGCGACTATCGAAGCCCCTGTTGGTCCAGCACTGACACTAGGTGGGTTGGAGCTCTCCGGGGTGTTCGGTGCATGGGTGAGCGGCGGCGTCGACTCGGCATTGGCGGGAAGCCGGGGCGACACGGGTGCCGTGGAGGCGGTATATGACTTTGCGGCCGGCGGCGAACCTAGGCTGACCAGGCCGGTCTTGGCCAGCTCGTCCAGCAGACGATCCACGGCCGCGTTCTGCCGGCCGGTGCTCGTCCGCTTCAGAACGGCAAGCTGGGTCTCCATGGTCTCGACAAAAAGACGGCGTTCCTCACCTTTGAGGAGCTTCAATAGTCTCTCTATGTAGCTGGTTAGCGGCGATGACGATAACAATGTGCTGGACACAAAAGGAAGGGCCACTTACGGATGACATAGTTGCCGTATTGGTCTTTGATCATTTGGTGGAGAACGGGCACCCCGTCACTGCCGACTTTCTCGAGCTCCTTGCGAGCGCGGACGCGGTCTTCCAGCGTGCCGTGTTCCATGCACTTCTCGACCACGTTGGACGCAAACTTGTGCCGCGACATGGGGACGAGCTCATTCAGTACCGTATTGATCATCTTGGTGCGGTCCTCTGGGTCACCAAACTCAATGACGTGCTGCGTCACGTAGTTGCCGTACTGGTCCATGATGAGGTCGCGCGCGTTCTCGTGCAGCTCCGCCAGAATGATGGCCTTGTCCTCCTCGGACCCGTGTTCGAGCATCCGCTGGACGACGCGGCAGCCATAGTTGTGCGACGACAGCTCCTTCACCTTGCCGCGGAAGGCGTCCATGACAAAGCCAATGTGTTCGCGCGGGACCACCTCGATGACCTTTTGCACGACGTGGTTGCCGCTCGGGTCCTTGACGACACGCGTCACGTCCGCCTCGAGCTCCTTGACCAGGTAGACCTGCTGTTCCACCAGAATGTGCTCAAGGGCCTTTTGCACCACACGGCAGGCGTACGGTTGTGTGGACAGCTCGACCATCTTGCCGCGCATCTGCTCGGCCAAGTACTTCTTCTGGACCTGGCTGCCGTGCTCAAAGAACTTTTGGACAACGTAGTTTCCAAACACGTCTCGCATCAGAACGAGCGCATTGGCTGAGATTTCCCGGAAAATGTGTTCCTTGTCGTCGCTGTTGGCCGTCTCGAGCTTGCTTTGGATGAAGCGCGAGCCGTGCTGGTCGCCGCTGAACTCGACAATGTAACCGTAAATGTCCTTGAGCTCGAACCGCCGGTTGGTTCTGGACGTTCGGAAATCGTCCAGCACGGGGCTGCGCATCGACCGGACGAGATCCCGGTCACGGGGAGCTTGCAATTGGGAGTTGGGCAGCAGACCATTGCCCATCGGCGTGCCGATCGGGAGACCCAGAGGCGACATCTGCATGGGCGCTCTGAAGGAGTTGAAGAGTGGGTATGGGGCGAGGTTGTTGGAGAGGAAGTTGGGATTGCCGTTGAACGACGCAGCAGCGGCAGCGGCAGCCGACAGCTGCTGGTCGTGCAGGAAATTTTGTAGAGGCTGACGCGGCAGTAGGTTACCGGAACCATTGGAGCCGGTCTCCGACAGGCCCGATGCTCTGGGGTCGCGCGACTGCGGCCGACTCCAGGGCCCGGCACCATTCGCTGGTGTTCCAAGGCCGCGCGGGCTGCCGTTTTGCTGGAAAACGCCCCCAATCGGAGTGTTGCCCCGCTCAGCAGAGCCGAAATGGCCACGTGGAGCAGAAAAAGCGGATGCGGCAGCAGGGTCTCTACCCTGCCCGTACACCTCGAATCCCCGAACGCCCGCTTCCCAAGGCTCTGAGATGGGGTTGAACTGGAACGATGGTTGGCTGTGGGTGTGTGCCTGTGCTTGCGCCTGCACATATGCTGCCATTGCGCCATAGTTGCTTCCAAGGCCGTTGGCGGTAGAGCTGGCTGACCGCTCATCAAGGCCCTGGGACTGGCGGAACATCTGCGCCATCGCCAGAGCGTTGGCGTCTTCGGGTTGGGAGTTTCGGTGGTAGGGTAGAGCGGGTGTAGGCGCTGCTGGAGAGGAGTATGACGTTGAGGCTTGGAGCGATGTACGGTGCGAATGGCCGTGACTCGACGTCGCAATGGGGCCAAAGGAGCCGAAAGATGGGAGGGCTGAGCCGTTGCTACCATTGGTATTTGCCGTGCCATTTGTTGGCCCAGGCGCGGCCGATGCGGACGCTGTCGATCCTGCTACAGAGGCAGCAGCTGACGAAGTCGAAAAGACGTTGGAGGAGCCGTGCGCAGCGCGTGTTCGGGATGGGAGAGCATCGCTGTCAAAGCCCAGGTTGGAAAGAGAGTTGGAGATGGTATTCGAATCGGGGTCGTCCTCTCCTACACTGTCGCGCAGTGGCGATGTGTACCGAAAAGCGGCTGCGTTGGCCTCGGAGGCCGTGCCGTTGGTCGCCTTGGAGCGGCCGTTTGGGAAGGCGCCTGTCTGGCCGATGGGAAAGAGCGAAGAGTTGGATGAAAGGCCGTTTGATAGGTCACCAACGGCATCTCTCTGGCGTGCAGGTGACGGGCTTGACGATGCCCTCCGTATCGCGGCGGTGCTCTCGGCGTTGTTCCAAGGCCCAGACTGCGCTGTCCATACGCCGGCGGCGGCTGAGTTTGTCGGAAAGGTGGTGGAGGCCTGGTGGCCGTTTGTGAAGGGCTCGTCATGGCCTAGATGGAGCACGAATCGTTAGCATAGAAACGCGATTAGAGAAAAACGGAAGACTTGGCAAAGAGAAGCCAAAAAAAAGAAAGAGCAACCCCAGTCTGTTTCAGCTGCAATCTCCCCAGTTTTGCGTCTGAACTTCCACTTCCATCTTGCGCCAACAGTAGAGACACCCCGCCGCCTGCCAGTATTCTTCTTGACGTACCTCGTAGACTATTCGGCTCGCGATTGTTGACGGACGATGGCACATTACCCCACACAGAGTTCGGCTGCCAGGACACGATGGACTGGGAGGGCGCTTCCCTCGAGTTGGCGCCGCCGTAAGGGAAGCGGTTCGCCTGAAGGGACGATGTTAGCAATTTGAGTCAAGTCTGATGGCGAGCGTGGTCGAAGGTGATGAAGCAGCGCAGACAAGACTGAGGCACGAGACCCAGGCTCAAAGGAGGGGAGAGACGAGAGAAGAGGGGAAGAGAAGGAGGCACACAAAGAGGAAAAAGGAAAACAAAGCACATACCGCCATTGTAGTCGACGATGGGTGACTCGTGAAGCTGTTTCGATGGCAAGGAACTAAGAAAGGTGAAGGGCCGCTGGCGAGGCGAAGCAAAGTCGATGCGGCGATGGAGATCGATTAGAGCGCACGGCGCGGGCTCCTTGGCGACTGACGGGCGAGACGAGACGAGGGCGAAAGACGAGAGATGCAAGAAGCAAAATGTACGAAGGGAGGAGGAGAGTTGGATATGAAGAGGCGGACGTGAGGAGAGGGCTCAGAAGCAGCTTGTTGGCAAAGTCTAGTGTATGTTGGTTTGTCGAGGCGCTTGACTGGAGATGGCGGCGGCGACGATAGATAGTGACGCAGCGATGGATGAGAGGCTCTGCTAACGAAAGAAAAGTAGAAATGACAAGTAAACAGTATCGATGCGGGAGCGAAGGATGTTGTCGACGGGATGCTGCCGTGGACGGGAGGAGTCAAGGGCGGTGATCGCGTGCAAGCAAGAAAGTCTTGCTGCAGCGAAGGGGCGTGAGAGCAAGCGAGACGAGGCTCCCTTTCGTTGCGATTGTGACGGCGAAGTGGTATTAAGATGTGATTTTTTTTTTTACCAGGGAACACTGGGTAGACTATTTTATTCTTAATGGGGTGGAGAAGGTGGCAGTCGAGGCGGGTGGGTATTGATTGTTGCGAGGGAGGGCGGTTTGCTGACAGGCTGGTTGGTTGCAGGAAGGAGCGCGGAGGGGGTACCTGTTGTCTGAAGGAGGGGCCTAGATGGTGGGCAACAGAAGGTGCGAACAGAAGATGTTACAGTATTGGGGAAGGTGCGAACAGTGCACTCAGCACCTGCGTTTGGTGGGAAGGAACGAGGGAAGCGATAGACAGCAGCGGCATAGCGCGGTGGAGAGGGTGCAGTGGAGTACCTAGCGGTTAGATGCTCCGTGTTCCGTAGCGCACAAGGGTGGAGGCTTGTGTTCGCTGTCCAGGCCGTCAAGAGACCCAGAGCGGCGGCAGATGTAGCGAATGCGTCGTAGTGTGGTGGGATAGCGCTGGCCAAGGGTTTCTCTACTTGCCCAAGCAGGAGCTAGAGATGCTGAGAAGCGACTGAGGGAAGGTCCCAGCCGGTAAGGCTGAGTGGTCAATTGTACAGGAAAAATGCAGACGATCGCGAGGAAGGCGGGCAACGACAAAGGTTGCAGCAGGGAAAGAACGGCGACAAAATTTAGGGTAGGGCAGGAGCAAAAGGCGAACAATGTGAAAAGTGGGATGAAAAAAGGAAAGAGCGCCCAGCAGGAAAGGTAAGATACAAAGTAAGATACATGCAGTAAGTACTGAGTACACACTGCAGAACAAGCAATACTCGATACAGGCTTACGTGTGACGCATAACTACACGCGACGAACTTAGCAAACGATACAGTGTCCACAAGCGAGCGAGGACGTATTCATTAGTACGAAGAAGGAAACTGGAAAACGCCCCTTCAAATTTCGTAAAATTGGCTGCCACGGCTTGTCTCGCGGCTGTCGACCCCGTCCGTTACCTTCAGATGCGGCAAAGGGCATGGCGGAGAAGGGAGAGGAGCTGAAGCCAGGGTGGCCAGCAGCGATGCTTGTCGAGGATCGGGCGGAGCAAAGCCGAAGTGTGAGCGCGGCGCACAACTGGACACGGTCAAGCCGACGGTGGCCCACGATAATGAGGCTTTCTTACACGGCGCGAACATGTGTGTCACGACTACTTTGTGTTGTCGCAGTTTCAAGGGTGCCTTCTGAGGCCGGGCAAAATAAGGTTTTCGCGGGTGGGGAAGGCGCAGACCACGACGAGGGCGAGATGGAGGGAAGAGAAAAGATGGGGAAAGCACGAGTGCTAATCCGGGTCGCTCTTTCCTATGCGTCAGGACAAATGGCCACGGAGCACGTCAACAGGACAAAACCGCTACCAAAAAGTCAAGGAAAGAAGCTTTTGACAGGGAACTTTTGCCAAACTTGATTATTGAGATCGGCCCCAGCGACCTGGGATGGGGTTGCCGGACGGGATGCTAAAAAACCGACGCCAGCTGGCGGGACGATCAGGGGTGTCTCTTTCGCCAAGCAAGTAAGAAAGAGAAAGGAGTGCGGCACATGTAGTAGCAACGTGTGCAAACTAGGTGATGGGACGATGGGGAAGGAGCAAGCGGCCAGAAACATTACGTCAAAATGGAAACAACGCACGGGGTGATAGAATCTCAATGAATGGCAGCCGCGATGGGCTGTCTTTCTCCCCCTTTTTGCCTGCTCTCTTTGTCTCATGTCTTCCTTCACGAGTAAACCCACAGCCTACGGAGTACAAAAGAATGAACACATCGTCAACAACACCACGTTATGCACACAACCCTTCGTTCCAGAGACGCACCTCCTCTTACACTGCTTGCGTTCTAGAACCACGCTAGCGAATTCACGAACAAGAGGGCCGGGAGCGAAACAGGAGGCTTGGCCCTCTCACTCGATACGGAGCAAATAGAGCCGAGCGACGCATTGACAGGGGGGATGGGAGACAACCTTCACTGCCACCTTGCATAGGACGACGAAGATTCGAAATGCAACGGCCGAACAAGCGTCTACAAAGATACGTAGGACAATACACGGTAGCAGCCCAGACCTGTGGGTAGCCAATATACTTAGTGTACGAACAAGAGACACTGCACGAATGAGCCTCTTCTCATAACAAAAAGGACAACGCAAACTGCCAGGGGTGAGTGCTGAGACGCCACGGTCGCTGCCCCAAAGCAAGGGATACGATGCGAAGGTTATTACAGTCTCCTGTCGTGCCCGGTTTACTTAAATGGACTCCACAAAGCATTCCGTTAATCACGGTGCGGACTACTGTCTTCGCCCTGCTCAACATAAAACTTTCTTTTTTCACTGCCAGCCGATAAGCACTTGCGGGCCGATGTCTAACCTCTGTGTTGGCCGAGAAGCTGCACCATCTTCGCAAACGGATCTTCTGAAACGAAACGTCTCTGTTTCCCGACCACGAGCCGTGTGCTGAATTCTGTCTCTGGCCTTTGGGTAGTACAATGATACAATGATGGGCTACCAGCCAGCCAAGTAGCCAGGTCGCCTTTCCTCCAGCCGGCATGATCCAGCAGGTCCAAGTGATGCCGTCGTTTCGCCTCACACAATGAGCAACCGCTTGTTTTGCAGTTGCCGCTACATACGACAGCAGCTGTCTCCTTCCAACTAAAAACATATCCAGCCCGTCTCCTTGTTTGTCGTCTCTTCAGTTGGTGCTACATGTGCGGTCAAGTTGACTTGAGACAGTTTGTAACATATCCAGGACGAAGGAAAAGAAAGTAGCAGAAACTAAGCAGACATTTACTACTTTCTTTTATTTTTTTACCTTCTCGCGAATCGGACCATTCCAACGACCGCCTACCTGGTTTTCCCTTGCCTGCTTTGTCGCCTCTGCTTGGTCCTTAGTCATTTATCCCAAATGTGCGAAAGTTGGGTAGGACAAGTTCACTCTCGGGAGAACCATAAAGCCAGTGTCAAAAAACTCATGGCAAGCGATATTCAGCAAGTCTGTTGACCAAGTGCTCGCTTTGCGCGCCCTTTGCTGTGCGGAAAAAGACGTCGCAAGACGCGACGCCGCACAGTTTGCGAAGCACCGATTTTCACGGCAAGACCCCCTAAAAATACTGGAGGCGACGTTGTACCGTCCTTCGCAATCTCTCTGTTTCACGGTTCACAGCATGAACATCGAGCCTCCGCTGGGAGACATAACCGTCGAGATGTTAAGACAAGACGAAGATGACGCAGGACTTGCCCGTGGCGCTTACTAGAAAAAGTACCTGAGTTTTGCAGCTCGCATGACATGGTGCGATTGCAGTCCCTTGCCCTTTTTCATGAGCGGTCTGTCGCGTGAGAAGGAACGGAACACAAACCTGGCAACATATCACCAAGTCCTGTGGGGTCTACCTCCCAAATTAGATGCGGCTGGCATCACTGTATCACGGCGCACGCAAACCTCGCAGGCAAACACGTTTTTAAGATGGGCGGATCTGCACGCTCCTTTTGCTTATTGACTCTCCTCATCTTCAACCCCAACACCCCACTCCACATATTCCACTCGGAGCAAGTAAGGTCTGCCAAACAGAAGGACCGGTGAAGTGCCTTCTCATAGAGTGCACAAGTGCAACAAACGCAGGGCAGGACCTGAAAACTGATAGGTCATGTTTAACCAAGAGGATAGCCGCATGCTTGTATAAGTCTCTCGCTTTCGCACGGAAAGATGAGGCACTGGATGAAAGGAGCGAGGCGAAAGTTGATCACACGGAGGCCACGGGGCTGTTCTGTCTCTGGGCGCTGCGGATAGCCGCTTATACGACATCTAACGACGTCTTGTGCCGGCTGTCCCTTTGAACACTCCATGTTGGAGCTCGAGAACAGCCGTCTTTCTGGAATGTTGATGAGGGAAGAAATCTTGGCAGATCAACTAGCCCGAAGGATGATGCATCGGTCGACGCTCGACAGCCGTCTGACTATCATCAACGCTATGCAGACAAACGCGTATTCGCTTGAATGGAGAGCTGTGCGGGTGTGGAACTGCCGTTTTACAGTTCGACGAGATTGCGTGCCTGCTCTCCTGGTTTTGGACTTCTCTCGATTGCTCGGCGCCGAATGTTTTCTAATCAAACGTTGATACACTGGTACTACATACACACTGTTCGCATTGTACGAAGCGTGTGCGACACGCCTCGTATGACGATTCCTCTGTCGTCGGACTTGTGGGCTCTTGTGAGGTGTTTGATATATAGCATCAACGAAAAGGGGCTAATGTTTCTACAGGCGACGGGAAGGTTGAAACATTGACAGGCCGGCCGAAAGAGAGATGACAAACGGGGAGGAAGAAAAGCGAAAAAGAAGAAAAGTGAGGGACGGACTGGGCGCATGGAGAGGTGTTTTCTCGTATGATGCGAGAAACGAAGCAACCCAGCTGGCAATGATAGTTCCATTGACTTTAGCAATGGAGGGGGGAAGAAACGCGAGTATTCAAGAAGGAAACATGTCAACGGTTTTCCCCTTGGTTTCTTTTCCTATCATCTAGACTGGGACTTACTTTGTGTTGATGTCCTACTGAGTACTACGAACAAAATACAGCGCAGTTTCGCCCACTTATTACACGGACTTTATCCCTTAAGTCATTACCCGGATCAGAAACAGACTGGGAGAATATCTGCTTTCCAGGTTTTAGGTCAGAGAAGGGATGGAAACAAAGACGGGATATAAGACTGCTGGCATAATGGGGCGGCTGGCGGTCAATCAATTTCATCTTTGTTAAAATATTAGAGATCCGCCAATCCACTCAATGAGACGAGGAATTGGACATCTCAATGGCCCCTCGAACGTGGAACTGAATGAGCATGCGAACACAACGGATGTGTTAAAGGTTTATGGCCAAAGTACAAAGGGTAGTGAAAGGACCAGTTACATCCATCCCTTGCGTTCCTGATAGTTGAGAGTCGAGATGTGAAAAGAGCGCATCGTCAGGCACTTTAAGTCTTTCACCAAGACGCTAAAATTTTTGTTACGTCCCCTCGTTCTTTCCATATATCGTCTGCATCCCTGCATCTGTCACTGCCACCTGTCGCGTGCAACGGTGCACTTTGCGTGGCAGTCTGGCAGTCATGGTGGCAGTTGGCAAGTGGCAGGCATCGCGCCTTCCTATCACGCACGGGCCATTCGTTTCTTTCCTGTTCAAACATGGTCTGTCGTTCGCTCCTGCCTGTCCAAAATATCCCCATACCTGCGATGCCTATCAGTCCATGGACCCCGAGGGTCCACAGCCCACGATTTCGCGTGAGGGTAGGCGGCTGTTCATTGGTTGACAGATGTCCAGGGCGTTGAAATCAGTGGTGTTCGGACACTACCCCTGGCGCCGGCCAGTGAGGACGGTCTGATGGATAGGCTTGGGAGGGTCTCCTTTTGGCAAGTAAGCCAACTGCAGTGGGGCTATCACCCGTTCTGGTTAAGGGCGACTTGGGTGTAATTTCCTTTTGCAGTGTTTTTTCTTACTGCTGGTGGGTTGCTCCTTCCGTCATTCGCATACCCAATGCTGCATTTCCCCTGGCTAGTGGTGGTAGTATGCCCTCCTTCTCACTCATGCCTACCATTTTTGCTAGGCGCTTGGCTGGACCACCCGCACCTTCTTGTCTGTGACTCTGTGCACTGCCCTGGTGGTGTTTACCTCATTTGTCCCCTTTCGCCAGCCTTTCCGCCTCCTGGCCAGGCGTTCCTATTATCTCGTAATTTCGTTTTCCTCTCTTTCCCTCCCTCTCTCGCCTTCCTATTTTCCTCTTCTTCATCCACCACCGAGAGTTTTCACTCCTTTCAAACTCTCTCACGTTCTTTGCCTCCCCTCGCGTCGCTTGGATTTGCTTTCCCAGCAAACGAACAGCATCACACTCATTTTTTGTTTGTTTTTTGTGTGGTTATTTGCGTTTGGTTTCAACCTTCTCGCTCTCTTTTCGAAGTTGAATACCGTCCTGTCCTTTTAATTGATTTTTACCACACATCACACTCATTCCACTGCTCTCGATTGGGAATACACGACATCGCCGACTGTTTACTTCCAATCACCACTTGCTTCCACCTGTTGGCGACCATTCTCAACCCTTCCCGACGTTCCGAATCGACCTCGTTTGCTGCCCTCTGTACGTCTTGTCGGGATCGAAGTACTATTTTGGCTGGTACAGGAGACGTCGTGGATGTTGACTGGCTGTCGCGAAGTCGGCCTGTTTGGCCGGCCCGGTCTCGTCAACAAGACCTGCTTCGTGGCGGCCATGGTGACCGGGGGAGGCCCTATGGTGCGCGGCCGGAAAGGTGGTCGCCTTTTGTCCGGCCGGGGATCATAGGACAGCATCGCACCACAAAACGTGGACAAGACTGGACTTGTTTAGGGACTTTTTGCTGACCATCTGCTCATACAGTTGTCGACCACCTTTCTATATTATTTCCACGACTCGCCCTACGATCTCTTTTCGTCATCCTCTGGCTTCTGCGACCACCACGATGTCTTCGTTCAAGCACTTCTTCTCTCACGGCCAGCTGGCTGCCCGGTCCGACGAGGGCTCAGGCAACGAGCACACAATCACCGCCATGATCATCCTCCTCGCAATTGTCTTCTCCGGTCTGCTCCTGACCTCCACCCTTGTCATGCTCCGCCGCATCAAGAGACGCCAGCAGATGCTTGCTATGGGTCTGCCGCAGTATAACGACAAGACCGGTGCCGGCAACAACAACCCGCACGGTCTCACCATTCAGACGACCAACGCCAACGGCCGCCAGTCCGTGCTCGTCTTCGGCCGCGATGGCCAGCCCATGCTCGCCAATCCCCAGTCGCCGCCGTACTCGCCCGATAATGTCCCGGAGATTCGTATCACTTTCCCGGACGAGCACGATGAGACGGGTCGTCGCAAGAGTGGCCGTGTTGTTGTTGTCCGCGTCGGTGAGCACAACACTGTCGGCATGGAGCCCGTTTCCGAGCAGGAAGAGCAGCTGCCGGCATACGAGAAAGACAGCAAGACCCAGTTCTACTCCATCGATATGGACCAGATTGGCGGCCTGAAGGAGAAGCAGTATCGGGACTACAACTAAAGGGAGCATCTCAAAATAACCCGAACTTTTGAGTAGCTTCCTGGTTCTTTCCTTCTGTTTCTTTTCCTGGTGCCTCTTTAATTTTTCATTTCTTACTCTCGTTTCTCCTCAGACATTTATACCATAATCATTATTTTCGTCCCATTTTCGTTTCCTACCTTTATTTCGCACCATACTTTTAGTCCTGGGTACCTTTGTCATCTATTTACGGCGCAGTAGTGTTTTGGGGGGACGACAACGACGTGGTTAAAACCGCACTCCGATTAGCAGGAAGGGATTTTGGCAGCTGACAGACAAAGAAAAGAACAGACAGCACAGCGCAAGGACAATCGTGGAAGCAATGGACCAAATTTGCGGACGAGCACAAACACGAACACTGACGATTCGCTTATTTCCAAGACTATTCTTCACCACATGGGCCAGGATGCTGTGAACAGGACGGTGACCCTCTGTCCTCTCCCTGTATGGTCGGCTGCTCTTAAGTGTATTCCTGTACATATTGTATTATTACTATTCCATTTACTGCATTTACTGCAATCTACCGTGCATACCACCTTTATGGCCTTCTCCTTTCTTCCCTTCCTCTAATTGAAGAATATTTTGCAAGGGAACTATGATCATCGTGACAAGTTTGGGCAATACAGTTCAGTAAGAATCGATCGCCGTTGGTGACGAGCGAATCAAATGTGAGGTCATCACTGGTATGCAAGCCGTCTATTTTTGATTGTTGGTGAATTCCGCGGGCCGCTTGGCTGTTGTCAATTGTTTGTCTGGGCTGCTGTGGAATTATTCCGTATTGCAAAAGTGTATATTTCCTATACGTGCTCAATAATAGTTCGTTTGACGTCGCTGTTCGTGTTTGTCCGTTCGAGTCATGGAATTAGAAGTACGCCATAGGACAGTGCTTCTTTGGTGGGGCCGCCACTCCCGAGCATTTGGCGTCGTTCACCGTCGTGCTAATATGAACACGCTGGCGGCGCGCAGTAACCGAAAATAACGCGAATTAGAGAGGAAGCTGCGGGTGTCGGTCTTGCCTGGCAGTCAACCGAAAGCTTAAAATTATTACCGAGTCAAGGAGGAAAGAGGGACTGTCAAGATCGAGTTCGAAATAGCTTGCCAAAACTACGAAGTGTTCAACTCGTTTTTAGTAGCTACGACCGACGCGAAACGACGCCAGCAGAGAAAGAGCCAACGTCAAGTCTTTCTGTGCCTCTTAGCCCGTGTCAATTTTTGGGCTACAGACCTCATCTCGCTCCAACCTTTCTCAATCTCTCCCCTTTCTCCTCCCACAACACTCTCCTTCTTTTGGTGATCGACAGCACAGTGTCCGTGTGCACAATTTCCTTTGTGTGTCCTCTTCTTCTCGTCTCTTTTAATCTCTTTAGTTTTCCATTTGTCGTATACCCTTCATCGACCCTCCCTGGCAGCAACCTTCTCCGAAATCGTTCGAAACATGGCCATGAGCCATATGTTGAAGCTCTCCTTTGCCGCGCGAGGCACTTTCTGAACTACTTCTTCTTTGTCTCTCCAATTCTTTTGACCAGTACACCGCGTCTTCCCTGCTGGACGTACTCTCTCCGTCGATTCTTTCCATCGTCTACACTCCCACGATGGCGCCCCCGAGCTCACGAAAAAAGGCGACGGCGCCCTCCGCGACGCCGACAACAAACACAGAATACCAGACCATTGCTAAGCAATTTGCTGCTGCCAACCGGATCAAGCAGATTGAGGATGCTGCGCGGGCTGGTCGCGCAGACGCGCATACGGAGCACAGTCGGGCTACGGCCCTCGAGCGGCGGCGAGCACTGCGTGAGGCTGCTCACAAGTCAGCCTATGAGCGTCGTTGGCTGTGGACCGTGGGCTTCTGGCTCTGGCTGGTGGTTGTGCACGCTGTGGGCATCTTCTACTTCACATCTGGCTTTCTGCTCACCCGGCTGGTCCTGGACGAGCAGTCAAACTGTGCTGTGAACCCGGTGGGCGATGCTGGCAGCAGCCACATTTCCGACTCGGCCAAGGGCTGCTGGCACCCCAAGACCTTTGATCGTGCCGTCATTGTGCTCATCGACGCGCTCCGCTATGACTTCACGGTGCCCGTCGGCAGCGGCAGCATCAACGATACACAGGCCGAACTCTTCCACAATTCATTCCCCTTCCTCTACGACACTGCCGTCTCCAACCCAACCCACGCGTTCCTGCGACCGTTCATTGCCGACCCGCCGACCACGACGCTCCAGCGCCTCAAGGGCCTCACGACTGGCACCCTACCCACGTTCATGGACATGGGCAGCAACTTTGCCGGCACCGCAGTCGAGGAGGATAACCTACTGGCGCAGATGCGCAGCCTTGGCAAGACTATCGTACACCTGGGCGACGACACCTGGACCGCACTTTTCCCGGGCTACTTTGCGCCCAACGTCAGCCATGCCTACGACAGTTTCAATGTTTGGGACTTGCACACGGTCGACAACGGTGTGCTCGACCACATTTTCCCGCTCATGGAGTCGCGGGTCCAAAAACAGCAACCCTGGGACGTGCTCATCGGCCACTGCTTGGGCGTCGACCATGCCGGCCACCGCTACGGCCCCAGCCATCCGGCTATGCGCGAGAAGCTGCAGCAGATGGACGACTTCATTCGGCGCCTAGTAACCACGATCGACGACGACACACTGCTTGTTGTGATGGGCGACCACGGCATGGACAGCAAGGGCGACCACGGCGGCGAGAGCGACGACGAAGTCGAGGCCGCGCTGTGGATGTACGCACGCCGCCCGCAGTTTGGCCGCACCGACCCGGCCTTCGTCACACCGCCTACCACAGCCAAGGAACGCCCTGTCAATCAGATCGATCTCGTGCCCACCCTGGCCCTGCTCCTAGGTCTTCCCATCCCCTACAACAACCTAGGTTGGCCGATCGAGGAGGCCTTTGTGGGACCCAACGGCGACGACTGGACCAATCTGGCCGCTGTGGGTGAGCTCACAGCTGCCGGCATCGATCGTTACCAGGCATCGTATGCCGAGGCACAGGGTTTCGAAAACGCCGACGCTCCGGTGCGACCTCCACTGATCAAGTCCTCTTCCAAAAAGCAGACCATGGCCGAAGCCTATGCGGCCCTTGCCGTGTACCAGGCTGAGACGCTGCGCACCTGCAAGGAGCTGTGGGCCAACTTTGATGTTGGCAGCATGATTCTGGGCATCGCCATCATGGCCTCTGGCGTCATATCGCTACTTTTGTATGCCTCGCGCCGCGGCGATGCCGGCGACGAAGATGAGGGCATTGTGCTCATCGAGGACGCGGAACTTGACCACGCCGAGATGCTGCTTGAGCTCCAGGGTGAGCTGGTCGACGGCGAGGACCTGACCAACAAGAACAAGGACGACGACTCGGACTTGCTACAGCAGCAAACCCAGCATGCATGGCTTATGGTGAGCGGTCTGGCCGGTGGCGTTCCCATATTGGCTGCCGGCATCGCCTGGGCATCTGTTGTGAAGAACGGCTCAGAGCCGTGGTACGCATTCGCTGGCTACGCAGCCCTGGCAAGCACGCTTGTTGTGTCTGCGCAGCTGCTCGGCCGTGTTGGCCGGCGTCGCCTGTCGCGTCTGCTGCCGAGCAGCATCTGGGGCTGGATGGCGTTTGTGTTCACAGTTGCCCAGTCGGCCGGCTTTGCGTCCAACTCCTTTACTATCTGGGAGGACAACATCCTGCTCTTTTTCCTGGCCACGTTCGGTTTCGTGGCCGCCCTGGCCTCACTACGCCTCATTAAACCTGGCGACCGTGCCCTCGGCATCTACCACGCCCTTATGTTCGTTCTACTGGGTCGCCTGGCATCCCTGTCGAAGCTCTGTCGTGAGGAGCAGATGCCATACTGCACCTCTACATACTACGCATCAGCCAACTCGTCGACCTCGGCCATTTGGCAGCTAGTTGTCCCCTTTGCAGTCTTCCTCATCATGCCCACAATCGTGCGCTCCTTTTTCGAGCCGACGCGCTCCTATGAGGGTCTGGCCCCAACGTGGATCGGCTATGTGTTCCGCGGCGGTCTCTTCATGGCAGCTGTGTACTGGACGCTCGACGCCGCCGACAGCGGCAACTGGTGGTCCGACGATTTCCCTGCGGGCACCGTCAAGACCGCGTCTGTTTATGTTGCGCAGACAGTGCTGGGACTCGCTCTTGTTGCAGGCACTGTGGGTTTTGTCTGGGCCGGCCCCTGTGTGTCTTTTTCGGCGCGCGCGGCCCCGGGGTCAAACCGTGCACAGGTGGCCGTCCTGGGTTACGCGAACGCGCACGGCGCCCGATACCTGCTGCTGGTGGTCAACTTGCTCATTGCTGGGGTGCAGCTGTCAAAGCCCATGGGAGGCGGTGCGCTCGCCCTGATGCTGTGGCAAGTGCTTTCGCTGCTCGAGCTGCTCGACTTGCTCAAGTCGGGCAGCCTCCAAGACCCCGAAGGCGACGAGTCGAGCGCCAGCGGTGACCGTGGCACCAATGTGAGCACAGGCAACCGTAGCCTACTGGCATCCATTGAGGAAGAGGAAGAGGCGGGCCCCATGGCGACCATCAACGGAGTGTCAGTTGCCACGGCCACAGATGCGGCCTCGGCCAACGCTGCGGCAGCCGCCTCTACCGCAACTCCCTCGTCGGTCTCCGTGATCGGCCCGGTGATTCTCGCCATGCTCGCCAACTTCCACTACTTTACGACAGGCCACCAGGCCACCCTCTCTAGCATCCAGTGGGACAGCGCCTTCATCCCGCTCTTCACGGTGCGTTACCCCTGGAGTCCTCTTGTCATTGCGGCGAACACGTTTCCGGGCCACTTTATTGCCGTCGCCGCCGTGCCGCTCCTCGTTCTGTGGAAGACAGGTCCCCGGCGGCGGGGTGGTTTGCTGTCGCCGACGAGCCGCGCGCTGGCCGGCTTTGCTGCGTACTTTGCCGTCGAGGCTCTGGCCACGATGGCGTGGGCCGGCCATCTGCGGCGGCACCTGATGCTGTACCGGGTGTTCAACCCACGCTTCATGATGGCGGCGGCAGCGCTGCTCGTCGTGGACATTGCCGCTATTGTGCTGGCACTGTTGGGTCTGCGGTCCAACACGCTCGCGGTCAGCGAGGTGTTTGGCTGGGTGGACGACTATTAGAAGACGAGCGTTGCCTCGACAATACCAGGAGGCGTTGCATGGTGCGAGATTAGGAGGTGTATCTAGGGAGGTTGGGAGGCGAAGCATAACAGTTTCGTCCATGTAGACGGCGTACTAATACGACGAAGAGAAGCGATACGTAGTGCAGCTCTCTTCTGATCACTTTGTATAAAATATATAATATGTACAATGTCCATTTTGCAACATTTTTATAGACTAGAGCCATATGCTACAAAAGAATTTTAATATTTAAAATAATACACAAATATATACTTTATGGACTGTGAAGAGCAGAAACATTGGCACTGCGACTGTGCTTCCTCTGGCTCAGACTCTGCATTACGGCGTTCATGCGCTGTGGCACGATTTCAATTGGCCACAGAGCAGCTGCCGGCACTGGCCGACGAAAGCCTTCAGGTCTAGGCCGGAAGAGGAAATTGCAACCCGCCCTAGCTGTCGGACCCACCTTCTTTCCTTGGATGTTTGAGTGCGCACCTTCCACTTACCTGGTCCTGTTTAAGACTCAGAAGGTGGTGACTGCCGAAACGCTGTCGCCTCTTTCCCAATTTGCCCCCTTCCACGAATAGCCAGACGCGCGAATACAAACAATAAACCTTCACGACGATGCATGCCTGCTAGTTGCACGACCTCTTCCTCTCCCGTTGTCCTTGTTTCCGACCTACCGTCCCACCCAATCGACATAATGCCCGCAGCCAGGCTGCTCGCACTGGCGCCCGCGCCGGGCCAACAGCTGCAGCTCCTACGCAGCGCCGGCAGTGCCAGTAGCAGCAGCACAACGAGGACGACAACAGCTGGACAAAGCGGCTACTCTAAAGACCGGAACGGCCTTGCGTCTCCCAAATTGCCATCGCCATGCAGGGCCATGTCGACGAGCGCCGGCGCCGCCCCGCATCATACTTCGACTCAGCCGAGCTGGTGCCGAGGCGCGTCATCCACGGCCGTGTCACCCTTCCTCGCGCGGGCACAACGGCCATCCTCCACCGCAGAAGTCAAGCCGAATACGCAGCGCGCTCGGATACCACGTCACCACCAGGCTCCAGCCGTATGCAGAGCCTTTGGATCGGCGACAATGCCGAAGCAGGTCGCCTTCCCTCGACACGGCAAGGCGGTTGCCCCACAGCAAAATCCCACGAACGAAAAAGAGGCAGCCCCCACAACGACATTACCAACGTCCGAGGACGCCCCAGCAGCACTGACTACAGGAGAAGAATCAAAGACTGCGCCATCATCGGCACCTAAAAAGGAGCAGCGGCCGGCGAAAACGAATGGCAAGCGGACCAAAGCAGCATTAGGCGGGGCCAAGGCAGAGGCGGCCGCAGCTGCAGCAGCAGCAGCAGATTCGGCAGAGCCAGCAGAGCCAGCAGTGCCAGCAGTGCCAGCAGATCAAGCTGATCCAGCGGAGCAGACGATTCCGACTGCATCGATAGAACCTGCAGAATCAACAAGTGCGTCTGCGTCGCAAGATCCATCGTCCGTGGCCGTGGACGCGCAGGACACTCTGGGCCGCACAGACGGACCGACCACAACAGCCAAACCCACCGACCCCGACGGTGTAGTGGCCGAGGCGGCAGCAACAGCAACCACTGCAGCAGAAACGGCCACTATCGCTGCCGCCATTCTGGGCGGAACATCACCAGTGATCGAGCTTGGTCCACCCAAGGTCACAATCGGCGCGGCCCTCGAGCCGGGCCAGACACGACAAGAACAGACTGGCCAGCAGCAGCAGCAGCAGCAGCAGCAACAACAAAAATCAGGAGACCAAGGATCGTCGTCGCCACGCCAGCCACTGTCACAGAGCAAGCTGCTGCCACCGCACCTGACCACGCCGCCGTATGTGCACCACTTTGACAGCTACTCGCTGGTGAAGCAGCTCGAGGCCGGCGGGTACCGGCAGGAACAGGCCATCACGGCCATGAAGGCCGTGCGGACGCTGCTGGCGCAGAACCTGGATGTTGCGCAGACCGGTCTTGTCAGCAAGAGCGACGTTGAGAACGAGGCTTACCTGTTCAAGGCAGCGTGTGCCGAGCTCAGCATTGAAGTGCGAAACAACCGCCGGCGCGCCGACGAGCTTGTGCGTCAGCAGCGCACACTGCTGCAGCACGAGGTGGACATTGCTTCCCAGTCCGTCAACCAAGAGCTGGTGACGCTGGCCGACGTGGTCAAGGAGCTGTTTAACGACCGCAAGATGGCTGTCCGTGAGGAGCAAAAGACGCTCGAGAGCGCGATCCAGCAGCTGAGCTACAAGATCACGATTATGCTCAACAGCGAGATGCGGTCGGAGATTGAGGGCCTGCGGTGGGTGTTGATCCGGCGGTCCGTGCTGGGCATCATCTTCATGGCCATCCTGACGCTGGGCACGCTGCGGTACGCGAGTTACGTCAGCCACGAGAAGAAGAACGCGGCAGAGCGTGCGCTGCGCGAGGCTCACGAGGCGGAGATGCAGCGGTTTGCCGATACCAAGATCGATAGCAGCGCGCCACCGGATGCCGCTGAGATTTTGGCAGCAAACTGATTGAGCAAGTGGAACAGAGAGGGTTTGCGAGAGTTTTATAAAATACGGGTTCAACACGGAAATGGGGCAGGATAATGGAGTTAGGCAAGGCGAACACGATCATTGGATCCATTGGCAAGGACGTGGTTAAGAACACGGACAAAAACGAAAACAAAAAGAAAACAAAAGGACATAAGGAGATACCCAAAACTTAGACACGGCACACCTCACGTGGCATACAAGCAACTACATATTATAAGATGAGAAAAATCACAAAATCAAGGCCCAACGAAATGTTGGAAGTACTCGGTAGATGAGAATATATCGCGCAAGCTGAACTGTGAACTACGTATGCTATATACGTTATTAATTTCGTCGAATATTTCGTGAATATGTGCGTGTCATGAGGCTAGGACAAAGGATGGACTGGGTATATTGGGTATGAAATGAGGGTCCAACGACAACAGAAGAATAAAGAGCATTCGCTAATGACGGTAAACCAAAGATGACAAAACAAAACCAAACAGGGAGAAGATGGGTCGACGACAAAGGGACTAGATGCCGTTCTCTTCCCAGGTGCGATAGATGGCATCCCGCACGGCCATGTGGCCGTTGGAGCGCTGAACGGTTAGTAAACTTTGCGAAAGGAGAAAAGAAGTAACGAGAAAGTAGCAAATGGACACTCACTGGATGAAACGTTTTGCCGTAGTAGGTCGGCACGTACCACATGGAGTTCTCGGGGGACACCACGCGGCCGTCGCCATACACAGAGGCATCCTCGTCGCCAGCGTCAAACGACCCAACAACTGGCAGCAGTGCCGGGTTGGCAGCTTGTGCCTGCACCATGTCACAAAGTGCGCGTTCGCCCCAGTCGCCACGGGCGTCGGCGGGTTCACGGCAACGCAGCGGGTCGACCAGGTACGAGTCGGGGTCGACGGTCGGTGCAGAGAGGGCGAGGGCGTCCTTTGTGCCCTTTTTGCCCTTGTTGCCGTTGCCGTCCTTGCCCTTGTCCGGGCCATCGTCAGGGCCATCGTCAGGGACATCGACGCCATTGTCGGTGCCTCCCACGAGGAAGAACCAGGTCGCATCGCGCTTGTAGTCCGGCTCGACAACGCCGGGCTCGCAGAAGCGGTGGCCCTCAAAGGCGTCGTCGTAGTCGACAAACAGCACATGTGGCGTGTTGCCGTAGCGGGCGTTGACGCTGTCGACAATCGCATTGAGTTTGCGATTCGCGCCGGCCACCAGGCCGTTCATGCGACGGCGCAGGCCCTTGGTGAGGTAGGTGGTGTCGGTGGCGTTGTCGGGCACGCCGGTCGCGTTGCCGTAGTGCCACCAAATACTCATGGACGCGCGGTCACACAGGTCGGTCTCGGCGTTGAAGAAGCGCGCGTAGCCTGTGACAACAATGCGGAACTGCGGGTGCTTCTCCCACCGGACGCGCGCCAGCAGCTGCAGCAGGATCACGGTCAGGCGCGCAGAAAACGAGGCCGGGTCGGTCGAGCGGTCGTCCTCGGCGAGCAGCAGTTCCGAGGCGCGCAGAGCAGCCTCGCAGGTGCCCGAGTAGTACCCATAAAAGCGGAATACACAGGCGTTGATGACGTCAAAGAAGCCAAGATCGTTGCCGCCGATGGAGAGGGTGATGTAGTCGAGCGCAACCACGGCGGGATCGGTGAGGAGCGTATTGATCTGACCAGGATTCGACGCGGAGGACGACGGCGAGCCGAGAACGTCGGCGGTCGTGGCTCCTGTGCACGACAGCCACTGAAACGCCGTCATGTTGGCATCACCGCCTGTATCGCCCTTTCCTCCTTTCTTGCCGTTGCTGCCGGCAGACGCGGCCGCGTCGATGCCAAGGTCGACGTGCAACAGGGCCGGATACGCGCCAAACCCCAGACGGCAGCTCGCCTCCTTGCCGCCGTCGAGGTGTGTGCCGATGCCCGCGCTGTACGAGTCGCCAAGCGAGGCAAAACCTTTGCTGGTCCACCGAAGTCCGGTATCGCCGTGGTTCGGGTTGTGGGCACCCAGCGCCTTCTGCCGCGCGTCGCCGCCGCCGAACCAAGACGCCACTCTCGGTATCCGCCAAGCATTTGTGATAGCTGCCGGTAGTACGGCTGCCCGTACAAGCTCCGTACCGCTGAGCACAACCAGCCACGTCGAGGCGGCGATCAGAGACGTGAGATGCATCGTGACGATAAGGAAAGGAGATAAGGTCAACGAGTTAAGGTCGTTCGTCGAGGTGTCGTCGAAATGATGTCGCCATCCACGGGTTTATTGTTTAGGTTGCCATGAGAGTGTCGGAGGGTAGTGTTGTCGTAGGAAATACAGGCATAGTCGGAGTCACAATGACTGGCAAACAGATATTCCCAACAAATTTGAAGTCGATGCAGCCATTCACAGGCGGCAAGGTGGAAGGCGCGCAGGGCAGGCTGACAGGCAGTCGCGACGCAGTCAGGCAGTAATGCGGGGTTGGTCCGTGCACCCTTACAAACGGAGGAAGGCGCGTAGCCAATGACAAGCGCTCTCGTCGGCAGGTGCTGGCCGCATTTGCTCTCCTTTGCGCCTTCCGTGCACCTCCCTCCTTCCTCACGCAAAGCCAGCCTCGTGACACAATCAAAGGATAAGGAAAGGTGAGAAGAAGAAGTAAGAAGAAGCTATGCCAATTAGGAAAGAGCGAGTGTTGGGTGGCTGTCATCAAAACAGAGCACAGTGTAGATTACACGGTCGGAGGCTTTGGCGGCATGCGACCTACAACAAACACAACACAGCATGGCAAACAAAGCAACATGCTCAGCACTGGTGACAAGTCAGTCTGCTGCAGCCTAAAGCATAAATCATGACATGCACGACATAGTTTTCGAGAGATGTCTATAATCGGCACCGGCTCTGTGATTCGGTTTAGAAGAGGGAAAAGACGTCCTGAGTCCTGAGTTGGAGCTGCACGATAGAAACGATGCCGAGCGGCTCCGGAGTTTGCTCGGAGAAGTCCCACAAGGTCTACACCTGTCTAGGCTGCTGGACCTGCACATTCTTGGCCGCCTCGGCGTTGGTCTCTTTCTCCTCGGAGTTCATAATAAAACGGTGACAAGAGTCTTGCAGCCCAACTACCAATGTTTTGGATTGCAAACCTACTTTGTACTTTGGATGGTTTGTCGGTGCCAAGAAGCGGACAGCGTTCAAGCTCAAAACCGCTGCAACTCAATCCAGCATGGCCCTCGGTGGTTGTCGTTCGATGCTCGGAGGCACATTGCGCATATGATTATTCTCGCAACTGCGGCTGACATATCCGCCTCGGAGTGTGAAGTTTTGAAATACTGACGAGAGGGATTAAACCAACAAAGTGGACACGACAACGGGAACGGAAACAATAACAAACAGTCTTGGCCGCAGTTGCTCTATATTCGTGGCGGCCATTTTCTCGTTCCTTTTTCTTCCTTGGGTCCTCTTTTTTCATAGGTTTTTTTTTTTCTTTCCGTTTCTTAAGTCCCCTCTTTATTGCAACCTTTTTTTTTGGCTTCACGATCTTCCGTCCCACCCTCGGTCTTCCGTAGTTGTGGATGCTCTGTGATCGGCTGGAAGCCAAACGATGAAAACCAGTCACAAGGCTCAAAGATTTCTAGCGCTTCCTTGCCGCCTTCTAGCGCGTCACCCATTTGCTTTTGTTTGCCCTGTGGTCCTCGGTTCACGTCGGTCGTGTTGTCGACGTCCGAGCTCCGGTACCATTTTTTCCTCTGGTGGTTTTTTTTGCATGGAATTATTACTCTATTCAACGCTCTTTTCATGTTGCCTCCAGTGGAGCCCTGCTTAAAAATTAGAGTTGGGAGTCATAAGACGGAGAGCGGGAAGCGGAGCAAAAAAATGAAAAGACAGGGCCTTAACTCACAGAAGCATAAGAGCGAAGAAGCGAGATCGTGCATAAAACAAGACCAGGGCTAGTTGTCGACGAGGCATTAGGATAACTCGGCAGCATGTATGTCGTACGGAGAAATAATGTCTTAATCCCAACAGAAAACAAATGGACCGTTTTAACAGCGCGGCAGCGTCCCAAAAACGCCAGGCGCCGTTTCCCTAATCAATCACACCCTAGGCGTTCTCTTCCGCCGCTCCCGGACGGACAGGCCACGAGGACAGAACACCAACAAAACAAAGCACCGATTGGAAGGGCGTGCAAAAAGAGCCTCAGGACAAGATACTGTAGAAGAGTGTCGAAACGGTCGAGACAGAGTTTTAACTTGCTATGAAAACGTGCTCTTCACGGCATGGCATGGAGTTTGCTGTCAAAGCACGACGCGGCCTTAAACCGTGTTTACAAGACTAACACCGCACACACCCTCACCTTGATGACAAACAGGTTTATGACAGTCCATAACGGCATAACGGCAGATCATCAGCAGGTGTGAGCCACCGTTTTTGTGTTTGTCGTCTTGTGCCTCGGACGAACGACTCGTGGCCCCGTTCCTCACAAACTCTCCGTGTCCGTCTGACACTTCCCTTCACCACCATGTCTTGTTCCAGAAGAACGGTACCGACGCCAGGTACGAACGTATCCATATTGCCGTATGGGAGGGGGGGTGGAACGTTTGCTCGTGTTCACAATGCCCAGGGCCTTGAGCGAAAGCAAAACTCGCGAGACCGTTTTGTCCTTGTCTTGACAACTCAAATCCGCCCCATCCGAGCGAGGCTTGCTGTCACGTTGAGCGGTGCTTCGCTTTCTCGTGCCTTCCAGATCATCAACACCAGTCCTCGTGCTTGACAAGGGCCAGAGCGCGTGAGTCTTCCGTACGTATAGAGTAAGGCATCAGACACTTGAATATCTTCTCGTGACAAGCACGCCATGAAACAAAGCATTCCGTGAAAGCCGTATTCCCTTTACTGCACTTACAGTCCGTGACGCGGATGGCCTTGTTGTTATCAGATCGGGGTTTCGATGTGTGTGCAGATGCGTACGAATACGATATCATGCCCGGAACCCCGTACGAGGCTCGACAGGGCTCAACAGATCCATGCATGATTTGTATGCCCTGACTCTGTACGAGACGGCCATCAGACCCAGACACAGTTTTGCCAATGAAAACAAGCCAGGGGAGGATCAATTTGACCGTTTCTTCACGCTGACATAACAAAACGAGTCTGGGGAGAAACGACCGCACTGTCGTCGAGCTCTACGGATGTTTTGTCATCTGGCTTGTGTGCACTGCATGTCGCAATTGCGGCCATCGGATGTAAATCCGGCAGCCGGTTCGAGGCGAGAGATGGGGTAAAAGGGTAGGACCCGCACTACACAAGGGGCAGGGGCACATGATGTTTACTTTTACAGAGTTAGCTCCACGGGCGCTCGCGTCTTCGGTCTGCCGAGTCAAGGCGGGTTATGCATTTCCTGGGGAAAATGAGACGATCCCAGGTCGCAATAGACAGTCGCTGCCAGACCGAGGGCGGAACATCGTCCAGCGGACAGACGGCTGTCTGTAACAAATCAGGTCAAGGTGCCACAGTCCAGCCAGTTTACCTGGCCTCGTGCAGCCTTCCCTTTCCCCCCGGGTTTTTGGAATGGGCGAATGCTGTCAATTGACTTCGCACCAACCTCGCGGTCCAATTGCCGCTGCCTGTCGTGTTCCAGCTCCGTTTCGACCATCACGACAAGGCCTTTGCAAACGTGCAATATGAGATCGACACGGACGTTCCACATAGGCACAAGACTTTGCAACAGCATAGAAACATAGATTGTAATTATGGCTACCAACAAAGTGCACTTTACTGTTTCCTATTTCGTCTACCAGACGTCTTTCCGTTCTTCGGAGTGCTGTTTGGGCCGGGAACGGCAAGCGGTAACGGCCAGCGGCAATGGCCGCTAAGGCCAGACGCACCTTCCTAGCCCGGTCACGGAGCTCACGACAACTCTTCAACAGACTCTCAGTATCAGATCATTACGTGCTCGGTTCTTTTTTAATTGTTGATAAAGATCTTTATTCCGAACGGAATTTAAAGAATACACGTTCGGGCCCCAACGGCGGCATCCCATTCTAGCTGTTGAGCTAGTTACGGTGCCTTGCAGATTGCAGCTGACCTCCGTTTTGGAAAGAGTTCGAGCCGCGCAGCAGTTCCTCCTCATGAAATAATGCGACTGCCTGTTGCTCAGCAAGTAGTGCAAATGAATTGCTTCTGTAAATAGAACTGGAAACGAGAAGAGCGAAAACGACGTCTCCTTTTTCCTCGTCTACGGAGTACGACCCTCGCTTGTTTCCAGGCTCCCACATTCTGAAAGTGGGCCTTCTACGTCTCCGCGTTGCGTGGAGTATTTACTCTTATTCGTAGCCTGGGCTTTGCTGCTATTTTTACACGCGACAAACGTTCATCTACTCTGAACTAGATGTCGTATGCGCAGGGAACGGCCCCATAGTGCTCCCTATTGCTCCTTCCCTACGGAATACGGACTCAGAAACTTCCCGGTGCCCAAATCCGTCTCGACTTATCAAGTCTGTCCTGTCGTCATAATTGTAATGCACGTGCCTGCACACAAAAGCCTCGCCCTGTCGCGTATCTCCTGGGACAACCACATCCGCAGAGACCAATATAACTAGGATACCCGGCGTAGCTTAAGAGTTCGATGGAGATTGAACGTCTCTTGAAATAGGACACAGGTTCTTGGCAGGGCCAACACCAATAATATCCACTTTACACTTTAGCAGTCGTCTAGATAGGGGCGCGTCAAGAGAGTTGCGAGGTCGACGAGTTTCGATGCTTGACGTCTGTCAACGTTTGGCCGTAAAACGGAATCCGAATTGGGACATGTACAGTTGAGCAAGTTACGAGTGTCGCCCGGGGCGTGTCCTCGCTTCATTGTGCAATTACAACTACGGAGTATAGAGTATGTCCTTTTATTTTTTGTTTTGTCACATCTCCCGGTTTTTAGAGTGGGTTTGTTAGATGAGACCAGAGTCGCTTAGGAATCGTCACGACCCAAAAGTGATGGCTACCAATAGCCCGTTTTGATCGCTGTCCTGCCATTTTCCGTTGGTGCTGCGACGTGATCATAAATCCGGAGCCATCATTTATCTCCTTAGTTTGAGTTGTCCATCGAATGCAACAGCCAACTTCGGCAGCGGCACGATCGTTTACGAGCCGTTTTGCTGATTAACTGTGGCCCCTTTTAGTAGGAAAATTGATATGATGGAGGCGTCAGATCCCTAGGGGTTCACACCCCGAATTTCAAATGCATGATACTACTGAGCGTATGTAAGCCAATGATGGCGTGCTTGGGTGTTGGTCTTTGTCCCGTTGAAACGCTCCCGCTGATAATGCCACTGTAAAGGGTCTGCTTCTTCGGTGTCACTGTCCCAAAAGGGTAAAAGGTCGTTGTCCTTTGAATGGTCCTCATTGGTATCAACCCCTTTGTTGTGCGTGGCGTTGGCCAACGATTCTGACGTTTTGGTCGCATTGGTCAGCCTCCTCGGCGTTTGTCTGTCCTAGGTAAGATGGGGCGAGCAACCATACACATAGTGTACTACAACCGTCGTCTATCATAAGCAGAATCAGCACCAGTGCCATCGCTCATCTTTTCTTACCAGTAGTATCAGCAGGAAAGCAAAAGACAGGACAGCGCCATCAACCACGGCTATTTGACCCCTCTTTCTGATATTTGGAAATATGTCATCTTGTGATCACACGGCCTGTGTGTCTCTGAATTTCAAGCCGAACATCCAGAATGACTAGAAGTGTCACGCAACTCTTCGGCGGTTATTAAAAAGCTGGATAAAGGATGGCGTAGTAGAAGAGTGCCATTGTCACGTCAAAGGGGCATCGCAGTACGTTAACCGACGGCGAGCCGAATGAAGGGAATAAGATCAAAGGGCAAAGGGTCAAAGAAGGCTTGAAATGCTCAAAGCAAATCGCACAAAGGCTTTGCCAGGCCCAGAAACAGTTCCTGATTGGACGCGGACGTGTGGTCTGTAATTACGGGCAGCATGGGGCGGAGTGACGAGCGGATGAGTCAAAAGGTGACAAAATGCGTGACAAAAGCCGACGCCCACCCTCGGCCAAAGAGGCCCACCGTCACTGTCCCACTATGCCCCACCACTATCCACGCGCACTGGCGCGCCCGTGACTCTTTCCCAAGAATGGACTCCACTTATGTAGGGAGCGGTGCAGAGTGGGTCCGATCCCCGGGCCCCTCCTTCTCGCTCTCGCACTTTACGATGGACTGGTCCTCGATCTGTTCTGGCCCTTTCCCAACACGATAAATTTCCTTATCGCACCGCTCAATCGCACTAAATTTCCTTATCAGACTATCTATCCGCCCACCTTTTTTTTATCGTTTTATCTGCCTTTGAATCATTCTCGATGGTTCTCGCCGCCTTGATGGCCCCTTATCGAGACAGTATCTCGCAATCGATTTCACTCTCTTGTCTCTGAGCATCCCAATCAACCCCACAACACTCCCCGATTAGATCATAGAAATGATCGACGGCATCATGTACGACGTAGTTGAGTGATTGATATGAAAATGAATAGTTAGAAAGCAAAAGATGGACAATACAAAGGACACTTTGGCAGTTTGCATCGCCGCTGTCGTCACTGTCTGTCGCCTGTGGGCTGAAACAGCGCTGCCTAGGGAGGGCCGTGCAGGCTGGAGATGGCTGATCACAGGTGTTGATTCGCTGTCCTCCAGCAGTACAGGGGTCATCAATCCAATCGTAGTTTTCATCGAATTTTTACACCGACATTCTACCCCAACCTTTTTAATGGGAAGCTGAATGCAGGAGGAGAACAAGGAAAGAAACAGGGGGAACCGAAAACAGAAAAGAAAGCATCGTAATGTGCTGTGCGTCGTATCCGCATGTCGTGTCAACTTCTGCCTGATTGTATGCAATTCGTATTTTTCAGGAGATTAAGTGTGTCGGACATTTCACTATTGCACTACTTGCATTGCAAGCTTGGTCACTTTGAATTTGTTTGTAAAGGCATTTTTTGTGTGAATAAATTATATTCGTAGGCGACTACGCTCAACCTCCATTTTTCGAGGGAGTGCGGTGCCTGTAAATGTTGGAGATGTTGTAGCTAATATACTCTAGTACCCAATAACCCGTAGACAAATGAAAACCGAAAAATCGCTTTTTTTGTGTGATTCTAAAAGACAACCCGCCAATATGGTATCCGAGAAATGATATGAGATATGAAAAAGAGGTATTCGCTATGCAAGAAGATCAAGAAACAAGACGCTTTCGTGAGAGGCTAAAGACAAAAGGTGGATAGGGTTTTTGTCTTAGTAGACAGACAGCGCCGTGATCAACCTTGCAGGGTTGCGCGGCGGCAGGTAGTACTGTGCTGTGCTGTCGTCGTCGAAAGCATCGTGGTCGTCTTCTTGTGGCGACGCGATGGCCTTGATGGCCGTGGTCGCCGCCGTCTTGGCGAGACCCGCTGCGGTCTTCTTGTCAAAGGACTGCAGGGTCACCGCCGGCGGTGATGGTGGCATCGAGGACTCGTCGTCCTCAGACGAGATGTCCGAGTCCTCCTCGATGACCAGTTCCGGTGGTGAAGAGATGTGGGCGATGGAAGAAGATGGTGAAGAGATCGAAGAGGAAGAGGCAGAGTGTGAAGGAGAGCGGGTGAGGGTGAGGCGGGCGGAGTCAGACTCGTCGTCGTACTCCTCGTCGTTGTCATCCTCATCGTCTGCTGTGCTGTACTCGTCCTCGTCCACTGTCTGCATGACCGCCTTGTTCGAGGCCACGCGGCGCAGAGGTGCGGCGTCGGCCATCAGGATGTCCTCGTCGTCTTCTACAGACGAAGTAGGCGACTGCTGCTCGAACTCGTCGTCAAACTCGTCGTCAGATTCGCTGTAGTCGGAGCTGGCGTCGGAGCTGGCATCCGAGTCGTCGTCGTTGTCGGCGTGCCACTCCTCCTCGGCCTCCTCGACAACGGTATCGGCCCACTGCACATGGCGGTCGGCCTTCTGCAGTGCCGGCTGCGGTTGCTGGGCCTTGTTGGCGCCGCGCACTGATTGGTTGAACCACGACTCCTGCTCGCGCTCGGCATCGGCCAGCTCCAGCATCAGAGTGTCCAAAAGGTTGGCGTGGCCGACCAGTAGGCGCAGGTTGTGGTCAGGGCGGGCCGCCTGCGAAGACAGCTTAGCCCGGGCCTTGTGGGCCAGGAAGTAGGTTTGTGTGATGCTCATGGTCTTGCGTTGTGGTGCAGAGAAGGGAGAGGGAGCAAGGGGTGACGTCTTGGTAGACGAGAATGTTGATGTTGTTGTTGTAGACATTGTGAAGAGAGAAAAGAGTAGTATCCAAAAAAGATTTTGGGTGTGGATAGATTATGTATGGATAACACGGGGCTCTCAAAGGGCTGCCTGTGACTCAAAGAGATGGTGAAAGACAAGACCCGATTGCGGAACTGCGGCTGTTGTGGTGGGGCGGTTCTCGGGGTTTCGTGCTTTGTTTGCTAATGTTCTAGGCGAACGAGTTTTGCGTGCGAAACAATGGCGGTGGTGGTTTGTCAGTGTGACTGGGCAACCTGGCTGGGGCTGCAAAGTTATGTAATAATGGAGAGGTGGTGTTCATGGACTGGAGGGGGAACGGGAGAGGTGAAGCTCGTGAAGAGATCAAGTCAAGATTGTTTGTAGATGTTGTTGATGTTCTGTTCCTGTTATGTTGAGGAAGGTGCAAGTTGCAGAGTCGAGTTGAGTTGAATTGAGAATGGAAGGACAGATCCAGAAAGAAGACAGACTCGAGGAAGGGGCGAACGGGTCATTATTAACTACGAAATGGATTCCACGGACGAGACGAACAAGAAGGAGAGGAAGAAACGGTTTGCAATCCAAATCCTCACCCGTAAGCCCATAACAGGAGCAACGGCCGTGACGAGAAAGCGAAAGCGACCATTTTGCGAGTTGGCTCAGCCTAGTTCGTCACCCTTTCGTCGCACACCCCCTTCCTTGTCCCTGAGTTCTGGACTCGCAGTCTTGCCGTTCCCCGATTTCACCGTATTTTCGAGCCAAAATTCCGTGGGCGGTCCGCACTTTCCATTGTCTCCGTTGGCCGGGGTTTACCAAGCAGTAAAATCCTAAGGCCCCAGGGCAGGCACAAGGGCAAGTACGAGGGGGGTGTGGGATTAACCAAAACGGAGGCGCCTTCCGCGTACGACGTATTACGAAAGTGCCGCCAAGGGCGTGGCTGACAAAAAAGGGAAGCGAGGAAAGAGCGAAAAGTCGGAGACGGAGGTTATGCTGCTGCCTCGTCCAGGCACGACTCGAAAGGGCGTTGTGGGGCTAGTAGGGCGTGGAGCCAAAAAAGGGAAAACTGTATTCCCAAGCACAGAACGGATCTGTCATCCATTCGCTAGACGGAGACGGCAGTGACAGCGAGAACGAGCAGGAACGACCAGGGGACCCACCTGCCAAGTCGCGAAAGCGACACGGCTGACAAAATAAACTCTGCCCAAACGACGCTAACAAAACGCCTCGCACGCAGGGGAAGGGCGCGCGCCCTGAGAAAGTACGAAGAAAACGGTGGGCATTAAGGCACAAACCACCGTTTTGTCGCATTGCCAGAATCCCTGCTTTTCTCCGAAGCCCGGTCATAACAGCCCCCAAGCCCAAACACCGTCCTCTCTGCCTTTACGACGTATGTCCTGCGTATCTTACTAGCCCCGTCAGCACTTTACACGCAACCGGCGGCGGTGAACCCTCGATGGATCATCCCTGGTCCGTCTCTTGGTTCGTCTCGCATTCTCTCGCAACGGGATCCACTTCTGCTGCGGTTTCGTGAGGAATCCGCAGGCAGAATGAGTAAGACAAAGAATCCCTCCGGCCCAAGACGAAGGTGCAGTCTTCCATTGAACTGCACATTTTGCACTGGCCCAAGTCCGGCCGCCGAGCAAAACGCGAGGCCAAGCGAGAGTGATGCGCCACGTTTCTGCAACGCACCAGTAGCTCCTTCCAGGCTTCGACATTCTGGCTGCGTGCCCATTCTCCATTTCGTAGCTCTGCGGTGTCTTTCTCTTCCCGGTCTCCGTCTGTTTTCCATTCCTTCCGTTTTGACGTTCAATCGACCCGCTTCACGACGTAATGCCAAATTACTCTGCCTAACGCATGGTAGCAACCAAAGATTACTCACATGCATCACTGAGTCGGTTGCAGGGCGTGATATCTCCGGTCGGCAGCCTTTCTGGCCCTGGGCCCTGGATATGATGACGGTTTGCGATTGATGATGCTGCGTGCTTGTACTCCGACGGAGTACCGCAGTTCACTCTGCTCTTGTTATATTTCTGTCAATTTGGATGCGACCGGCTTCGACGAAATAAAGGCTCTTTTGTCGTTTTACAACCGCAGTTTTGGCAAAGTCTGCCAAAGTCGACCAAAGAATGGTGAACAGGATCGCACCTCAATAACGATACGCGATACTCGGCGGCGTTTGATGCTGATTTGTGGACATCATCGTTGTCGACGTTTAACACGCGTGTTCGACGATCGACAAGACGGCGGTGAATCGCTCGGCCATCTCTATTTTGCCCTGGTTTGCAATTCGTAAGCCACGTCAGCGTGTCAGAGGTTTGGTAAGAAAACGGTTGGCAGCCGGCGGGTGCATAACGGATTGGCTTCTTTGTTCTGCAGTAGAGTGAAGTTATGGTGGCCGTTTTAGCCTGAGCGGACAGGGTGTTACTTTATTGAGAATGTGAGAGTGAGCAGCGAGCGAAAGACTGCACAATACAACATACACGGGCTGGCGTCATCAGAGTCGCATTTCCACTGCTAATATATTCTCGCTAGGGGCAATCTACGAGAAAACGGACAGGCCCCTGTAACCCGCTAAATGGTGCTCGTCCCTTGTGCCTGACAAACGCGGCTGTGAAATTTCTAATCCTTGCGTGGATTATGTTATTCGGCTGATTCCATCTACGCCCAGCACCTTCCACCCTTTTCCATGGACAGATTGACAGATTGGCATTACGGACAGTGTAGTCTCACTTCCCTGAAGTCCTTGGAACAGCACACACCTCCGTATCGAACTGCTGCACCACATCCAACATACAGCCGTGTGTGTAAAATGTATATCCGTGCGTCGCATCTTGATGAGCGGATGGCCGTGTGATGGGAATCGTAGTCCGGCAGGCGCTTCTCATTTTTATGTCAGCCAGTCAGACAGGACCGTTGTCCGGGGTTGTTGGCATGATGATCCGCGACTGTCTTCGACGAAGTCCGTATTGCCGTGAAAAATGTCAAGTGAGTAAACGATTTGAAAGATTAATTTCCTAACTAGGCAATACGTGATTCCTTTTTTTTTTTTTTACGAGACAAGCATCTCAATCGAAGATTTTGTTATCCCTCCTGTCATCGACCTAATAACTGTTTCGGAAGATGGAAAAAGGTAACAGCCCACGGGCGGAAAGGAGCGCCGGCCGGAAGTCAGACGAGGAGTTCGTAGTTGAGGTTGATGCGTATTCTCACGGAACTCTTCTTTGCGATATCTCCGTTTGACTCGACTGGCGGCATGACGGCGTAAGGCTGTGAGCATGTTCTCATCATGTCTTTTCTTACTGTTATCTTTTACCTCTTAACCGTTATGCTGATGATTTCGTGGAGCCAATATGTTGTACATACTACAGAGTACACCAATCAATATGATGACAATACGCCGTAACGGAGGAAAAATTAGATTCAGCAGCGACAATCAACCAAGCCACACGCCTTTACGTGACCCCTTGTCCCTAAATGCTGGTGCCTGAAGGCCGTGAAAGGCTGTGAACGCCTTTGAAAGACTGTGAAAGACTGAGAGGCTGTGGGGGGCAGATCCTACCGTTTTGCTCGTTCTCGCTTTTGCGTTCACGGAAAGCGCTAAGAAAAGTGAGAAAAGGGAAGAATAGCAGCACCACAAGGAGTCCGAGGCGGGTCCTAGGAGCAAAATCTTGCCGAGTGCGAAGCAAGGACCTTGTCCCAATGTTACCTAATCTACGCATGTTAGCTCAACACAACACAACACTGGCCTCGTAATACGAGCGGCCCAAGAGCGCCAGTGCGCCGGTCGATCACATAATGGTGGAAGTTCAGTCGCAAAACTAACGTTGCACTCCACTCGGGCCCAGGAAGTCGGCCGAAGCGAAAACCCCGACCGACTGTCAAAACGGTGCGCCAAGTTCTTCCCCCTTTCTCCCCAAAACGGGAAAGCCATGATTACAAAACCAAATACGCCGTATCTGCAATCTCACATCGTATGTCGTATATCTCAAATCTTTTCAGTGGGGCAGGGCAAGGCTTGGGGACTGGAAGGGGGAAACGCGAGCCCTTGTGAGCCATCCCATCATTTCCTGAACGAGGCTGCATTAAGCGAGAGTTTTGGTTCTGGCCGTACTGTGTCGTGTAGAATACGGCCCACTACTCTTGTTAGAGTTAGAGACTGATGACTGTCGAGCCCGGTCCTCATTCTTCTTCGAGAGTGCTCGCAGCGATGGGCGTAAACTTGGCGCAACTGGGCGTAACAACATCGGGGCTTGGACAAGTGACAGCAAGCATCACTTCACGAAGTACGGCGCATCGTGTCGTATGATGCCGTATTTGGGCGTGCAAGGTCCTTGTGAGGTTAGGCACGCAATACGCGAGAGGATGCCGTGGTAGGTTGGCGATACGCTGTCGCTTCAAATGACCCTTTTAGGAAGCCTTTGCTGTGCCATTCTTTCGTATCTCGCACTTTCGGTTATTGTGCTTGCCTGGATGCCTTGCAGCCTTCTCCTCATCAGGGGACCTTCTGAGCTCCTCCGGCGGTACTTTTGCCGTTGCCTGTCCAAAGCCACGCCAGCCTTGCGCGGCCCTGTCGCGCTGGGAGACTGGCTCCACTCGTATTTTCTCTTTTCACGATGCAATCAATTTAAACTTTGGTGGTCAAGGCAACGGGATTGTCGCCAGAAGTGTCGCCCGTCGTGCGTCGCGTATCGTGTAGTCGTATCTCGCACATCGTAAGGCCTCGTACAATCAACGCGGGTCAATTCGATTTCTCGGTCTCATAGCAGGCGGAATCCAATTCCCCGATATGTTTGAGTGCATTGTGCGGTGTGGGTTTGGGTTTGGGTTTGGGTTTGCAATTCGTTCGATTCCCGTCCGATTGCCCCGACTCTCCGTTGGGATGTTTTGTGATGGCGGCTCGCTCCTGCCGTTTTGCTTTGTTCTGGGCGACAA
The DNA here is from genome assembly GCA_001630435.1 of Sporothrix globosa. Classification (NCBI taxonomy): domain Eukaryota; kingdom Fungi; phylum Ascomycota; class Sordariomycetes; order Ophiostomatales; family Ophiostomataceae; genus Sporothrix; species Sporothrix globosa. Next base: position 4,217,677 of record LVYW01000002.1, read on the forward strand.
AGAAAACGGAAGGAACCCAGGACTGTACAAAGTTCTCCGTAGGGCTGGAGCGATCTCTGACCCGCCTTCCGTACACGCCCCCCCTCTAGAACGTCTGCCCCCACTCTCGCTACACGGTCCAAAGACGTATGACTCTCACGCTGACTTAACAATACTATCATAGCAATTTCTGTCCTTCGTGCCTTCTCTGCGTCTCCCAAACGCCGGGCTCCCTAATCTCCTTTTTCCGCCCTTTGCGCCTTGGCAAAGAAGCCAAGGATAAAGAAAGCGAGAACCGAGCGAAGGCTGCATGGAGCCAGGACAATGATTACATAGCAAACGCAGTTACAAATCGTTCACTTCATTAACAATAAACTCAATATCACACAACCAGAGCTCCAAGCAAAGTCGCGCAATCCTGCCCAAAGAGGAAATCGCATTGAGAGACCTGCCCCAGTAGATCGTTCTTTCCTACAAACTGCTTTCCTTTTTTTCGATCCTTCCCCAGTTTCTCAAGAGGGCTATGCCTTTTGCAAGACACATTTCGTAGCCACAACGAACTGTCATCCAAATGAGGCGAAATGAAGCGACAGTAAGTTGTTTGCTTGGCCAGTCTTGGTTGTTGCTGCTGTGTTGCGTTGGTGCTTTGTAGAGTTGAGCTTGACGGCACCGTCACGGTTGCACAGCCACGGTGTTGTTGACGAGACGTTTACCCTTTAACTGTACACAGTAAGTGAGCCGTTCCATGGGATTATCACATTGACCCAATACGCGATACGCCATTCTCAATTGAGTTTTGTCCGCGTCGTTTAGTTTTTTAGTTTTCTTTCTTCTCTTTTGTGGGATTGAAAATGTGGCTTGTCATTGCCCGGTTTGGAATTGTTCTGCGAAATGCAACAGTACTGCGCCCTAGGATTGACACTCATCGTGGTTACAGCCTCCATGACACGCGTGTTTTGCAGTCTGCCTTTCTCTACCATGTTTCCAAAGTTCATTATGACGCATCAAAGCAGTCTGACAACTGTTTCCCCCCGACTTTACAAACAGGTGACGGAACGGGACCCGTTCTGTCGATCTTTTTGTCTTAACGCTCACGTCTTAACGCGGTGTCCGAAACGCGAGCACGACCTCGTTGGTGTCGTTTGGTCTGCACATCACAAAAGCTTGTCCTGTTTTGGCAGTTTTTGTTTCCAGTGCGTGCAGGCGATGGACGAGTCACGGACTTTTCAACTCAAACGCCGACATAACGACTGTCCGTCGCGTGTGTGTCATCTGGATGGAACTCTGCTGTATTTGTCGTGTCTGCTTACGACATTTCCCCGTACATATGTTGCATTGGCTTCCACTCACCAAAAACGCACAACAAAAGCACTCCTCGGGCTTAAGACCAGCTCTGGTCCGTCCATCGTTGTGGCTTACCAACTGAACCGGGGCAAGACAGCGTTTGGAATTCTCACTGCAGGGGGGGCAGGGGGCGTGGTCAGCAGACCGCAGTATTTGGTGCGGCACCGTTTTATCATTTTTGTGCGTGTCCTGCAGTTTCGTGAATTTCCCGTCTTACTTTTGTGCTGACGATGTGTGTGCTCCGTACACCCACTCACAAACCACGAAAACTTGCCGGCGGCCGGCTTCTTGTCGTTGGTTGTCTATCTTATCGAGAAATCGAAATTCCCCGTTTCACAATCCCCGTTGTTTCCCTGCAAACCCCATCTGCTTTTCGTGATGCTTTTCCGTACTTCCGCAAAGTATTAAGCTTCCGCGGCCTTGTGACCATATTTTGACTTTCTGGTCCTCCGCCTTTTTGGAACCCTTTCCGTTTCTTTTCGTCCGTGGGCCCCGTAACGCAATAAGAGAGAAAGAGCCGGGTAGTCTGTGGTGCGTTGTTTCTTTCCCTTTTTTTTAATGTTTTGAGTGTCAGAAGTGTCCACGAGACCAGATTCAGAATCAGATTCAGAATCACTCAGGTATCCGAGGAGATGTTTGGCTGGTTTTGGTATCCTCACAAAACGGACGTCGAAACAGCGCACCCACAAACGGTCGCAACCATGGATTTGGCAAAGAACCTTGGTGTTTTCAGGGTCTCCGACCTTGCCAGTTTTACTGCTCGCCCTTTTCTCGGTTTCTCAATTTCTTTGATAGCCGCATGTCGTTTCTCGCATTCTTTCTTTGTTTGGAGCCCTGGTGGTTCTCGTTTGCCTTGCCCTGCCTGCATCGTCACTACAGCATAATGAAGGGCATCACGCGCCCTGTCGGCGTCGCCTTTTACATTAAACGCCGGCCAAGGTTGAGTAGTAAGCGAGAACGAGAGAGTGAGTGTTACTCCGAACACGAAGAAATGGGCCAATCACAATGCGTCCTTAACTCCTGCCCTGTCTCATAACCCCGAGCGGTCGTGCCTTCCGCGCATGTCTTTCCCAGTTTTGTTTGTCCCAGCCCGCTGGGTCGTCGTACACGTCCAGGGCCAAATAGACGGAGGAAAGAACATACCCGAGGTGTGTATGGCCAGCCAGCAGGAGCAACAACAGTCACCTAAAAGTCTCCGGCGTCGAGAAAGACTCCGAGCCGATGCTATGAAACTGCTCCACGCTGTGAGTGGCGGACACATAATATGTGCGATGATGAGCTCGGTTTACGACATACACGCAAGGTAAACACGTACACATTCGCGTACCCACATCGTGGGCTGTACCGACTGTGGGGAAGAGCAGCCAAAATGGACGACAGGACCCCGTACAACATACTCCAGGCTGTACGCTGAGCCACAAAATGCAGTCGTATTTATGGTTAGGCAGCTGTGTCTCGTGTTCTGGGCACGTCTCTGGCCAGAGCTCTGACAGGTGAAACGACAGCGTGTGGCTTCGGAGTATGATATTATTACTTTGGTTGACGACCGTTCGTTACCTTCCCGACGTCTTATTGTGCTCCGTTTAAAATGCTATTTTTGTGGATGTAGGATACAAGTGTGCAGTTACAGCGCCTCGCGCCGACGCTGAGAGACGGGAGGACGACGGACGCAGTACGTCGTAAACCCGCAAGGCGAAACGGGAAACGGGCAGGGATAACAGCGGTGCCTTGGCGCAATGGGCTAACTAGACTCAAAGACCTGGAATGCCTCGACAACTGGAGGAGCTGGCAATTGGTTGAGCTGCGACGACAGGCAGACAACAAAATGAAGACGAAGACCAATGAAGTGCAGAAGAGCCCCCATAATTGCAGTACACGTCGCAAACACCGTACGCAGGCCCAACCGCAGACGGTCGTCAAAACGCTGGCCTCCTACGACGGGCTTCGTGTGATATGTCCGACGAGGGAAGACGGAGAGACGTGAGAAGGGGCGTGTGGGTTGAGCTGGTAGGGGCTGACGACAGACTACAGACCACGTCAGACACCATCGCAAAGGAACAAATCATATCGCGAACAATGTGAAAATGGCATAGACTCAAAAGGCGATCGCCACGAAGCATGCATCGTCCTGACTAGGCGAGGTCGGAGAGGTCAGCCGAGAGCTGAGGGTCAAATTGCGTGAAGGCCAGTGAATGAGTGAAGAGATGAGTGATACAAAAAAAAGAAAGACGAATACAAGAAAGCAAGGGAGCAATGTTAGACTGTGGGGGCAGCTGGATCTGCGCGCGAGCCTGTGCCTGAACCGAGTGGACGGTAGCTGAAAACTGGCGAGCTGAACCCCAACAAAAGTACTCCGTACAACATATTGGCATACATTGTAGACACAAGGCGTGGCAAGCGAGCCGAGCCAAATAAGTGAGACATGATATTTCCCAATTCGGACAGGACGCCGTCAGGGGAACACCGAGAACGAGCACCAACAAAGGACAGACAAAATTAAAGTAGAAAGGGCGATCGGCACGGGGTTCACCGTCCACAAAGAGTGCAGTGAAAGGTGAAAGAAGACAAGTTTAAAAGAGGTTAACAAAGGTTCAAAAATAGGGTTTAAATTAAAAGAGTCTTTCTCTCCGTCGTGTCTCGGGCAAAGTAGCGGCAGATGGCATGTGAGCGAACGAAAATAGGAGACAAAGGGATGAACAACAAACGAAAGTGTACAGAGGAGGGCGTGCAAAGTGATGTCACAAAAAGTAAAAGTAAAAATTAAAATTAAAATAAATAAAAAAAGTGAAGCATAGGTTGGTCGTGTTCCCGGCAGTTCTCAGATGTCGACACACTTTTCTTTTTTTGTCTGCATTTAGAGGCTGGAGCACATGTCTTATTCGATCCAAGTGATACATTGATATTCACTCTTTGTGCCAAACAGCAATCTCCAGTTCCTCCCTGGAAGATGGACATACATCCGTAACGGCGTAGCATTTCCTTCCGCTCCATTTCCTTCAATCCCTTCCCAGCCAGCTCAGCTCTCATCACGAAATGAATCCGACATCGCTACTCAGCTCCAACACTACACCATTAATAAACACCCTTCCTCGTGTTAGGTTCAGCCCTGGCCGTAACATTGTAATCTAACTACCCAAGCAGCTGGGTCTCCTACCTAAGAAGAAAGGGGGAGATAAAAAAAGAATACGCGGCTGGGCTCGCACCCAATGCTTGTTCGTTTGTTTCCCCAGAAAGACATGCCCATATTCGGAAATTTCAGATGAGACAGTCGTATGAAGTACGACGAATGATGTACATTGTGTCATAAGACGGGAGGACCGAGTAGATGGAACTATAACGATATCGGCACTCTGTCACAAGACATTGATGAAGCACCTTTAATGTATTGCGGGTGGGTAAAGAAATAATCAAGTGATAGGCAAAATAATCGAGAAGCGGTATCTTAAACGAGATCACTGAGTTAGTGATATTGAATATTGAAGAATACGATTCATTTTCATATATTTATTTGTATAAGCTCTATTTATTTTATTTTATTTTATGTTTATTTTATTTTTTATTTTTTGTTAGAATTTTTTTCAAAACAATTGCGAGCTTTTCATAGATATAAAATATAAATTAAAGACGCAAACGAGAAACAGAGCAAAATAACATGCCGACCTAAAAAGGAACATAGTACAGATGATATACAGGTATACATTAGTTTAACCTTACCCCATCTCATATTACATAAACAATACACAATCATATCCATTTTCGGTTCGCTCTCAAGACTCGGCCGCCCCGACAGCTCGGTTAAGACCTCAGGATAGAGGTCCTTGACGAAGTCTGTACGAACTCCTGAAGCCTGTCCAACACTCACAGGATCGTGTGCTACCGCCGACATCGACATGTTCATCCAGCTTGACGCCCCCCATCGACACCGAACAGCCACTCGCTACACACCACCCATGGCAGCGTTTTGGCTGCCCTCTCTTTTGTTATGAGTACCGTTTCTGTATCGCACTGTCTCGCTTGTTGCAGAGTACACGTCGAGGTTAGTACACGTCGAGGTTGTTGAAAGAGTAATTGACAATAAAAACGCCTCCACGCAAGTGGCTTTGTCTATAATCTATTATGCTGCTCGTAAAACACGCCATGTGTATGCAAATGTGCTTAAAGTAACAAGAAATAAAAAACGAGTAATGAAAAACAACCTCGACCTCAGCAGCAACCCCCACGCTTCTCACTGGCGGCATGTGGCCACATCCAAACGCCATCGGGCCGCGCCTTGCCCTGCACGGCTACACCTGCCTGCCCTCACTCTCACGTCGGCCGCAGCTTCAGCATCCCCCGCTTCCGCTTGCCGCCCACCTCGCGGTTCTCCTCAATCTCCAGCAGCGCCTCCCGCTTCTTCTCGCCCACCAGCTTCAGCGCCTCCTTGGTCACGCGCGTCTCCAAGTTGACACCCTCCTCGGACCACGCCTCGAGCGGACGGCCCACGCGCGCCTCAATCGCCAGCACCAGGTCCACGTCCCGCTGGCCAACAAACGTCACGGCTTCACCACGGCGGCCCGCACGCGCCGTACGACCAACACGGTGGATGTAGTCGTCGGGGAGGCGCGGCACGTCGTAGTTGACGACAAGCGCCACCTCGGGGATATCGAGACCACGCGCAGCCACGTCCGTCGCCACGAGAATACGCGCCGCCGCGGCGCGGAATCGTCCCAGGTTGTCGGTGCGCTGGCGCTGCGGCAGCGCGGCGTGCAGCGCTGTGACACGGTGACCCAGCAGCCGCAGCAGGTGGTGCAGGTACGCCGCCGTGGACGTGCGGTTGACAAAGACGATGACGGCGGGCAGTGCGGCGTTGCGCGCTGTGCTCAAAAAGGCGTGCAGATAGTGCTCACGGTGTGTCACGGGAACCGTCAAGTGACACTGTGTCAGTGTGGCCGGGATGGCTGGTGCGTGCGTCTCGACCTCGCACACAAACACGGGCAGCCGGTCGGCGCTGCGGGGCATCGTCTTGAGCGCGCGCACCTCGGGTGTCACCGTGGCCGTGAACAGCAGCGTCTGGCGCTTGGTCGGCGGAGGTAGCGCGCTCAGGCACGTCTCGACATCTGGCAGCATGCTGCCCGAGGCCGCGCCGTCGTTTCTGTTCTTGTTCTTCTTTCCACCACCACCACCGCCGCCACCACCACCACTATCGCGAGAAGCAGTCTCTGGTAGCGTTGGAGCCGCTGTGAGAAGCCGATCGGCTTCATCGAGCACGACATATCGCACGCGCTTCAGCCCGCCAACCGTGTCCTCGCCCGACGTGCGGATGTGGTCTGCCAGGCGGCCTGGAGTAGCAATGACAATGTGTGGGTTCTTGGCTAGGGCGATCGCCTGCGGCCGCATGTCGGCACCGCCAGTGACGAGCAGCGCCTTGAGCGGCTGCGGCGCCGAGATGGCCATGAACTGCTCGTAAATCTGGAGGGCCAGCTCGCGTGTCGGCGTCAGCACCAGGGCGAAGATGGCGCTTGGGTCCGCCGACCACGCCTGCAGGATGGGCACGGCAAAAGCGACCGTCTTGCCGGAACCGGTGCGGCTGCCACCGATGCAGTCGTGGCCCCGGAGGATGGCCGGGATACAGCCCTTTTGAATCGCCGTCGGCCGGCGGATGGCCATGTTGGAGAGCGAGCGGACCAACCAGGGCTTCACGCTAATGGCGTCAAAGGTGGTGTTTAGGTCGGTCGGCGCCGCGAGCACGTTGGCGGCGGCGTCGGCGGCCGGGTCCTCGGGTGTTGTGCTATCGGCATCGCCAGCAGCAATTGCCCTGACGGCCTCGTCAATCGCCTTCTTCTGGGCAGCAGCCGTTGCCGCCATCTTGTCGTCCGTCGGCACACGCGAGCGCACTCGCGACGGGGCACTGAACGTAGACGGGACCTGTGCTACCTTGGGCAGTAGCTGTGCCGCCGCCTTCTCACCCTCTTCCTCCTCCTCCCCCTCGTCACTCTCTTGGCTCTCTTCGCTATCTGACTCGTCAGAACTTTCCTCCTCAGCTGCGTATTGTCTCACGCGGCGCTTCTTGCGCGGCTCATCGCTGTCGAGATAGTCGGACTCGTCGTCTGAGTCGCTTGCTGGCGGGTTGGCGCTTAGCAGGCCGCTCCTCCGGACCACCTTGCCATCGGGGTTTGGTAATGTAGACGCAGGCATGGCGTGTATTGTCGTTCGAGAAAAGGGGAAAAGAGCAAAAGGGGAAAGGTTGGTCGTGGGGTGCTCGATTGGCTCGAACGGGAAGGATGTGGTCGAGGTATTACGACCCGTATTGCACAGAACTGGTTCCATCGCTCCTTCCCAGTATTTCACTTTTTCTGCCATCAAAATTTCCCCATGTGGGACGACAAAAATTAGGCGGTGAGGCGGTGTACAAACCAGTCAAAGTCAGTTCAGGTTACGCCGAAATAAGTGGATCGGACTTGGCTGCCACTTGGGCGGGGAAAGAACGGCCCAGGCCAGGCGAGGACAGGCTTAAAACCCCTGTAAAAATGGCACTAATACAGGCAAGCTCCACCGATGAGCACAGCTTTCCATCATGAAGCGCGCGCTTGATAGAGGAGAAAATGAAGAGGAGTTTCGAGATGGCAACATACAATGTTCAATGGCAGCACGGAGGTCTTGGCATAAGACTGTTTCGTTTTCATGTCGAAGGTTCAAAGGATAAAAAAAGGGCCAAACCAGGGATACAATATGACACAGGGGCATGCAGGCTGTCAAGACCCAAGATAATGGCTCTCCTGACTTTTTCGCACAAAAGCAGACGGTGAGGATCACCGGGGCGCGGGTTGACCGTTTCTGGGCGAGACAGGTGGGTGCTTTCAAACATCGTACGGAACCGACAGCCGGCATGGCAGCCAGCACATAATTTAGAACAGACAGAGACTGGGTTGCGGGCGGCGCTTAAAGGGACATGCGGATGTGACGATCGATGGGAAAATTGATGCGTTCCGTAGCTGATATGTCGTCGACATATAAGCTGTCATGTAGAGCAGACTGGGCATGGGTAGCTCTGACGAGGGAACAGAATGCGGTCGCCGTTGGTGACCGGGGCACAAGCCGCGGCTGACTTATGTGACGACGTGAACGGGCCTCCGTCGACAAGGATGGGTCGAGGAGAGCATACACATTTTAAAGGATCACACAAATCATAATGAAAATCGCGTCGGCGAACTCCCTTGATGTCTGTCAAGCCTATACGGAGTATGTCGTCCAAATGGCATTGTTGGATTTCCAGTGCCATGCCGGGCCTTCCTCAACACGACGCTCTCTGTTTGGTTGGCACATTGCAGACATGGTGTGGCTTTTCGGCTCCCCTTTTCATCTCGCTGTTGACAGGGCCAAATAGTTGGTGGTGCTGGTTCAAAATGCTCTCCATGCTTCGTTGGTCCCAATAGCCGCCGAGCAGCCATGAGGGCTGCAACCATTGAGACGAAAGGAGGGCCCGGCACAGCAAGTGGAGCCGATCCAAGCAGGAGGCAAGCATCGAAAAGGAGACAATCAACATAACGAAAACAAAAGCGAGGCACAAGCTGCAACGCGTCCTTTTCGCTTCGAATTTCTTGTGTGCTGCGTATGGAGTAATATGTCGAACTTGTCTGGTCTGATCCATGCTCCTGCCAACTCAGCTGGTCCAAGCTCATTTGAGCCTGTCTCTGGCCAGTCACATCCACCACCGAAACTGGCATCTGTTGGCCACACCACATTTTCTCGTCAGCCCTCTTGGGTAGCAGTGCTGGCCGAGAGCACCACATGCTGTGCAAAGGTCACCCGTATCTGTTCTTGCACATTCGTAGCGCACTTGCAGATGCGCCCCGTTCGATCCGGTTTTGTTGTAGCTTCGGAAATTTACATCTTCTGGCGGTGAGGCCGGTTCATCGTCCTCTAACCTTTCAATATCACGATTTGTTTGTTTTGTTCGCGTACCTTGTAATTGCTGGCGGCAAATGAAGCAGTGGTCTGGCCTTTCACAGCAGTGATCGCCTGTCGCAGATGATCCTCTCGCGGGCAACGTGCATCTGCGACAATCCTGGTGCGTTCTGGTGGAGAGAAAAAGGCTTGGTGGACTTGGTGGGGAGTGGTGGAGACTGAGGGCGAGACTGGTGACGAGACCGCTGACGAACGACGATTGCTCCTGTTCATTCTCAACTCCCATCATCCCCTGCTCCTTCTCTCTCAGCCGCCCCGTCGACGTGAAGGGCACGGCTGGGGCAAGCATTGCCATTCGCTCCTTACTGCGCTCCTCCAAGCGAAAGCTGTAATCACCCTTGGCGAGAGCAGAGACGAAAGCAAAGAAAGTGAACACCCCATGCTGTCCAGTCCCAGTCTCACTCTCCAAGTGAAATCGTTGGCTGTTTGCAGTGGATCCAACGGTGCCTCCATTGCAACGTCCAGCCCCCTGTCCGGGCGAAGCCCAACAGCGGCACACATCCTGTCCAGTAGTTTTTGCGACGTGCTTGCTGCCGTTTGCTACGATATACTTTTGTGCTATTGTCCTGGTCGAACGTTCTTTCCCGCGCCTAGCTCCTTGCTTCTTGTTCTCCCTGTCTTCTCTGCCGCTCTTTCCCCTTCCGTCTTTTATTCCTCCTTCGTTCTTGTCGGTCCTACCTGCGAAAGAACTCTGGTTCAGGACTTTCGTTGGTCGCTCTTTCCCCTCTGCCCTACCATCAACGGCTTCCTCACACCAGCCCGTTTGAGTGATGCCCGCAGGAGTTTATTACCCACTCTACAGCGTTTCCAGCGTCCCTTCCAGCGTGGTGCCCGTCCCTTGAACCGCCCGAAAAGTGCCTCTTGCCCCCTTTGGTTTCGGGGCTGCGTGCCCCTCTCCTAAAACGCACTAACGCCTGTGTGGGCGGCGCATCTCACAACATCAACCCTCGACCCTTCCATTTCCTCGCCTTCTCTACCTCTTCATCTTTCTTCATCTTCCTTTTACTCCAACTCCGTCGCACTGCAGGGACATCTCGGCCCTCGTCGACGACTTGCATTTACCCTCGTTTGTATCTTCATCTGTTTGCTCGTTTCCTTTGTCCTTTCTTGGCCTGTTCTGCAGCCTCCGTTTCGACTCTTTCGAGCGACTGTTTATCTTTTACTCTCGTTTCTCAACCTCTTCTTTTTTGGCTATACTATACATACTTTTGCATATTGGACGATTCGATTTCTCGTCCGTTTTCTCCAGCTTCTTCTGTTTCTCTCGCGATTCTCCTTCTCCTTCCGACGACATCGCAGCGTCCCACTCCTTTCCCGCTTGTTCCATCTGTGTGGCAAACACGGCAGACCTCGACTTACAAAAGACAACGCCATAGAGACCAAGGGAATCTGCATTTACTTCCGTCCCAACACTCCGGAGACGACCTTGTGCCTCGCCTCTGCTCCTGCTGCCATTTGGACGCAAGGGCATTACCCGGGCATCGTTGGCAGTGATCGAATCTGGAGCCTCGTGCCTGTTTTGTCGGGCCGTGATATGCTTGTTATTTTCTGCTGTCTTTGACTCTTTTCTCCATTTCCTCTTCCGACCTCACTCACAATCACACACACAATGGCCGATCAAGGGTCTAGCGGTCCCGCCGCCGAGGGCCGGCCTCGCGTAAGTGTTGCTTGTGCCCTTTTACACTTTGCTTCTCTGCCTAACACGGTTTCCCACAGCTCTCACTAGCGACGCCAAACAACGAAAGCTCTTCGGCATCTCCTCCCGTTCAGATCCTCCCAGTCTCCTCGTCTCCAGCACCACTCCGGCCCGCCTTAGGGCCACGGCCCAACGCTGGTGCACGTCCACCCCGCCTCGGCCTCGCCATTCCTTCTTCCAACAGCGTTAAGCCCGTTGGCGCCCCCGTCCCTCAGCTTCAACCCGTCGGCCGCCCCCAGCTGCCCGTGCTGCACCTCGCAACACCAATGGGTGGCCAGGGCATCCTGCACGAACAAGCGCCTGGCCGTGGCCAGTCTCTCCAGAGTGCTTCGGGCGGCAGCGAGAGCAGCGCAGCCCACAGTCGGTCGGGTAGCTTCGGCCCACTGGACGGCCGCGCTAGCAACCCAACGTCCGCCGGTTCCCAGTACTCCGTGCTCTCCTTTGCCAGCCAGTACGGCATTGGTTCTAGCCGCCCGCATGGCACGCCGGACCCCGTGTCGGCCGTCGGCTCGATCTACTCTGAGATCAGCGAGGGCGGCGTGGGTATGGAGCGGGAAGGCAGCATGACCGGTCTGGAGGCGTTTGACCAGCAGGCCCTGGAGAAGGCGCGTACATTGGACGTGGAAGACCTCGACGACGAGGGCTGGCGCATTGCGAGTATGGAGAAGCGAATCATCGAACTCGGTAGCCTGGGCGAGGGCGCCGGTGGCGCCGTCACGCGTGCGCAGCTCAAGGGCGGCAAATCCATCTTTGCGCTCAAGGTGATTACGACGAACCCAGACCCAGACGTCAAGAAGCAGATTGTGCGCGAGCTGGGCTTCAACAAGGAGTGCGCTTCCGAGCACATTTGCCGCTACTACGGTGCTTTTGTCGACCCGGCCACGGCGACAATCTCCATCGCCATGGAATTCTGTGAGGGCGGCTCTCTCGACAGCATCTACCGCGAGGTTAAGCGCCTCGGCGGCCGCACGGGAGAGAAGGTCTTGGGTAAGATTGCCGAGGGCGTTTTGCACGGCCTGACGTATCTGCACTCAAAGAAGATCATCCACCGTGACATCAAGCCCTCCAATATTCTGCTGTGCCGCACCGGCGAGGTCAAGCTGTGCGACTTTGGCGTGTCTGGTGACTTTGGAACCAAGGGCGAGGCCAACACCTTTATTGGCACCAGCTACTACATGGCGCCTGAGCGTATCACCGGCCAGACATACACGATCACCTCGGACGTGTGGTCGACGGGTGTCACGCTGCTGGAGGTAGCCCAGCACCGCTTCCCCTTCCCGGCCGACGGGACAGAGATGCAGCCTCGTGCTGGCTTAATCGACCTGTTGACCTACATTGTCCGTCAACCCATTCCCAAGCTCAAGGACGAGCCTGATGCGAACATTGTTTGGAGTGAAAATTTCAAATACTTTATCGAGTGCTGGTATGTGCCGCTGCCTCCTCTCAACGATCGCCTTATGACAGCATATCCTTTGTACTAACCCATGGACAGTCTCGAAAAGGACCCCAACCGCAGAGCCACGCCATGGCGTATGCTCGACCACCCGTGGGTGAAGGAGATGAGCGCCAAGCGCGTCAACATGAGCCGTTTCCTGTCCAAGGTCTGGGGCTGGGACGAGGAGCCGAGCCAGGCGGCCGACGGCGGCACGCTTGCGGGCGGCACGCTCGCCAGCGCCATCAATTCCCTGAATTTGAACTAAGGAACACCTCGCAACATTCGTTTAACGTGGCAGAAGTACATCGACGCACACTTCTATCGACTGACCGACATTACGTATGGCTCGTTACTGATGCCTCTACTATTACTACTTATGTGGCTCCCAAATAAGACTGCAAACCGTGGGCACAGTTCCCATACTTACTTTTGGCCTATTTTCGCTTTTGGACAGCCTTTGGATGAGAAAACGAAACTCGCAAGACCAGCCCGAGAAGCCCAAAATGACCTTGGAGAGATGTACATGTGCATGGAGAGGAGACGCTGGACGACTGAAGGGAGAAGAATACCGTAGTAAAGCACTCTTTTGGATATGCTGCTGACGACTTTGTATGGCGTATTCCCTTTTCCTTGGTCTGGATACTCACAGTTTTTCTTTCCTGTATATTTTGCCTAGGTTCCATTTTGGACCCCTCCAGAGACGATGACATGACATGCAAATAATTCATTTTGATTTCATTTCACAAGATTGTAAAACGGTACAGCACCCTATGGGTATCTTTTCAAACAAACAGACAAAAGCCATGTTATGCAAGCCGCCGTAACAGCACAGGCCCCAGTCCGGCATATGTTTCCTATGCAAAATGCCCCCTTTCTAGGCCCTGATGAGCCTGACATCGTGTGATTATGCAAATGCAGCATCGTATGTCCTTGGTACAAAGTAGATCCTGCGCTCAGTAGTCAAAAACTATGACAGATTATGACAAGATAAAATATCTTTCGAGATCCTTTCCCTCCTTTTCGTTTTCTTGAGAGGAACACACAAATGCAACTCGCACTCCAATGTCGAGTGTAGAATGCTTTCGTCAGACCTCCTGTCCGACAGTAACAAAAAAGTTGGGAGGGAGGGAATCGAGATTTTATGCCGACGGCGAAGCCTGGCGGCTGGCCGCACGGCTGGCCGCAGCCGCCTGCATGCTTGGGGTCAGGGTGCCTGTCATCATTTCACGCAGACACATAGTCGCGTAGTTGCTGGACGACAAACGGAAATTGAGGGCCACGGCAATCTCCATGTCGTCGCTCTCGGTGAAGTCCTGTGCGCTCTCGCGCCAGCCAGCGGTGCGATTGATGGCCGGCGTAAAGCTGTCGGCCGATGAGTCTGCGCCAGTGTTGTTGCCATTTCTAGTGATCTTGGTCTTGGGCGCGGGCTTGAACAAGTTTCTAAATGTCTTGACGTGGCCCGGAGCGGGAGCGGGAACAGGCTCGGCAGCTGGAGCGGCTGGAGCGGCATCCTTGGTAGTCGACGGATCGATGGCCATCGGCGAGCTAGACCGTCTGCTGCTCTGGGTGGGCGCCTGCACCTCGTCTGCGACGGTGGGAGCTCCCGCCTCACTGTTGTCCCCGTCAATCTTGATGCGCTTGCTGCCACCGCCCGTAGTGTTCTCGATCCAGGCGTCATTAACGCGCTCGTCGCTGGAGTTGTATGGCACGTCGGACGAGGGGCGGCGGCGCCGGCTGTTACCGACCTCCTCCGGTTTGGCCTGGCCCTCAGACCGAGCCTTGGCCTTGTCGTTTCTCTTCTCCTCCTGGACTGCCCTGATGTCGTCGAGGTCGGTGGGGTGCATTTGCTCCGAGTCGTCGGCGTAGGGACGGACGAAAAACTGGGGCACGGCTGTGAAGCGAGCCATGATTTTACGGTAGTGGCCGCTCAGGCTGAACTCCTTTTGAGGGCGACGCATGTTGTAAGGGCTGAGACCGCCGTTCTCAGGACGGCCCATGAAGTCGCTGTAAAACTCCCCAATGTCGTTGTCGGGGTACAGCACGTCAAACCCGGGCACGGGCAGGACAATGTCGTAGATTGTGTAGTGGCCGCCGGCAGCCTCCTCTGCGCTCAGCACACGGGCCTCCTGGTAGAACTGTTCCTCCTCCTGGTTCTGTTCCTCAGACATATTGTGGTCCCCTTCGGGCCGTAGGCGTTTCGGGTTGGCCTCGGACTCGACGAGCACGAGGTCGCCGGCAACGACCTCGTCGCCGTAGCGCGACCACCGCTGGCTAACGGCCCAGTTCCACACAAGAGACTGGTAGGCGTGGATGTAGAGGTTGCGGAGACCGCGGGTGATGCGGCAGAGGGCGCCACAAAAGTCGCGGCGTGAGCCGTTGGTGCGTCCCAGGTGCTGAATGAGCGAGCTCTCTGCACTAAAGCGTCTCGGCAAAATGTTCAGCGCTGCATTGACGTCGCCCGTGGTCTTGAACTTGAGGATACCGCGAGCGCGGTTAATCTCGTCGCGCTGGAAGCGGGACTCAACATCGCTGTCATCCAGGGCGGCGGCCAGTGCCGGGTCCACATGCAAGATTCCGTCACAAGCACCTTCAAAATTCTCGCTGAGGATCATTCGGCCAACCTCTTGCGTACCAATGGCGTGCGTGCCAAATCGCTGGAGACCAAAGTAGTTGATGAAACCATGCTGCTGGACATGGTCAAGCGCCGACTGCACACATGCCTCAGTCATGCGAAGACGGTGGCTCAACGAGCAGTGGGCGCCGCGGGTCAGCTCGACACCCTTGAGGACAATGACAAAGTCGTTTCCACCGTGCTGACCAAGTTGAATGGGGTTTTTGTTGTAGTTGAAGTCGCCGACCTTGACGTAGGCGCTGCGGGCGTTGATCCAGCCAATGCCCTGATTGATGGGGTGCCAGACACTGACGCGCTGCGTCGTGGCAGCACGACGGTCTTTGGTGCCGGCGAAGCCAAAATTGGTTGCCTTGAGTTTCAGCATCCGGGCCAGGAAGTTGATGGCCTCGATGGTGTCCTTGTTCTCCTTGTACATGGTGAAATGGAGATATTTTCCGGAACCCTCGATGGCCTTGCTGACCTTTTTGCTCGCTCGGTTCTCGCGTCTGTTGTCACCACCATTACCGCTGTTGCCATTGGCAGCTTTGGCCCCTTTGGCACCGTTCCGGCCACCGGCCCGAGCTCGATTGCTACTGGCACTCGGCATGGCGACGATGACACCAGAGTCTCCCTCGGCACGGGTTTCGAAACGGCCGGAAAAGATGCGGCGGATTTCTTGGTGATAATGGCCTCGCTTGGAACGGTCATTGACGACGGCAATGGTGAACTTGGAAGGAGCCGGGCCACCGCTGACGATGGCGGCGTAGGCGTCCTGCATTTGCTTAGCAACTTCGGGGCCGACGAGGCTCACAAGGCCATCGGTGTCAATCGGCGGCACCTCGGGGACCGTGGGCTTCTCGACAACGACTGGCACGACGGGCACGAGTGGGGGGGCGGATTCTTCTTGTATCAGAGCAGCCTTGGTCTCTGGTCGATTCTCGGCCTTTTTGTACTCTTCGACTACGTCGTCGTCGGAAAGATAGACAATGGTGCCGTCCTTGCGCACTTCGTGCACGATGAAGTCGGTATACCTTGCCGTGGGCGTTAGCGACGAGAACAGTAAATGGCCAGTCATAAATTGGTACGTACCGTCTGCGAATGTCACCCTGCCAGCCAAAGTCGAGGGAGGATGTGTAGTGCACAATTCCAAGTTTCTTCTCGGAGAAGGCCCGCACTTCAGGGTTTTGGTTGCCAGGCAGTACGGCAATTGGATTGTTGGCCATGGTAGGAATGCAAGCCTCCACGGCGTAAAGACAACAATAAGAAAACAGAAGAAGACAAACAAAGAACAAAAAGCAATGACAGCCCGCTACCAAAAAAGAATAGGAGGCCTTTGGCTGGGCGGGACCTCGAGGTTGGAGATGAAAACAGACGAGGACAGCAAGATGACGGAGATGCGGACGTATGGAAAATGCCTGCTCTCGTACGGCCAGAGGACGAGGCCGAACGGGTTGGTAAGAGAAAGGAAGAGAAGTGAGGAGAAAACGGAGGAGAGGGGGAGAGGAGAAAAGAAAAGCGAGAAGATGGATTAGGCAGTGGCCACATCAAGGTGAAGCGAGTGAAAAGGGAAGGACCGATCTTGTATCGAAAAATCGCTGGTCGCACTTGCCGTTCTGCGCATATTTTCAGTGGGGAAGGCGCGATTCTGCCGCGTCAAACTGTCTTATTAGCGCAGACCGCTCTAATTAAGTGGAAGGCGGTGAGGGTCAACAAGACCACCGCAATTGCTTGTGATCGACAGCTCTCACGAAAGTTACAGGCTGCACGAGGCTTTGTGTGGTTATTTGTTTCCAATTTTCTTGGATTTGAATCGGAGGTTTTCCAAACAGTGTGGACATGGAGGAATAAATTGTTGAGAAATGAAGTGTATTGTATGAAGTCTGTCTTGGCAATTTTGGTGAAGTTCTTATGCTCTACTCGAGACGGCGTTGTATAGATAGAGCTTATGCTAATTTGATAAAGTAGAAAGGAAGATAAATTATGTGCATGTTGAAAAGTAAAAACTTGCGGCCGTTGAGATGTTAAGTCTCTAAGCTTTTGCCCCTAAATTCATGTATGATGTACGCCGTACTTGAGCTCATAAAAGCGGGGCATGCTGCCTCCATCTCCAACTCCCGTCGCTCCTGCCTGAACTGAGCATCTGCACATTGGCAACCCTAAACGTCACCACTCTTCCTCATCATTCCACAATCCATAGCAGCCATGGCCAAGGGGAAGGCTGACGCCAAAAAGGGTGACGCCAAGAAGGGCGCAGCCGACAAGAAGGGCGACAAGGGCGACAAGGACGTCAAGGGCGCACAGCAGATCAACGTCCGCCATATTCTGGTAGGTCCAAAGCAAGAGGAGTACGAAGGAGGAAGAACGAAAGACAGACGGCTGACTGACGACTGAACGAAACAAGTGTGAGAAGCATGCCAAGAAGGAAGAGGCGCTGGCCAAGATCAGGGACGAGGGCGCCAAGTTTGACGACGTTGCGCGGACGCATTCCGAGGACAAGGCACGGCAGGGCGGCGCTTTGGGCTGGAAAGTGCGCGGCAGCTTAGACCCGGCCTTTGAGTCTGTGGCCTTTGCACTGCCGGCGAGCACGACGGCATCACCGGTCGTGGGCGAGGCCAAGACGCCGTTTGGGTATCACATTATCATGGTCGAGGGACGCAAGTGAACTCTTCGCGGGGTTGCGTACAGTGGTATAAAAGTGTATCAATGTGATTTCGTTTTCCTTTCCTTTTTGCATTTTCTTTTTGTTCTTTTTCAAGGTCGATCACAGAGTCTCCATCGTCTTACGTCCTACTTCCGTCCCGGACCGACTGCCAAGTTCGCCATTTGTCTGGACGTGTTTAGGTCCAAGCTGCGGGACAGCCGTCGGATGATATCGTCAACGGCAAGCTCGTCCTCGAGAGAGCGTTTCGGCCGATGCGACCTCCGGCTTGGCCCCAATGAAGCTGCCTTTATGCGCCGGGCAGGGTCCGCCTCACCGAGAATCCGTTGTTGCTCCGCCCGGACGCAATGGCCCAGAGCGACCGCCAGCCTGGCGATTCGAGCCTCTCGCTGCTCTTTCGTCTCCGGATTTCTTGGACGGCTGACGTTAACCGCAACTGGCTGTTGAGGCAGTGACTCCGATGGCGGCGAATGTGGAATCGGTGGCAGGATGGCCAGCGGCTTTGCCCGCCGGCTTCTCCTTGGCTTGGGCTTTTGGGCCTGACGTCGAGCTGCGACGCGGCTCTCGGCCACGTTGAGAAAGTACTCTTGCCAGTTGAGGTTGTGTTGGGCATGCGCAGGGACAGAGCCTTGGCCGTCGAGCCATTGCTGTACCTTATCCGTCACTTCCGCGTGTCTGTTGTTTCCGTCGTTGCCGTCGTTCCTGACGTTGGTATGCCATGCAGGTAGAGCAGGGGGCGTCGCGCCGTAATCAGTTGGATCGAGGACTCTCTTTTTCTCAATGAAACCGTTTCGCTTCGCCACTCTGATAATCAGCGGCTTCACTGTGGCCACGCCGCGACTCGCATATACATTCATCCAGCTGCGGCGGGGAAGCAGGCGGGAAACTTCGAGTGCAGTGGCAGGGCGGACGTGAACACCAGCCTGTGTTGTCGCAACCGTCGTGTCGACGCCTGTCTGCCAAAACCCCTTGATGCAGCTGGGCGTGACCTGTTGTCCATGTCCTCTGCTACCGGGCTTCTTTTGCGAAAAACGACTTCCCGTGCTGGCACCGCGTGTGTACTTCTTTCCAATCTGCTCGAGGAGGTCGTTGGCTTTGGCGGCCACTCCGGCGGCGTCCAGCACCCATGGGTTGCGGCAGAAGATGGTCTCGAGAACGGGACGAGGCGGTGTTTTCCCTTGTGACCGGAGGGCTGCGTGGTTTGTAGATGGACCGTCATCAAGACTACCTCGGATCTGGTCGAGGAGGGAGATGCTGTGCTGTGGAAGCAGAGACTGTGGTGGCGGTCCACTGCTAGCAAACCAGGCGATCACTTCGCCTAGCCCTGCCGCCCCCGAGGCTGTATTGGACAAGTTCCGCGACTGTTGGAGGCAGGCCGCATCGCCCATCCGCGCACATCGAGAGCACTGCGCCGGCGGCCGTGGCAGAAACGGCGAGTCGGTCTTGCCGCGGACAATGGCCTGGCGCAACATGCGCTGCTCGAGCTGCTGACGGCGCCAAGGCAGCTCGGCCGTATATTCGTCAACGTTGGCGCAAGTCGTCTCCAGCTCCTTCTTGAGATTTGAAAAGGCAGTTTCCCAGGAAGGCTCGGCAGTGCTTGCCTTGCGGGTCGGCGGCAGTTGGCGCGTCGATACCCTATCGTTGACAAACGCCTGGGCATAGGGCACATTCGTGAGCGAGCAACAGGCGCCGGCGAGGGTGCACTGGAGGCACGGCGGCAGCGGCGGTGGCGTCGGTGGGAGCCGGATGACTTTGGGCGGAGATTCTTTCTTTGTACCGGAGGCTGTCGTCTTGGCCGATCTGGTCGAATTGGACCGGCTGGGTCGCCCCCTGTTGTCCTGCAGGTTCCACGGCACCACGTGCCCTTCTTGGAGAATGTCGTGCCATGCCCGCCGCCATTTCCCCTGATTTTCAATGCGAGCCATCATGTCGTAAAAGTGGTACTCATTGGCTTCCTGCTCCACCACGGCCTTGTCGTACTCTTCCCTGTCCTTCTCCTTCTCCTCGTCGCTCCGTCGATCCGGTGGGCCGAGCCATTCTCGCCTCGAAGGCGGCCTGGCGTAGCTGTCAACATTGGGTAAATCCACCCTTCGGAAAGTGGGCCAGAGAGACATCTGCAGGTCGAGTGTCTCATGACGATTGGTGTTGTCCATCTCTGATGAGTTGGGGGTGACGGTGGCTGGTTTTGGGTTCTCGCGGCCTGTGATGTACGGCCAGCAGAGCTTATATCCTGGACCGTTGTCTCTGATGGCCAATCGCTCACCTTGATACACCTCGACCTCATCCTCGTAGGTGAGATCGTCTTGGTCGTCTTGGTCGTACCAAGAGCCGTCTTCGTTGGCCATGGTCTCTTCGTGATGTTTTCTGAAGGAGCGGAACATGATGGGAGAAGTTCGAGGAATGCGGTGAATAGAGAGATTGTGAACGGACGAGGTCGATAGAATAGTGGCCAGCACTGATCTATCAAGGTGAAAGTGATTTTGTTTGCCAGATTCTCATGAAGATGATGGACTATCTATCAAAGAGAAAGAGGACGGAGCATCTTGTTATTTGACCAATTTAGAAGGACTTTCGAACCTGGCCAAAATAAGGATGATGAGGAGTAAATAAGAAGAATAGAGCAAAGACGATGCAAAAAAAAAAAAATGAAAAGAAAACGCAAAGGAGGATAAAAATACCCACGTAAGGCGGAGACGTTGTCCTTCTTGAAATGCAATGCAAAATGTCATGTCGTGAACAACATTTTGTAAATATGACAGGTGACATTTTGTTCAACCAGAAGCAAAACGTTTTGCTGGAAGGGCAGTGGACTTTGACACAAGTAAAATAAAACGTCAACACAAAAGGAATTGTGCACCAACCAACTCAAAAGGAAAAGCAGTAAAAGAGCTTGAGTTTGAACGGCATGCCATAATTTCAACTCTTTTTACACCGCGATTTGAACAACTTTTTGTCTTGAACAAATACAGATATAGCCTTCACACCGATCGAGAGGAGAAAATAAACATGTCACAAAACAAGCGTGGGAAACAATTGCACCAAGAAACAGCTCAGAAAAAAGTGTACCCATGGCCAATGGCACCAAAAAGAAAACCAACTAGTCATTTATCTCTCCTTCTTCATCGCTCTTCCCGAACGCACATACACCCAACTTCATATAAAAGATAAAAAATGACACAGTGAAACGCAACCAAGGTAAAGAAAAAGCATGGTGATTTATTTACCTCCAAAAGTTCGACACACCGCTTTCCGCTACTTAACCCCGTTAATTCCTACCTGCATCGCCTTCACATCTTCACACCGCCCGTCTTGGTCTCTACGACCGCGCCTCCTCAAGCTCCAGCTCCAGCTGCCGGATCCGCTCGCTCTGCTCCGACGATACCTGCAGCCGCTTCTTCAGACCCTCCACCTCACTGGCCAGGCTATCAATCTTGCCGTTCTGTGACTGAACGAGCGTCATGAGCTTGGCCAGGGTGTCCGCAATGTCACCGCCGCCGCTGCTGCTGCCGTTCACGCTTGAAGAAGAGGGCGCAGCAGCCGCGCTGGGCGAGAATGTCGATGTGCGGCTGGCAGCGGGCGTGGAGGCCTTGGAGGTGATGGCTGAAGCGGCAGCAGCCGGTGGCGGTGGCGAAGAGGCGTTTGCCGTGGCCTGTGGGGCCTTGTACGGCGAGATGGGCGACTTGGTCGCGGCGGCCGGTGCTGCGGCGGCCACTGCAACGTTTCGTGGCTGGGGACGGCCAGTCTCCTCGAAGCTCGTGGACTCGGCATCGTCGTCGTCGCTGCTCTCCTCGTCGTCGTCCTGGAACTTGTTGGCCATGGTCGAAATGGACTCCTTCTGGTCGTTTACGCTCGGGGGCGGGCCGGAGCGAACAGGTGCCGGGGTCGGCTCGGGCTCCTTCTTGGGCGGCGTGGCCTTAACAGGCGATGCAGGGGCCGGCGCAGGGGCGGAGGTGGTGGTTGTCGCAGGCGGCTTGTAGTCGGATGGCACCTCGACAGGCGCGTTGCCGTCATAGACGCTCTCGAGATCGATCTTGGCCGGGACACCGGTCTTGCCCGACAACCAGTCCTTGGCGGAGACGGCCGGTTTCAGGCCGACAGCTGGCGGGTAGATGTCTGACTGGAAAGTTTCGGCACGGCGGGGGACGGTGAAGGAGATGGGTTCGATGTAGGAGTCGTTGACGGTCTTGTAGGCGCGCATGATTTCGTTCTCGTGGACCTGTAGGGTCGGTTAATAAGAGCTGGGATGTAATAATGCTTGCTAGACAGAGCTGTGTAGACGTACGTTGACGCCGCGTCTCGGCACGAAGGCAAGACCACGCTGCGGGTCGGCCGACTTGTATTCCGAAAGGAACTCGAACTTGTCGTTCTCGTATTCGTAGTAGCGGATGTTGCCGTCACCCTTGCCGGCAAGGTACAGGCAGTTCGAGCCCTCGTCTGGACAAAACGTTAGCAACGTCGAGGAGAAACTTTGAGGAAAACTAAAATTAGCGAGTCGAACAGGTCGGGGTGTGACGCACCCCAGAAAGGCATCAGGACGCCAGAGATGGAGTCGAGAGTACTGAAACCGCCAACGGGGTCGCTTTGGCCGGGCTCCCACAGCGCCAGCTGGCGTTCGCTCATGCGCGAGAAACCGGTGGTGGCGAAGCGGTTGTGTCCGCCCAGCCAGACGACACGGCTGTTCTTGGCGCCGGGGTGGCCGGGGAAATCGTGCACGGGGCTCTCCTGGCGGACATCCCAGACACGGATGCGCTTGTCGCGCGACGTCGTGACGAGCAGCGAGCCGCTGGGGTCCCATGACAGGCTCTGGACAATGTCGGGCTGCTTGAGAGCGAGGGAAGCCTGGCCAGTCGTAATGTCCCAGAGCTTAATGTTCAGATCGCCAGAGGCCGACGCCAGGATGTTCTCGGCGGCGGGGTTGAAGAGGACCTGTCCAACTTTTCTGAGGTAAGGAGGTCTGTCAGTGGATTATTTTCTTCAAAACGGCCGTGCACTGAGGGAGCCTACCTGGAGTGGCCCTGGAGCTTGCTGACGGGTGTAACGTCGACAATCTCCTCAGCATCGGTGTGCAGCGTAAAGTTGTCGGGGACTTGCCACACAAAAACGCGGGCATCATCGGAGGCGGAGGCCACAATACGGTCGTTGAACGGGTTCCAGTCGGTGTCCAGGACGGCCGCCGTGTGGCCACGGAAGAGAGGGATCTGGTCGGGGATCTTGCCGCGCTCGTTGACCGGGATGACGGCGAATGCGCCACCGCCGCTCGACTCCCAATTGACCGAGAGGTACTCGGGGTTGGCCTGTTTGCAGCAGTGGCGGGTTAGTTACAATAGCTTGGTGCAGTGGTGTGTTGTGTGGTGTTTCAAGACCAGCTCGGTGCAGGCGTCCGCGCCAGCAGTCAGCACCAGCGCAATGAATACTGCGCCTGGCCGAACTGTGCCCAAGGCTGCAGTTTGCGCCAATCCCCCCTCCCCCTATTGTTCAAACGCACCTTCACCAAGTTTGTGTCCCAGGCATTGCGGCTGATGTGGAGGTTGTCGTAGCAGAACTCCTTTCGAGTCGGTTTGCCAAAGACATGGCCTAGAGAAAGAGACAAGATGTCAGCAAATGAAAGATCGGCCACGTTGCGCTAACGTAGGGACGAGCTGCGAATGAGGGAAATGAGGAGAGGACAGGAGAAGAAGGAGGAGCAGCAGTTGGAGAAGCATGATATGGCGCGTAACGTACGGTATTTGGAAGCGCGCACAAACCGCCCAGCCATTTGGAACGAGGATGTCGAGATGCGATTGAATTGGACGGAATTGGGGGGCGGAGAGCGAGTCGGTGGTAGGTAAGATGAAAGAGGCACGAGGGCACACGGGAGGCTGGCGGCGAGCGTGGACTAGGCGAAGCGAGCTCGTCGAATGGTCGGTGAGCCGAGAAAAGGGGGTTGTGGAGGTAATGGAGGAGGAAGTTGAGGAAGAGAGGTCGTCGAGGATGCAATAAGGAGAAGGCGGATGGCGAGGGGTAGGAAGAGGAAAGAGACAATTGGGTTGGTGAGGAAGGAGGGAAGCACGGAGCAAGTAAGATACGATCAGCAATACGGAGTAGGCACGACCAGCTGAAGCAGACGGGAAGGAGAACACGGAGGCAGGAGTACAGAGGGGAAGCAAAGGGATGGAGCAATAATAGCAACAGCAGGTGGATGGGTGGATGGACAGGGCAGGAGCAGGAGAGACGCCCCGCCACGACTGGCAGCCGCCCGTGGACCCTCGCTCCTCCTGTGTTGAGACCGTTTGATTCTAGCTTCTAGGGCCCTAGCGACCACATTAAACAGTTGTTGTGTATGGGGACCATAGTGCTTGTTGGCTAGCTGACTAGCACTAATTCCGTACAGGCACTTGAAGCACGACGTTGTTACTTTCGACGAAACGGCCAATCCTATTTGACAGAAAAGTGGAACCGGGCATTGAACATCAGATTGGGGTGACGGTTGGGCGTTCTTCAATGCTCAACTTGGTACGCGAAGTCGTTTTGTTTAGTTTTGTTTGGTCTTGTTTTGTTAATACGACTATTATTGCTACCTGAGCCTGTTGCTAGTTTGTGTTTTCCTTATGTGAATCGGCCAATCATTGGCTACGAGCACTGCAATGTTGTCGCCTCCAGTCGCTGCCCGAGCTCAACTTAACCAAGGATCTGTCCACTGAACAAGGCACAGTATACGACGCATATCCCAGGCAATATGGCTGGGACGGACAGTAGCAAGGCTTGCACTAGAGAGACATGACGAGGCTGAGGCTGAGCGAAGAACCAAGCAATGTGAGCAGAATGCCAGCAGCATCTTGAGCCCCTGTCCTTCAGTGGCGCTCACAGCACTGGCGCGCCTCCCACCTGCAGCATATCTTTGCATGCAGCCGACTTGCTTCCAGTCCCTTGCGGCGATGGCCGCACGTAAATCTACAATGCCACCGCTGGGATTTGGCAGCAACACGTCCCGACTGGGGTAGGCGGGACAATTAAGTGGAACACCGCCCCATTTTTCTTGTATTTCCTTTTCGAGACAATTACAGCACATCACCGTCAGATTCTACAACTACACCGCGCATCAGTCGCCCCTTCCGCAACATTGAAGGCCGCATTGACGATGCGACAGAGTCGACAGAGACGAAAAGGAAGGAGCTACCGTCCAGAGAATCATTCTGGCCCAAAGCCTTGTCAAACAGCGTCTGCAGCGCTCTTGTTCGCAGGAAGCAAGCGCGGATCATTTGCCGGCCCGACGTAGCCGATTGCGCCTGCTGCCCCGCGGAAAATTTTCTAGCAACGCGACGGCAAATTCCCAATTTCGCATTCTGATGCGCTTTCATTGGCAGGAGCCAAGAGGAGGGGCGGCTCTTGCTAGATCGGAGCATTCCAAAGGCCCCCAATACCCGCGCATCATCGTCCCTGAACTGTTTTGTCGTTCTTGTTCTTGTCTCTTGTTTTCTTTTTTCTGTCATTGTTTGTCGCTGCACCGCCAACCCATCCGAATTTTGCGTCTGCTGCAATTCTGTGTTTCCACCACAGGGTCGCCATTTGCAAGAACCGCCCGTGCTCGCCAACCGTTGTCGTCGACGCCTCTTACTCGACGGCCCTCTTCCTCTCCCGATTTTCTTCCTTCTTTCGACCCGTCGCCATTCAGTCATCGGCAGGTCTCTGTCTTTGATTTTCTCCAAGATCTCAGATCGAATCCCTGCAAACACAGTCGCAATGTGTGGTGTTTCAGCCATCCTTGTACGTCACTGGCACGTTGTGTGCCCCCACGCCGTCTTTTACACGTTGCGAGGGGGGCACAACATCATAAATTTACACATTGACGAAAACGCGGCGTGGCCACATTACTGACAATGACTCTTTTGCTTCCAGCTCGGTGACTCCAAGGCCGACACCGCGGCCGCCGACCTCCATGAGTCGCTTTTTTACCTGCAACATGTTAGTCCTTCCTTTGAAAGACACGACACCGAATACCTTTTTTTTTTTTTTTTTTTTTATTACCTTTTTTTTTATTTTTCCTTTTTTTTTTTTTTTTTTGTTTATTTGACTTTTCTTTACTTTTTGCGATTATTTTCTTTCCATCTCACTACCATCGACTGCATCCATATTTGCTCACAACTGACATGCGTAACAGCGTGGCCAAGATGCCGCTGGTATCGCCGTCTGCAAGGGCGGCCGTGTCTCCCAGTGCAAGGGCCTCGGCATGGCCAGCAAGGTCTTTGATGAGGGCCGTCGCGTGTCGACTGCTGCCCTTCCTGGCTTCATGGGCATCTCCCACGTCCGCTATCCCACCGCTGGCACGACCTCTGCGTATGTCCTCACCTGCTCACCACTCATCATAGATCCCTCACTATTGATTCAACTCGTATCGTCCCATTGACATCACTAACAAATCTTCGACACAGTGCCGAGGCGCAGCCCTTCTTCGTCAACTCTCCCTACGGTCTGTCCATGAGCGTCAACGGCAACCTCGTCAACACACCCGACCTCATCACCTTCCTCGACTACGAGGCCCGCCGCCACGTCAACACCGACTCCGACTCTGAGCTTCTGTATGGCTTCCCTTTGTTCCAAGCATTCGTTTGGGCCGCTATGTGTCTCTTTCTAACTGTGGGCCCCGTTTAGGCTCAACATCTTTGCCCATGCCCTCGGCGAGCTCGGCAAGGCCCGTGCCAATGTTGACGACGTCTTCTCCGCCCTCCGCGAGGTCTATGCGCGCTGCATTGGCGCCTTTGCCTGCACGGCCATGCTTGCCGGCTTTGGTATTCTCGGTTTCCGTGACCAGAACGGCATCCGTCCCCTGTGCCTCGGTTCCCGCCCATCGGAGACCCTCGAGGGCGCCACCGACTACTTCCTCGCCTCCGAGTCCATTGCCCTTGTCCAGCTGGGCTTCAAGAACATTGTCGACATCCTGCCCGGCCAGGCTGTCTTCATCAAGAAGGGCGAGGCTCCCCGCTTCGCGCAGATTGTGGCGCCTAAGTCGTACACACCGGATCTGTTCGAGTACCTGTACTTGGCCAGAGCCGACAGCTGCATCGATGGCATCTCCGTGCACCGCAGTCGCCAGAACATGGGCCTGAAGCTGGCCAATCGCATGCGCCAGGTGCTCAGCGAGGAGGCCATCAAGGACATTGACGTGGTCATTCCCATCCCCGAAACAAGCAACACCGCCGCCGCCACGCTGGCCGAGGCGCTGTCCAAGCCCTTCTCCAACGGTTTCGTCAAGAACCGCTACGTCTACCGCACATTTATCCTGCCCGGCCAGAAGGCGCGGCAGAAGAGTGTGCGCCGCAAGCTGTCGCCCATTGCGTCCGAGTTCAAGGGCAAGGTCGTGTGCCTGGTCGACGACAGCATTGTGCGCGGCACCACGTCGCGCGAGATTGTCCAGATGGTCAAGGAGTGCGAGGCCAAGCGCATCGTGCTGGTGTCGTGCAGTCCCGAGATCACCCACCCGCACGTTCACGGCATCGACCTGGCCGATCCGGCCCAACTGCTGGCGCACGGCCGCTCGCTGCAGGACATGACCGACCTGATCAAGTGCGACGCCCTCGTGTTCCAGACGCTCGAAGACCTCAAGGCGGCCTGCATGGATGCCATCGACGGCCCAAGCCAGGTCACCGACTTCGAGGTCGGTGTCTTCTGCGGTAATTACAAGACGCCCGTGCCCGACAACTACTTCGAGCGTCTGAACATCATGCACAGCGCCGGCAAGAAGCCGGCGGCTGGCTCTGTCACCACGAACGGCGACGGTGCGTTCCTGGTCGCAAGCAGCGGCCCCGTGAACGGTGTCCGCAACGCAGAGAACGACGAGGGCTCCGAGTATCGGGAGGATATCAGGTGCGTTCCTACTCTTACTTCCGCAAAGAAATTGGCAATGCGAATAACGACTTTCACTAACAACTCTGTAGTCTCTACAACAACAATTCAGGCCGGTCCTAATTGTTGTCGATACACCCGCCTTTCCATCCTTCTCAGTCCTCTCGAAGATGAATATCATGCAGAAAAGCCTGATTATATTGCCCACCAAAAAAAGAGACGATTTAATTTTTTATTTTGCTTTGGATGTTTGATTGCGCCAACCAAAAGACAAAGAGACAAACAACCTTATTTATCACTTACGTTCACGTCCTTTTACCCCATGTTTTGTATTATTTTTGGCTCCATCTCGATTTTTTGTTGTTTGTTTTCTTCCCCTTTTTGCTCTCTTGCGGCGATTGTTTTCAGAAAATTAGAGATATAGAAAACAAAACGGGGCATGCAACTATAGAAAAAAGAGCACTTAATGTCAACTGAGCATTCTGGCGTTTGGCTGCTTTTTTTTTTCACGGCACTCGGCAGTTCTTGATATTTAATATTACATATAATTTCTATCCAACCAAAAACATATCGATCGTCTGCCTTTTATACTTGCCACAGGGAGAATCAAAATGATCGTATTTTACGCCATGTTGAACTGATGAACCAACAATTCAAGAAGTGAATGAGTAGATTAGCAAAAAAGAAATTGTTAACAAAAAAGAGTGTTTTCAATTCGTAAGTTACCAAATTTGGAAGAATTGGTCGCTGGCTTATTGACAAAAAGGCAAAAAAGAATGATTCCGCTGGGGCTCGAACCCAGGACCTTCTGCGATTGCAAGGAATCGCTTTGCTGTGAAGCAGACGTCGTAACCAACTAGACCACGGAACCGTTCGTTCTTGTTATGATTTACCACCTTCTACTAGTGCTCATAAAGGCCGCAGCTAAGGAGTCATTCAGCACAGAAAACGAATGACTAGCGAAAGACAATCACAACACTTAAATTCCTCATGTTCGCAATATTACACACAATGTCCACACATGTATGACATGCCAAAAAGGTAATATTTTTGTAAAACATAAGTCGAAATATAATGGATGTAATACAAAGTAGAGAAGCAGGGAGAAACGCAAAAAAGAAAAAAAAGGGTAAAACAGCAAATCCAGTCCTCTAAATAGAGGATAAAAACACCCTCCTTTCCCAGCCATTATCCAGGGAAGAGGAGGCAGCTTCGCCATTGATTTCATCGTCTCGCAAGAGAACAAAATAAAGTATGGACAAACTGGACATTCTCCCAACCCGATTCCCTAAAGTCTCTTTTATGAGAAAGAAGTAACGAAACGACAAACGACGAGAAAAGGAAAAGACAATAAGAGTAAAACAACAAAGCAATCCGTCTGCGCGTGCAAAGCTTGACACCGTCCCGGTCTTTGGAATACAGAAAATTACATCTTTAAGAGAAACACGCCGCTTAGTGAAAAACAGTCGGGGAATTTTGTAGAAGCTTTTTGGGTTGGGTTTGAAAATGACTATTGGAGATCGTCATTGGTATGAAATGTGTGGTGGTTGAACGAAAAAGAGTCGACAGTGGCGGCCGTGGGCGGTCGAATTACTACTCGTCTTCGGTCTTGGTGCTGGTGCCGTTTGTCGCTTCGCCGTTACCGTTGCCGCCACCGTTGGCCGACTTGTTGAGGGAGACGCCGTTCGATACAAGCTTGATCTTTGGCAGTGGCGTGGCTGCCGGCGCCGGCGTGCTGTTGGTCGTCGTTGGCGCTTCGGACGAGGCCTTGGTTGCCCCGCCGGGTTCCAGCGCCTGCAGCTCGGGGTGAGCTGCCAGCGTCTCGGCGATCTTGGTATTGAAGAATTCCTAGACGGTTAGAATAATAACTCAGCAAAAGGAGACGTGGAGACAGGTATCCAGACAGGGAAACCTACCTCAATAGTGTTGGCGTCGGCATACAGCAGACTACCATCGTCGTTGTAGGTGCGGCAGTTGTTGCACAGAAGCTTGATGTCGGCTTGCATGTCGGTGAGCTTGTGGTACTCGCCCTTCTTGATGCGCGCGTGGATCTGGTTCATGCAGATGGGCTTCTGGATGATGACATAGTAGTCGCCGTAGTCGCGCTTCGACGGCAGCTTCACGAAGGGGCCAATGATGATGCGCTTCAGCGGCTCGTCGTCCTCGTCCTTGTCCTTGTCCTCAGGGTCTTCCGGCTCCGGATCATCGACCTCCAGCGTCATCAGGCCCTCGTACAGCTTGCGCAGGTTCTCCTGCAGGCGACCGCGCAGCTGCGGCGTCATCGACGCTTTGGGGCTCCCTGCGGGGCTGGCAGCGCCGCCTGACACAGCACGGTCCGCCGCGGCAACAGCCTTGGGTCTGCCAATGGGGCCACGGCGTTTCTTGGCTGGCGGTGCGGGCTCGTCTTCGTCGTCGGCCTTGCGCTTCTCGTTCTTCGCATTCGGCTTGCGGCCGCGCTTCTTGACAGGCGTCTCCGGCTCGGGCTCGGGTTCTGGCTCGGCCTCCTCGGAGCTGGCGCGGCTGCCCTCCGGCGTGTTCTCGACCGAGCCTGTGAGCGGGTTTGCGTTGGCGAGGCGCTTGAGGCGATTCTGCTCGCGCTTGTCCTTGCGTGCCTGCTTGCGCGCCGCGGCAGCCTCCGGCGAGTCGTCGTCGTCGTCGACGGCCATCAGCCACTGCTCTTCCGTCAGGCCGTCGTCGTACTTGACCTTGGTGCGCTCGCGCGCACCACGGCCCAAGACGACCTCAACTTCCTCCTCGACAGCATTGGTATCTGCCAAGTAGATGTCCGGCAGTTCGTTTTCCGCCATGAGGCGGGGCACGGCCTGGCAGCCCGGTGCTGTGCCGTAGACGGGGTCGTGGAAGCGCTCGTCGTCCATCTTCTGGAAGGTAGCCAGCTCATTCTCGCTGCGGGCCAAGATCATGTTGAGCTCCTCGTCGTCCATCTCCTCCTGGTCACCTGACTCTTGTAGGTCGGCCGACTCAAGCAGCGTCCGCAACATGGCGTCGCGATCCGTTTCCGACGACTTGTTATCAAAACGACCGGCCTGAATGACCTTGCCGTCCATGTCGAGCTTGTAGCGGGCGCGCTCCAGAATCTTCTCTTCGACGGATGTCGACGTGATGAGACGCAGAATGCGCACTTCGTTCTTCTGGCCGATACGATGGGCACGGTCCTGGGCCTGCAGATCCTGATGGGGGTTCCAGTCGGAATCGTAGATGATGACGGTGTCGGCCGTCTGCAGGTTCAGGCCGAGACCACCGGCACGGGTGGACAGCAAAAACATAAAGTAGGGCGAGTCGGGGTGGTTGAAGTCGCGCAGCAGATCCGAACGCTCGTCGGCCTTGGTCGTACCGTCGAGACGAAGGTATTGGAAGCCACGGTAGCGCAAGTAGTCCTCCATAATGTCCATGATGGCCGTCATCTGGAAGAACATGAGCACGCGATGACCCGTGGCCTTGTACTTGGGCAGAATGCGCTCGAGCAGCTCAAACTTGCCGGCCGTCCGCCAGAGCAGGTCATTGCTGATGCTCTGGGGGTTCATGACCGTCTCGATCTCGTCAAACACAAAGGGATGGTTGCAGAGCTTGCGGAGCTGCATGATGATGTTGCTGAGACCACGCGCGCTGGTCTTGCCGCCCTTGCCGTCGCCGACAATGAGCTTGTTGTTGTTTAGCATCTCCTTGTACAGGCGGGCCTGCAGCGCCGAGAACTTGCACTTGATGACCTTTTCGGTCTTGTCGGGCAGGTCCTTTTCGACATCCTTCTTGAGTCGACGCAGCAGGAAAGGCTGCAGCACCTTGTGCAGGCGGCGAATGACGAGGATCTGCTCTTCTTCGTTGAGCTCCATGCGGTCCTGGCCGCCCGTGTTGGCAAAGGGCGTGTTGAACCAGTCGTCGAATGTGGTGGCCGACTTGAAGATGTTGGGCAGGACAAAGTTGAGCATGGCCCACAGCTCGCCCAGGTTGTTTTGGAGAGGGGTACCGGTGAGAATGAGACGGAAGCGCGTGTGGTAGTATTGCGAGATGGTGGCGCTCAGCTTGGAGTTGCTGTTCTTCATACGGTGACCTTCGTCGACGATCATGTGGAACCACTTGATCTTGCTCAGCAGGGGGCGGTCCTTGATGATGTACTCGTACGTGGTGAGCAGGACCTGGAAGCGGCCCTGGCGGATCTTGTCCTGCTGGGCTTTCCGCGTGGTCGGGGGGCCCTTGTACACGATGCGGGCAATGGACGGGGCCCACTTCTCGAACTCGAGGTTCCAGTTGGTTAGCGTACTCAGCGGGACGATAACCAGGTAGGGGCCGGGCTGGTGCTTGCGCTCAATGAGGTAGCAGATGAGACTGATGGTCTGAATGGTCTTGCCGAGACCCATTTCGTCGGCCAGAATACCGTTGAGGTTGTTGTTGTAGAGAGAAATCATCCACTGCAGACCCTTGACCTGGTACTCCTTGAGCCTGCCACCAACGAGCATGTTGGCCTGCTCGGTGACCTCTTCGCGGATGCGATGGGCGACGGCGTAGTAGTCAATCTTCTTGGCGCGGTCGTCGTCCTCCGAGTCGTAGTCGCTCTCGGGTTCGTCGGGGCGGAGGTTGGGGTCGCCGCCGTAGCGCTCGGCGGCGTCGCGCTGCTGGGCCTTGACGGACGAGGCCAGCTGGTGCAGGAAGCCGTCGGTCTGGCGCAGCAGATGGGTGATGCGGGTATCCTTGGCCTGGTCGAGCAGCTTGAGATAGGCCTCTTCGTCGTTGGCCTTGAGGGCCTGCAGACGCTGCTTGGCGTTGCGCTCGATGCGCTTCTGCTCTTCCTTCTCGATGTTGAAGTGCTGGGTGTACATGATGCGGCCGAGCTTCTGCATCTTGTTGCGCTGCTGGTTGGCCGTCGTGGTCAGCTCGGCGCGGTGCTTGGTGACGGCGGCCAAGAAGTCGGAGTGGCGCTTCTTCTCGCGGTGTTCGCGGGCGTCGCGCTGCTGCTTCTCGAGCTTCTCGGTGATGCGGGCCTCGCGCACGTTCTGGCGCTTCATGCGCCGGTAGTTGCTGCGGTTGGTCGTCATGGCGAGGTTGTCGTAGTGCATCATCTGGCGGCCGATCTTGTCACGCAGGGCACGTTGCAGAGAGTACAGGCCAAGGCACTTCATCTCAATGTAGGCCTTGCGCTTGATAGTGTCGTCGGGGGTGAGGGAGTTGGTGGCGGTGTCCCAGTGGCTGATGTTGCTGGGGAGCGACTTGAGCTCGGCGTAGCGGGCGCTCATGCGGTTGAAGACAATCTTCTCGCGCTCGGTGCGCAGGGCGTCAAAGTCGATGCCGGTGGGAAGGATGCCTGGGATGACGGGGCGGTTGATGCGGCGGCCGTGGTCGAAGTAGCTGATGGTCTTGCGGACGGCACCACTCTCGTAGGGCGACTGAACGGTCTTGAACGACTTGACCTTGCGGCCGGGAGCGGTCAGGTCTTGGGAGCTAGGCGCGGCGCTGTCAGCGTCGGCCTTCGCGGCGTCTGCACCACCAGCAGCGGCGGCAGCGGCAGCACCCTTGCGCGCAGCAGCCGTGGTCGGAGTGGCGGGCGTCTTTGTGCCTGCCAGCTTCTCGGACACAGACGCGTTCTGCCGCCGTGCGCGCTGGCCAAAGATAACCTGCTGTGTCTGCATCGGGACGCCGGCGTTTCGAGACAGGTGCTTGAATGCCTGAATCTGATGCCGCAGCAGACTCAGCTGCTGTTGCGAGAAGTGGCCTGTCACGGGCGACGCAGCCGTGCCAGCACCAGCTGGTGCACCACCGCCAGCACTGCCCGGTGTTGCGGGTGCTGCACCACCCGCAGCAGCATTGGGCGGCATAGGCCGGCCCATCGGGGTGCCAGGGAAGCCTGGCGCCTGGCGGCCGGGGTGCGGCGCCCCGCCACCGTTCATGATGGCGCCATTGGCAGCGGCAGCGGCAGCTTGCTGTGCGGCCTGCTGTGTGTCGCGCTGGTGCTGCATCTGGCGCTTGAATGCCTGTTGTTGCTGGATGTTGAGCAGGAACTGCTGTGTTTTGATGAAGTCGGGGTCGGTCTGGGGCACGCCTTGCTCCTTCATTTGCCGGAAGCGCTGTAGAAAAATAGGTTAACATGGGTGCCATAGAAATCACAAAACACTATCATATAGACATACGCTGTAGACCTCCTGCACCTGCTGCGGCGTGATGCCGTTGGGCGGTGCGGTGTTGGCCAGCGGCATGGCAGCTGCCGAAGCCTGGACGGAAGCCATGGCGGGTAGAGGATGCGCGTGGCTGTGATGTGTGTCCTCCGGTTCGTGATCGAAGAGGACGAGCTACAGTGATGAATGGTGTGAAATGAGTTGGTCGAACGACAGAAGTTTACGAATCGCGCATAGCGGTCGTGGCAGTCGTGTCCGGTCGCGTCGAAACAGGCGATAACGAACGTGAGGGGATCGTCGCCGGCGATGACTGGCGATGACTGGTGGACACTCGTCAATTGACAGATGATTCCCGGTGGTTGAGGATCGCGTCGTTATGTGCGTCGATGCCTTTTCTTTTGTTGTCGAGATGGCGTCGCGTCGTGTGGACGGACGGGGCGCGAGAGCAAAAGGGAGGCCGACACGAAAACGGAGCGTGTCGTTAGGCAGGCAAACGGCCAAAATAGAAGCAGAGTCGTGTTGTCGAGGAGGGTCAAAAAGGGCACAAAACGGCACCGACAATGAAAATCGGCGTTGGGGGACGTAGGCGGATGAAAAACGACAACAATGGGGAGGTCAGAATAATGGGGAGGGGGGAAGCTCGCGAAGCTGGCCAAGCGCCAAAATGCGAAAGGGCCAAATGAGCGAAAGGGCGAAAACAGGGGTAAATGGGATTTGAAGCAAAAAGGGGACAAAATGAAAAGAGGGAAAAAAGAGGCTCAAAGGCGGTTGCGGCGGGTTTGGGGGTGCTGTGTAGCGGAGTCAAAGGCCGGACGCGCGAGAAAAATCGCGTGTTTCGATGTCTCGGCGTGTCCTCCGATGGCACTCGATGGATTCGGAGGGGGTCTGGCGATTTTGCGATGCGTGCGCTGTTCGCCGGTTGATGATGTGGGAAGTGAAAGGACCACGACTGGCAAGATTTCGTGTGGGAGCGTGGGTGGATGGTTGGGGCGGGATGGCTGCGCCTGCCTGCGGTAGATTTCAGAACGCAGGCAGGGCGTGGCGCGTTGCTGCCTGAGGCGCCAATGTGTTGCGCGACGCGCAGGCGAATAAACAGAGGGAGGTGGGCCAATTGGAGTTGGAAGAAAAGTGGGCTGGATAGAGAGAGAGAGTAACTCCACGGAGTACTCTGTAAGTGCATATCGCTCTATACGAGTCTACGAGTGACAACAGCTGCGACAGTACGACGGACGGACTACTCCTTTCAGCGCACACGTATTCTATGCTTCTTCCTTTCATATCTTGTGTTCATGGGTATCGTAATTTCTATTGTATTGTACAGGTGGCTCCCGTAAGGTCGCAGGTGACATCCTTTTTTTTTTTTTGTTCATCCCCCCACTACCTTTTTGCGCGCTTCTTGTCCGGAGCATCCTCTTCGTCGCTCAGCTCGGCATATTCCGTCACAGGTGCATTGACGCTGTATGCAGCCGTGAAAACCGGGTCCTTCTTGGCCGCCTCGGCGTACTTGAGCAGCTCCTCGCGCGGATCTTCGTGCAGCATGCGGCTCAGCGGAATGTTCTTCTCGATGCTCTTGTCGTCGGGG
This sequence comes from Sporothrix globosa, assembly GCA_001630435.1. Lineage (NCBI taxonomy): Eukaryota > Fungi > Ascomycota > Sordariomycetes > Ophiostomatales > Ophiostomataceae > Sporothrix > Sporothrix globosa. Next base: position 4,252,868 of record LVYW01000002.1, read on the forward strand.
CCGTTGTGTGCAAACGGCGTCTGCTGCGGCATCGTCGGCCGCCGCGGGTCGAGCGACCTGCCCGTGTTCGTGACGCCCTTGCGCCGCCGGCTGGCCATCTGCTGGGCACCCGGCACCACAATGTTGTCGTTTGTGATGCCAATGTTCTGGTCCATTGTAAAGGACGGATCGTCGTCGACGTGGCGTTTCTTGGGCGCGCGGCGCACAACGTCGGCGGCGCCACGTTGCGACCGCGCTGGGTCGAACAGAACGTGCGTCTCGCCGTTTGCAGAGCCCGTCACGACCTGGTTGAGTTTGGCGTGCCACTCGACCGCGATCAGCGGGCTGCCCGGCGTGACCGGCGTGACGACTTCGGGCCGCAGGTTGCCCGGGTTGAGGACGTGCAGGCTGCCGTCGGGCGACCCGACCAGAATGCTCGTCGAGTTGGGCCCGTAGCGGATGTTCGCCATCGGGAAGCGGTCCGCGGCGTCAGTTGACGCGTGGGCCACCGTCACCAGCGGCTGCTTGAACTTGCGCGTGTCCCATAGCTTGATGAAGCCGTCGCCGCCCCGTGTCACCACCATGCGGCCGTCGGCGCTGACGTCGATGCCGCCCGTCCACGTGTTGGGTGTGTGCGCGTCGCGCACCTCCGCAGTCGGCCGCGAGTAGGGCCCGTTGTTGCCGCTGTACAGCACGAGCGAGCCGTCGAGGGCGGCCGCCACAAGCACCGTGTCGCCGCCTCCGCCGTGCGCGGGTGCGCCCCACGCGACGGCCGTCATGCGCGAGCGTCCCGCCGACCCGGCTGCACGCGACTTGAACACGATAACGTCGCGCTGGCTGCGCTTGTTGTTGACGTCCCAGATGCGCAGCGTGCTGTCAGCGCCGGCCGTCACGCACGTCTCGCGGTCCGTCGGATGCCACGCGCCCGTCGCCACCTCGCCCACGTGGCCCTTGGTGTTGTGCATGTCGCGCAGGTACATGTCGCCCTTGACAAACTCGGTCAGCACCTCGCCGTCGCGCGACAGAATCTTGGCCTGCGGGTGCGCCGTGATGCACAACATGACGCTGGCGGCTTGCGGGTGGAAGGCCACGTGGTTGACCGGGTGCGACTCCGTGGTGGCCGACAGCTTGGCGCCCTGTTGCCACGGGTCCACGCTCTTGAAGGCCCGCAGCGTCGTCGGCGTCATGGACGCAAAGTCGTACAGCTTGACATTGCAGTCGCGCGAGCCCGTGGCCATGCGCGCGCCGTTGGGGTCGAGCGACACGCTGGTCACGGCCTTTTCGTGCGTCTTGAACACCAGCTCGTGCGACAGCGGGAACCGGTCCAGATCGTCGCCGTCGTCGCTGTCGCTGTCGCTATCACTATCGCTGTCGCTGTCGCTGTCGTCGCTTTCGTCGTCCTTTTTGGCCCCGATGTCGTTGGCGCTCGCCGATGCCTTCCATTCTGGCCGCCGGCTGCGCTCAATCTGTGCATCAATGTCGGCCTCCTGCGTCTTCTTGCCAAAGGCCGCAGGCAGAAACGACTGCAGCAGGGCGTCGCCCGACCCTTGGTCGTCGCTGTCGTAGCCCTCGTTGTCGCTCATTCTTGTTGTTGGGCGGGCAAATTCTTGTTGTCGACGGGATTAGAAGCCTGGACGGAAGCTACGGCGGTTGTAGTTGCCGTATCTGGAGCTTTGCAATATAAAGCTAGCGGGATGATTAGTCATCGACCAAGCCTCTGAACATCTCGAGGCAAGAACGTCAAGAGGCTCTTCTAAATAAACAAATATACAAACACACACAAAACACAAAACACAAATTGCCCGCAAGGACAAAAAGAAACGAATATTCGACTTGATTGACCAAATTGACGGAAACACGACTACTACTAATAAGAAAATATACGAAAACGACCAGCAGGTGATCCTCTGTGAGGTTCCACGCGTCATCACAAGTCCCAGTGTCGTTACAAGACCACTCCTCTTGCGACAATTTTCTCGCCAATTCCATTCCATTGGCACCTCAGAGCTGTTATCCATGCGACGGGGTCCTTTTCCCATTTCCGCTTCTCTCCTGCGTTCTTCGTCTCATCTCCCCTTTAACCGATGGTTTGAGCTGGCGGCGCACCCTCCGTTCTCTAGCTCGGTGACGGACGGCGCTTCCTTGCCCTCCGACACGGTGTGGCCAGGGATGACCTGGTTGGGGTCCTCACGATCCCACTCCAGGTTGACATTCTTGGTGGCATGCACGCGAGCGTGATGGTGAGCAAGATACGAGCATGCCCGTCAGAATCAGTTGGATGCGGCCCTAGTCCGGCTTGCCGTTGGCCAGCGGCCACTGCTCGCCGAGCTTAGTTTCAATGGTCGGCGCAATCGACGAGATGGCATTGCCCAGGTTGTAGGTGACACCACCGAACGCCGCGCGGATGCCCGGGTGCGTGCACACCATCTGCAGAATGTTGCCGATCGTGCCAATGGCGGCGCCGTAGGCAAGCTCGATGAAAAAGGCACCGACCGCCAACAGCCGCCAGTCGTTTGGCATGGTCCAGAGTGGTAGCCAGGGCGCCGTGAGCACGGCGGCGGCCGTGGACACCCACTTGGGGTGGAACTTCGAGCAGTAGCTGCCGACGACGCCACCGATAATGCCGACGCAGTGGAAGATGACGGTGACCTAGGTCTCGTGCAGGACGTCAAGGCCCTTTTTCGTCGTCAAGAAGTTAGGATAGACGTCCATCTGGCCGTGGCCGAGCGTGTTGAAGCATGAGGTGAGCACAGTTACTACACGAAAATGGGCCAGTGGTGGAGGATGGCATAGCGGAACTTGACGATAAAGGAAAGGTTGCCGCCGACCTGGGCGCGGTCGTCGACGCGGCCGTCCTCGCCCAGGCCCTCGGCCTCATGAATGGCGTCGCTGGCGACCGAATAACCGCCCTGTCCGCGGCGGATGCCAACAGCTCTCATCGTCGAGGAGGTGGGGAGAGAGAGAGAAAGACAGAGAGAGAGAATGAACAAATTGGGAGTGAAAAGACGGTAGATAGAAAACCGTTGGACAAAATGCCAGAACCGTTCTTGGAGAGGCCCTCGCTTTGACAAGAGCCACGCATGAGCTTCAAAGACGAGACGGCGATGAAGCTTTGTACAGGTCCCGTGACAACAATGGCCCTCAAGACTTCTTGCTTTGATCGTATTTACGTCCCCAAGTGGCCAAGAGAAAGCCTCGTTTCCACTCCGACTTTGCTTTCTGAAAGCGAAAACTAGCAGTCACCCGGTCGCGAAACGGCCCCGACAAGGCGCTGAGCCATCCACATGGCGGAGCTTACAGCCAAACTGCGGAGAAGCTGCAGAGTGCATGCAGCCTCCAACGACTAACACGAAAAAAGTGGGAACACGGGCCGGTGGACTCCGTGGCCGATACGTTTTTGTGGTCGTCCGCGTCTGCCGCACAAGTACCCCATGCGGACTGCAACCTCCTCATGTAGACTCGCAACGTCCCGGGCGGACCCGCAGTTTCCACTAAAAGTGACGGAAACTGCAAGACCGTCCGCCCTTCATCAACAACTTCCACACTCTTCCCTCCAGAGATCGTAACAGTCCGTCCCCCACGTCGCGCAACGAACCTCCGCATGAGAGAGGATGGCCAGGGTGGTAAGAGAGGCGACTCTGACGGAGCAAGACGATCGCGGGATATGGGTTCCATGATGGGCGCTGGTGGAAATCAAATTGTCCTGTTGTCTTTTTGTCTTTTTTTATTTTTTATTTTTATTTTATTTTTCTCTGTTGCGTGTCGGAAGGAAAGAGCAAAGGAGCATAAAACAGCGCCGCAAGGTATTTACATATTGGCTACTCACGAGTCCCCGATTTGTCGCGGATAGTGGTAGAAGAATGGAGTGGGGTATCGTTTCGACTTTACAAGTTGACATGTACACGAACAGAATATAGCTGCATGTAATGCAAATTGCCCTGTTTGTCTTGTCTGTTGAACTTGAGCATTTGAAATTAGGTGATGCACTTCGTCATTACGCCCCCATAAACGTGGATGACGAAAAGTTGCCGTCCATAAAGCCAAAGAGCAGGTCGTGGCCCGACAGGCCAAAGTCGGAAAAGGACTGCAGCTGGGCCAGCGGGTCACAGGAGGGTGATTCATTAAATAGATGCAAGGCAAAGTTGATGTCGTCAAAGATGGTGTCTGGTCCACGACCATGCAGTGTGCCGCTGTTAAGGTTGGTGTTGGTGGTGAGATTGTTATTGACGGTCCCGTTTTGTGCCACATCCTGGCTAAAGAAATGAGCTGCGGCGTCGACCACGTCGCCACTTGTGGCAGAGCCTGCCCCGCCACTCATAAACGACGGCCCCAGGTGCTCGGGAATGCCCTTGGCAGCCATGAGTTTGCGGATGATGCGTGCTGTATTGGCGGCGCCAGAGTTCGGCACGGCCAGCTCATCGAGACAAACCAGGCTGGCACGCAGAAGCAGCGACGGGTCGGATGCGGCCATGCTGTCAGCGCCGGTGCTGTGGGTATTGTTGTCCTGGTTCTGGGCCTCGTTCTGGGGTTGGTTCTGCGTCTCGTTCTGGCTGTGTTGGTTGGCTGCTCCGAATACGGCTGCTGCATTGTGAACGTGGATCGTGCATGCCACATAGACCGCATAGACCAGCATGTAGTTGGATTTTCGGAGCGGGTAGGTGGCGCGATAGGCCAGGGCCAGGTTGGTGATGTTGCGGGCGGCGGTGGTGCAGCGTTTCCAGGCGTGTGTGGCCTCTGCGGTGTGTGCAGGTGAGAGGTGTGCGCCTGTTGCACCAGCCATCGCCCCCGCCGAGATAAAAGGACAGTGCAGTAGAATGACGAGGCAGTGATAGGTCGTGTGTAGGATGGTGAGGTTGGGCGTCGCTGTTGTGGTCGGCGTTGTACCATTCGCACCGTCGACGCCGCTGGTCCCTTTTGTAGCCCACGGCTCGTAGACAAGGTGCGGCGGCAGTTCTTGGTACCACCGAACGAGCGCATTGTCAATCTGTCGTAACGCCCGGCTCATTTTCTTGCGCGATCGTGGTGCGGCGGCTGTGGCCGTCCCGGTGGGTGTTGTGGCCACCGTCGCCGCCGTGGCCGCGGCGTTGGTGGCAAAGTAAATCTTGTTGATGATGTTGGTCATAATCTTGGCCAGCAGACACAGCTGCTGGAATACAGAGACCGAGTGCGTCACGGCGTTGTTCCAGCGGCCGCCCGCAGAAGCCAGGGACGCGGCGTCAGCCTGTGACATGGGGTCGACGTAGGGCGCCCAGGGCTCGAGCTCCTCGAACGTGTCGAGGAAGTCGCGCGAGACGTGGGCATCACGCAGCTGGATGGTCGCGGGCCGGCCCAGATAGACGCTCTGCAGTTTGTCGCAGATAAAGGCGCCCCAGAAGACACGGCGGCGAATCTCGAGTTCCTCGGAGCTGAACGCTGACCTGTTCTCCTTCTCGTCAATGTGCAGACCCAGATCAAAGACCATGCGCAGCGCGTAGCCCGTGTACAACCAGCCCTTTGATGTGCAGCCGCGGGCGTTGTAGGTGGCGCCGAGCATCAACAGGCCGACGGTGGTGGGGATACGCGACTGACCGAGCACAGCATCGCGCGTAATGATGTCTTCGCAGCGTCGGAAGAAATCCTGGCCCGTGGTCTCCGGGTCGCCGGGGTCAGTGCGCAGCTCGATGCGCTCAGAGAACTTGCTGGCGCAGGCAAAAACGGCATACAGCAGAAAATCCGTGCAGTACTCGCCGCCGTCGACGAGCTCGCGCATAAATGCCGGGCGGTAGGTCAGCAGGTAGGTGTGGTGCTGGCGGTTCCAGTGAAGGTCGAGCAGATGCAGGGCAAGCTCGGCAGGTACGCCGCGGATGGTGGGCAGCAGGCGCAGACGGTACTCTTGCTGGCGGCTCATAGCGGCGTTTGCAATGAGCTGGTAGCGGACGGGAGACTGGGTGTCAGTGGAGGCCGTGACGCCGTGTGGTGCTGGATGGTGATGTGGGCGGTGGACGTGAACGCCGGTGGCGGGTGCCATGGACAGAGAATGTCCTGTCGCCGGCACCAGCACGCCCATGAAGGTGCGTTTTTCAAAAGGTAGCACTGAAATTGTATCCTTATCTTGGATTATCGTGTCTTTGGTCTCCTCGTCAGCATCATCATCGTCCTCGTCGTCCTCGTCGCCGTCCTCGTCGTTGTGCATCATGTGACTGATATCATGATCCTCGCCGTGGCCGTGGCCGTTTTTCTTTCTGGCCAAGTCAGACACAGCGGCTTCGCCGTCTTCACTGGCTGTTTCTCGTGATCGTGATACTGATCCTGATCCAGACGGCGTGGGATAGCCTCCGAGTCGTGGCCTGTCCGTGTCGACGGCCATGGGCATGTTGGAAAGTGGCATGTACGAATTTGCCGCTGTTTCTGATGTCGGCATTGAGGCCAGTGCAGCTGCCGCCGCTGCCGCTGATGTGTCTTGCGGAGTTATTGTCGTTCCTGCCGTCGTCGATGCTGCACCGTCTCGGATATACACCTTGCCATTAACAACATCGACCAGTCCAAGCAAGGCGTCTCTTTCACCCGACGTAGGGGCGAGTTTGAGGCGGATCAGCATCCTCTCGAGCTCGTTCTTTTCCTCGCGTGCTGCATTTAGCAGTGCTGTCGACGGCCGCGGCTTGACGGGCCCATGGTGGTAGCTGCAGGTGCGGTTGCTGACGCGGCAGGTCGTGCACGTCGGCTTGAGGGCGTCGCACTTGATCTTCCGTTTGCGGCAGAACTGGCATGCCCGGGCCGTCGACCGCGGCTCCACTACCAGCGACGAGCCCTCACGTGGACGTGTCATTGTGAAAGTGAAAGTGAGAGCGGGAGTGCGAGCGGGAGGTGTCAGGAAGAGGCGCAGGTGCAGATCACCGCAGATGAAGCTGTTTGTCTTGCGTGCCTCAAATCTGGTGATCGATGCAGTGGCGCTTCCATCTTTCCATGGCGTACCACGACGAAGCAGAACGACAATCGGGAACAAGAAGATAAAACAAGACTGTATTTAATCGTCCGCAGTTGTCCCTTCGTTGTTTGCCAGTCACTTTGGCGGATGGTGATGCGGATGGTGTCGAGGATGCTTGTTGACTCGCTAACTTACAGTGCTCACTTAAGTGTTATCGCCGGCCTGTGGTGACCGGTCAGAGACGACCTGGGTATTGCAGCAAACTCCGGGTCACGTGCCGAAGAAGCAGGGCTCTACGGCACCGAAATATGTCCTCAACGACACTCTGATTCAACTGCAGTACAGTGAACCGACAATGTATGTTTGCGAAATACGAGATCTTCCAAAGGCAAGATCGTCATTCCGACATTTGCACATCCTTTGGTCTAGGAAAGAAGCCGTGTACAATTACAAAACAGGGTCATCTCTGGCCACGTGACTGCTCTAACAAGTCACCAAAACGCAAAACGCCCGATCCACACTCAATCCTCGACGGCTTAGCAAGACCAGATTTGACTTCACCGGAGCTAGAAAGACCAAGCCTGATATGCGTGTATCACGCATAATGTCTTCGTGATGTTGTTTTGCAAGCGGGGAAAGTAAAGCCGGGGCGCGTCATAAGATGCATTAGACCGCAACAAACCCCAATACGACGTGTTGAATCTTCGTTCCGGCTTTCCCTCTTGCGGCGTCTTACTCTCCGTGCGCCTAGCATAAATTAACCTTGCAAGTGCTAAAGTGACCCAGAAAAGTCCCAAAAGGCCCCGCTTTGACGGCCTCAATTCGTCCGCGCCCACTTATACGCTCCGATATCGAGGGCTGAGCCGAGAACGGTCCCAGCCACGGCCCCTGGCCGCGGCGATGAGGCATAGCCGGCGAGCTGGCCAAATCAGACTGGTAAACAAACGGTCGTTCTGCTTGTATATGATTGGGGCACAGCAGCGTGAGTGACTGCCGTTTCGTCACGTCCGTCTCTCGCACGACGTAGCAAGAAAACAGCGAAGATCTGCTCTCTTCCTCTACCCCAACCGACTCCAACCAACAGTGATCAGTCTGAACCTTGCTGACACTGCCATCTTCGACTTTCAACTTTCCACAGGCCGTCTTCCACCATCGTCCTCTCGTCTCTCCCTCACAATGTCTTCCCTCCCGTCCGAGTGTGATGTGCTCGTTGTCGGCGGCGGCAACGCGGGCTTCTCGGCGGCGCTCTCGGCTCGTGAAAACGGTGCCCGAAACGTCGTGCTGATCGACAAGTGCCCTGAAGAGTGGGCGGGCGGCAACACATATTTCACGGCGGGCGCCTTCCGCACCGCACACGCGGGCCTGGCCGATCTGCTGCCGCTCGTCAACAACGTCGACGCGGCCACTTCGAAAATCATCGACCTCGAGCCGTATACGCCGCAGGACTTCAAGAGCGACCTGCTGCGTGTGACGGCCGGCCGGTCGGACCCGCATCTGGGTAGCACGCTGGTGGGTGACTCCAACGATGCCGTAAAGTGGCTGCACAAGCACGGCGTGCGGTTCCAGCTGTCGTTCAACCGGCAGGCGTACAAAGTGGACGGCCGGTACAAGTTCTGGGGCGGTATGGCGCTCAAGACACAGGATGGCGGCAAGGGCCTGATGGAGGACCACCGGCGGGCCGCAAAGCGGGCGGGCGTCGACACATTCTTCTCGACCATGGCCAAGCAGCTGGTCACAGATGCCCAGGGAACCGTCACCGGCGTCGTGGTTGAGTCGACGGACAGCTCGTCAGCCCATAGCACCCGCAGCGTCTCTGCCAAGGCCGTCATTCTGACTGCCGGCGGCTTCGAGGCCAATCCACGCATGCGTGCGCAGTACCTGGGCCCCGGCTGGGACCTGGCGCTCGTGCGCGGCACGCCGTACAACACCGGCGACGGCCTCGAATTTGCCATTCGCGACGTCGGGGCCAAGCAGGCCGGGCACTGGTCCGGCTGCCACTCGGTGGCGTGGGACGCCCATGCCCCTGCCAACAGCGGCGACCGGGCCATCTCCAACGAGTTCACCAAGTCGGGCTACCCGCTGGGCGTCATGATCAACACGCAGGGCGAGCGCTTTGTCGACGAGGGCGTGGACCTGCGCAACTACACGTATGCCAAGTTTGGCCGTGCCATCATGGGCCAGCCCGACGGCCAGGCCTTCCAAGTGTGGGACGCGCACGGCACGCCCTGGCTGCGCGACGAAGAGTACCGCGACAGCATCGTACGCAAGATCCGGGCCGACACGCTCGAGGAGCTAGCCGACAAGCTCGCCAGAGAGGGGGGTCTGCACTCGCCTGCCAAGTTCCTCGAGACCATGCGCGACTACAACGCCGCCACCAACGCCTTCCAGGCCGAGCATCCCCACGCAAAGTGGGACCCGGCCGTGCGTGACGGCGTATCGACGCAGTCCAGCCGCGGCGGCCTGGCGCTGCCCAAGTCCAACTGGGCCCTGCCCATCGACAAGGGGCCCTTTGTGGCCGTCAAGGTCGCCTGCGGCGTTACGTTCACGTTTGGCGGTCTCGCCGTCAACCCGCAAACAGCGGCCGTTGTTGCGACCAGCAATCGGGAGGTGCCGGGTCTCTTCTGTGCAGGCGAAATGCTAGGCGGTCTCTTCTACGGAAACTACCCGGGTGGCTCGGGGCTGACATCGGGCACTGTCTTTGGTCGTCGGGCAGGGCGTGCGGCCGCTCAACGTGCCAAGGCATCGTCGGGTGTGCGGTCGAATCTGTAGTGGTTGGTTGATGTTGCGGAGAGCGGCGTGTCGTGGTTTTGGAGTGGTCGTGTGATATTGACGCGTCGATGTTTGGGCCTCTTCTTAGGCTTCTTTTTTGAGCCCTTTGGGTCTCGGTGCATCTAGCGTGGATGTCCCTGTACAAAAATTGTTCCATATAAAAAGTAAACCAGAACAAGGAATGTCTCTTACAATGATATGCAGTTATGTTGCAGTGACATACCGTCTTGTCGATGCGTGCGGATTAAAATAGAACAGAAAGAAAGAAAACAAACAAAAAGAAAAGGGGGGCCAGAACAGAAAAGAGGAAAGAGCGAAGAGGGCAAAAAGTTCACCTTCCCAGCTTAATAGACGCGCTATTAACCTGTCAGGCTATGAAAAACTCCGGCAGAGGTTTTTGCACGGTCACCCCAGGGCCTGCCGACCAAGGAATGAAACCGCCAACGGGGCTCGAACCCACGTCCTTCTACGAAGGGCGTGCAGTCGAACCAACTCGACCACTTGGCCAGGGCCAGTGACCAAGTGGTCAAGTTGGAGGGCAGTCCGCTCTGCGCATATTTAAGGCACGGGTCGCTCTTTCCTAGCTCTATTTGCGGGAAGTCATGTGGTCCCTTTTTCTCCTTCTTTTTCTGCCACAGACGATGCCGTGAGGGCATCCGGAGGGAAGGTGTGGTGGTGGGCCGGGCTCGGTCGTGCCTGCCGTTTTAGTGCGCCCGCAGCATCGCATCTATTTAGGAGGAGTGGCCGGCGGCAGAATTGCCGACTGGGCGGTGAGCTGTGTGGCCACATAGTTCAGGGAGAAGCCAATGCGATGTTCAAAATCGTGGGACTTCGATTGTGTGTCACGAAACCAAAATGACAAGTAGCAAATGTCCATTGTTTACGTACCCCTGGCCGCATCGGCAAGTATGGAGGGAGACTATCGGACGCGACAATCAACGGGACCAAAAAGCCGTCGACGCTACTTACTCCAAGTCACCAATGAGTTTCTCTTCTCTCCACAGTCTCCTGGTTCACGATTAAGTACTCAAGTCTGATATCTATAATCATTCCACCTCGATGTGACAAAAGCTAACCATTCTTCTGTAGTAGTAGCAAATACAAGAAAGAAGCAGCAAATTTGAAGCGCAAAACTCTGTCGACGAGCCGTGTACTGGTCCCACAAGACACCAAATTTATGGATTGATACCTGTTTTGGGTGCGATGCATGTCCGGAGATTATTTTCGAGCTCCAGGACGGGATCGAAAGTGTGGCTCGAAGAAACCCATACATCTGGAAACCAGACAGTTGACCCGGAATGGAGAGATGCTGTCAAATGGAATCTCACTCTCCGCAGCACCGTATTGAGCGCATCACTCCCACATTTTTTGATGTCTGCAGGAAGCTTACAAGGGGGACGGTAATAAACAACAATAGGGAGCATTTAGCTGGTGCATCGTGTCCGGCTGACACACGGAAGGTCTTGTATACAAGTTGGCACTAGGAGGAACAATGAAGAAATAATATGGGGGCTAACAGCTAAAACGGCCTTACAGGGAAATACACGCCAGATTTACAAGCGCTCGTTGAATTCTAGGATCTCGTTGATGGTGTCCTGCAAATGGAGAGATAACAAAGCTGTATCTTGCTATGAAAAACAATACCGTTCATTAACTGCGGCATGTAGTAATATATTTGTTCATTGTATTGAACAAGTTATTAAAATCTACTGGTTTTTATAATTTGATTTTAATTTCAATTTTTTTATTTTGCTGTGTATGTTTTTCCCTTTTTCAATTGTCCTAAGACGTACTATGTATTTATTTTACTAAGAAAAGGAATATTGAGCAGAGTAAGTTGTATAAAAAACAACATAATACAACATCTATTTAATTCCCGCATCGAATATTGTAGTTTGAATAATATATTGAATGTTTTAACTAAAAATCATACTCGATAAAGTCCCAGAATAAATAAAATAAACCCATAGGAAGTCCCCAAGACGTGGTGTCTTTCGAGGTGTAAGTGGAGAATGCATCTATGCGGTATGCGATTATCGGGGTCACACTGAAAATTTGAGCTAAACGGTTCTTTCCCTACACCTTCAACGACCTCCAAAGCAAACATTCACTCGGTCGAACCTTCCTATTTTCAGAAAATATTGGAGGTTATCTCACAGTTCCTTTTTTCCACTGCATCTGGCATTTTCCCACCCATTGGCAAATCTGTGTAACAAAGTCGGTTTCCACACGCCTCCTCACTATGGGCAAGTCCCGTAGAAACAGGTCAGGTCCGGCTGGCCGCCGTCCTGGCCCCATGAGCGGCGGTGGCCCTCGTGCTCCCAAGGCTGTCAAGGAGCCCTCCGATCCAGCCCTGGCAGCCCTGCGCACGGCCAAGATTCTGCCTGTCCTTGGCGACCTGCGCAGCGCCGACCCGGCGACACGCACGACGGCGGCCGGCGCCATTGCCAACATTGTCGAGGACGCACGGTGCCGCAAGCTGCTGCTGCGAGAGCAGGTGGTGCATCTGGTGCTGAGCGAGACGCTGGCGGATGCGAGCGTTGAGAGCCGTGCGGCGGGTTGGGCGGTGCTCAACGTGTTGGCGCAGCACGAGGCGGCGGACTTTTGCGTGCACCTGTACCGCAGTGACGTGCTGACGCCAGCGGCGCACGCTCTGGGCCAGATCCGGGCCACGCTCGAGCAGGGCAGCAGCAGCAGCAGCAGCAGTCAGCAAAAGGACAGCAAGCTCACCAAGGCGCAGCAGGAGTTTATGTGGCGCATCACGTCGGCCATCATTGACCTGCTGGGCCAGCTGGCGGACGCGCGCGACGAGATCCTCGCGGCTGTGGCCAAGGAGGCGACGATTACGCGGGCGCTTTTTGCCCTGGCGGCAGGCGATGCTTCGATCCATATTTCGACCGCCAAGGACAAAGCTGCCAGCGGCACAGCCTCGACGACGGCCGTGCCATTTGAGATTCAGTGGGCCGCGTTGACCACGTTGGCACGCCTCTGCGACGATGTGAGCCAGCGCGCACTAGCCGAGACGCTTGTCGACGACCAGGCCAGTGGCGGCTGTTATGGTGCGCTGCGGCGGTTGCAGGCAGCCGGTGGACCCTTGGCAGTGGCGGCCGCGTCGCTGCTGCACTCTGTCTTTGCGACGCTTGAGTGGTACGATCACAGTCCTGGTCGCGATGGTGCGTCGGACGCGGCTTTGGTACCGACACTAGCAAGTGTTATTGAGCAGAAGCTGGACCGCGAAGAGAAGGAGAGTGCAGCTTCTGGTGAGAAGGAAGTCAAGGACGCCGACGAGGAGGACCGTTCGGCCGAGGTCCTTGGCCTGTCCTTGGAGACGCTGGCGTTGATAGGCACAACGCTCAAGGCGTCTCTTGAGAAGGGAAATAAGGACGAGGCCGTATGGAACGGCATCCAGGACGGCGAAGCCGGCGAGGGCGGTGCGGCTGATGACAGCATTCTCTTTGAAGAGAACGGTGACCACGGCGGCGGTGACGACGACGATGAGGAGATGGCGGACGGCGACGACAAGAAGGCGGCAGGAGCTGACGACAGTATGGACCTCGACGGCGAGGAGGAGGATGACGACGACAGCGACAACGGCATCGACATTGACCGTGATATGGAGAATGTGACGGGCGCCGACGACGACGACGGCGAGAACGGCGACGGCGAGGGCCTTGAGGACCTGACCACACTGCGGACCCTTATTTCCGACGCCATCCCGCAGATTATCCGTCTCGTCGCCGCACGCGCTCAAGACGCCGCCTCTGACTCGGTGTCTGTTCTGCTCGACGCCCTATCAGCCCTGAACAACATTGCCTGGACGGTGTCGCTGGTTGACCTGCGTGACGACGGCAACGCAGCCATCCGCTCCGCTTGGCGGCCTGTGGCCCGCCGTATATGGCTCCGCGTCGTGCGGCCGCTGTTGGGTCTGACTGTTACGTCTGCGGAAGCGTCTGTTGAGCTGCACGTCGCTGCCCAGGTCGCTGGTCTGGCCTGGGCGTTGTCGCGTGTTTTGGGCGGCACGACACCGACCGATGCCGGCGAGCCTGCACGTTTCATGGCGCTGCGCGAGGCGGCAGCCACAAACGGCGAGACCAAAGCCGACGCCGAGGCTGAAGAGGACCCGTTCAGCAGCCTGCCCGTCAAGTGCATCGGCGTGCTTGGGCAGATGGCGCTCGATCCTGCGCCGGCGGAGCTCAACCGCGAGATTAGCAAGTATCTGTTGGGCCTCGTCAACGCAGCCGACCGCCGGGCAGCGCCAGCCGAGATTATCGAGGCGCTTAACCAGTTATTTGACATCTACGGCGACGACAAGGCCGACTGCGACAAGGCGGTGTTTTGGCACGACAAGCTGCTGGCGGCGTTCGAGGCTGCTCTGCCCAAGACCAAGGCCATGGCCAAGGCGATCGACAAGCGGCTGAACACTGAGCTGCGCACGCGCGCCGACGAGGCTGTACTCAACCTGGGCCGCTTCATCCAGTACAAGAAGAAGCACGAGCCTGTGCAGTAGGCCCAGCGGGAGCGTCGTTTCCATCTATCTAGCATTTGCATTGGAGTTCGGAGGCACTAAAAAGTAAATTGTATTTCTGTCATATAATAGAGGATCTAGGAGCAAAAATCAAGAATCAAGAACCAAACGAAACAAAATGTAACAGCCCTGTTGCCGTGTCAGAACAACGCCAAATGACCCCCAGTACGCCGTGAAGAGATACAACCCGTCGCCGGTCCTCCTTGACTTTCAAGTGTTTTGTCGTTCGTCGTTCGTCGTCCGTCTGCTCCTTCGTCTTAACCCAATGTCTTTATCTTCTTCTTCTTCTTCCCACCCTCGCCACCGCCCGACTTTTTGCTTGAGAACTTGCGCCAGCTGTCGATCCGCTGGTCGCGCGTCGCCTCCCAGTCCTGGTCGTGCTGTCGCTTGCGCTTGCGCGCCTCGATCTCTTCCTCTTCGCGCCGCTGCTCCCGGCCTTCTTCCTGCATCTGTGCCCGCAGCTGCCGCTGTCGCCGCTGCTCGTTGTCGATGAGCACATACTTGGTCTTGTCGGCCCATTTCGTCTTGAAGTCGTCCGTCTTGAGTTCGGGGCTGTCCGCGGTCCACTTGTTGTCGCGCATCAGCAGCATGCGTGCGTCTGCAATCGCCTCGTCCAGCCGCTCGCGGTGCTTCTCGTCCATAAGCTCAGTCTGCGCCTTCTTCAAGCGGTCGAACGCGTCGGGGGCGCGCGGATTGCGTGTCTTGTCGGGGTGAATGAGGAGCGACTTTTTGCGGTACGTGATTTTGATGTCGGATTCGGTCACACCGGGCTGCAGGCCCAAGACGGCATACCTAAAGCTGTTAGCGGGGGGAACAGCGTAGAACAACAATACCAGATGCACAAACTGTGACTCACGCATCAAGTCGAAAGGCACCGAGGATGCGCGAAATCTCCTCGTCCTTGACGGCCTCTTTGTTTTCCGACTCGAGAATGTTGAGCGCATCGCGCCCGTCGTCATCGGCCATGGTGGTGGTGTGTGGCGGGGAAAATACCAGTACAAAAGCGAATGACAAAAACAAAGGCAATAGTGTGAGGACCCGTCGCTGGCCTATGAGAGAGAAGCGTGCTGGCTGTCGTCGTGATCGTGATCAGAGTCAAAGTCTAGCTTGATGCCTCTGTAAAGCGAATGGAGGAAGTGACGAGGCTCGCTGTAGGACACAAAAGCGGGGCTGTTCCTGGTGCTGCAGCGTTTTGTGGGCAGGCGCGCGGACTTAACGCCAGTTGAGGCAAGTCCCCTTGGCAGAGGGCTATCGATAAGATAAAGCGTCCGATAAGACTTTTTTTGTGAGATCGCCTAAAAAATCGGAAGGAGCAATGCAGACAAGACCAGGCGAAAAGTCGTACCGTTGCACTTTCCTCATCAACTCGCTGCCAGCGGAGGACGATCACGGCATCCTTCCCCTTTTACCACGCCGCAGCACAAAACCGATAAACACATTCACTCACACACACATACGACGCACAGACGCACGGCCACGCACACCAGCCATGTCCGCCCGGCTGGCGTCTCCGACGCTGTCGGAGAATGAGGTCGACATTATGGGCGACCTGTTCGCCGATGACTTTGGCGGCTTCGGCAGCGACCCTGACGGCGACAATGACGACAGCGACGACAACGATACAACGAGCAGCCGGAAACGCAAAAAGATAAAGTCCGCGCCGCCGCCGCAAGATGACGACCTCGACCTCGGCGCCATCCTCGACGGCGGCGGCTTCACCGACGCCAGCAATGGCCTGCCGAAGAAGAAGGGCGTGCTGACGGGCGCCAACCTGGAGGACGGCGACGACGAGGCCTACATTGCGCTGCAACAGGCCGCCGCGTTCCGCAAGACGAGCAATCTCAAGGGCGCCGCGTCCGTCAAGGGCGGCGGCTTCCAGGCCATGGGCCTCAACCCGACGCTGCTGCGCGCCATCACACGCAAGGGCTTCTCGGTGCCGACGCCCATCCAGCGCAAGACGATCCCTCTCATCCTGGGCCGCCGCGATGTCGTGGGCATGGCCCGCACCGGTTCGGGCAAGACGGCCGCCTTTGTGATCCCCATGATCCAGCGCCTGCGGTCCCACAGCGTGCGTGTCGGCGCGCGGGCGCTCATCATGTCGCCGTCGCGCGAACTGGCCATGCAGACGCTGAAAGTCGTCAAGGAGCTCGGCCGTGACACAGACCTCAAGACGGTGCTGCTGGTCGGCGGTGACAGCCTCGAGGAGCAGTTTGCGCTGCTGGCGTCGAACCCGGACATTGTCATTGCGACGCCCGGTCGTTTCCTGCATCTCAAGGTCGAAATGTCGCTTGACCTGTCGTCCATCAAGTATGTCGTCTTTGACGAAGCCGATCGTCTGTTCGAGATGGGTTTTGCCGCCCAGTTGACGGAGATTCTGCACGCCCTGCCGCTGTCGCGCCAGACGCTGTTGTTCTCGGCCACGCTGCCGTCGTCGCTCGTCGAGTTTGCACGGGCTGGTCTGCAAGATCCGAGCCTGGTGCGTCTGGACATTGAGACCAAGATCTCGCCCAAGCTCAAGAGTGCCTTCTTCAGCGTCAAGGGCCCCGAGAAGGAGGGTGCCCTGCTGCACGTGCTGCACGACGTCATCAAGATCCCGCTGGGCCTACCCGAGGCGGCCCTCAAGGCACGCGAGGAGAGTCGGCGCAACGGCGGGGACGGCGACGACGATGACGCCAACCCGCGGAAACGCAAGCGCCTCAACAGCGGCTACGTGTCCTCCAAGGTGGCACCCACCGAGCACTCGACGATTGTCTTTGCGGCCACCAAGCACCACGTCGAGTACCTGGCATCCATTCTGTCCGAGGCCGGCTTTGCCGTGTCCTACGTCTACGGTTCGCTCGACCAGACCGCGCGTAAAATCCAGGTCGAGAACTTCCGCCACGGCCGCACCAACATCATGGTCGTGACGGACCTGGCGGCCCGTGGTATTGATATCCCCGTGCTGGCCAACGTCGTCAACTACGACTTCCCGCCCCAGGCCAAGGTCTTTGTGCATCGCGTCGGTCGTACCGCCCGTGCCGACCAGGAGGGTAGCAGCTACAGCTTGGTGCAGGACACCGATGCGCCGTATCTCGTGGATCTGCAGCTGTTTCTGGGCCGCAAACTGCTCGTGGGCCGCGACGGCGTCGAGGGCGGCCAAAAAGGCCAGTACGATCTGACTCGCGACATTGTCGTCGGCTCGCTTGCGCGAAGCTCGGTTGAACCGCACGTCGAGTGGGTCACGACGCTGCTGGGCGACGTGCACGACGTTGAGTTGTTGCGCCAGGTCGCGTCCAAGGCCCAGAAGCAGTACTTTCGCACGCGCCTGTCGGCCTCCAGCCAGAGCGCCAAGCGTGCGCGCGAGATGGTCCGCAGCCGTGGCTGGTCACAGCTGCACCCCATCTTTGGTGACAGCACGGACGCCGGCGGCACAAACGAGGACGGCGCAGATGGTGCTTCCGTCGGCCTGGCACGCGAAGACTTGCTGGCCAAGATCATGGGATACAAGCCGCAGGAGTCCATCTTTGAGGTCCACCACCAAAACAAGAAGGCCATGAAGAGCAAGGCCGCCGAAATCATGCGCACAATGCGGAAACGCGCCGGTCCGCGGCGCAGTGCCAGCGGGGTGCCCGTCACAGGCAGTGGTGACGAGGACGAAGGCCCCACTGCGGCCGAAATCAACGGTGCGGACTACGAAGAGGGTGCTGCGGCACTGTTCAATGGTGGTGCCGATAGCGACGACGACGATGACGACGACGCAGAGGACCCATGGGAGGATGACGATGACGAGGATGAAGACGACGGCGCAGATGTGCTCGAGGACGCGGATGCCTGGGCCGTCGACAATGGCGAGGGCGACACCGACGTCGGCGGCGCAGGGGGTGCCTCGTGGGTCGACAGTTCTGTGTACATGTCCTATACCCCTCGTGCAGGCCCCAGCATGGATGTGCGCGCCGTCGAAGAGCGCGGCTACGGCGTGCACGGCCGCGGCGGCGACGACGATTTTGACAACGGCTTCAACAGCTTTGCGCAGGCCGCCCGCGACGCCACCATGGACCTGACCAACGACGACACGGCCAAGGCGTTTGGTGTCCCCACGCGCACCAAGTTGCGCTGGGACAAGAAGCAGGGCAAGTATGTGGCCCGTGCCAACGACGAGGACGGCAGTCGCGTGCAGGGCGGCAAGGGCGGTGGCAAGATGATCCGCGGCGAGAGTGGCGTCAAAATTGCGGCGTCTTTCCAGAGCGGCCGCTTCGACAAGTGGCGTAAGGCCAACCGCCTCGGCCGACTGCCGCAGGTCGGCGATGCCGAGCGCAGCGGCCTGGCGCGCCAGGTGCAGAACCCTACGGCTGGCGGCTCTGGTCCTGGCGGCCGTGGTGGCTTCAATGCCGGCCCGGGCACTGGCCGCTTCATGCACAAGAAGGAGCTGGCACCCAAGGAGGCCGACAAGTTCCGCGACAACTACCACGTGCAGAAGAAGCGCGTGACCGAGGCCCGCGAGAACCGGGTCGGCCGCTTCAAGGACGGCGAGGGAAGCTACCGCGAGGTCAAGGGCATGGACGACGTCCGCAAGGCCCGCAAGGTTATGGAGCAGAAGAAGCTCAAGAACGCGCGCCCGGCACGAGACGGCGGTCGGGGTGGCGGCAGAAGCGGTGGTGGAGGCGGCCGTGGCCGGGGTGGTGGCCGTGGCGGTGGAGGCGGCCGTGGCCGTGGCGGTGGTGGTCGTGGTGGTCGTGGCGGTGGACGTGGTCGTGGTTAGGTCTAGACTTTGCACGCGATCTTGTTTGTTATTTTGGCAGTACGATTTGTACTATTCGTATTCTGGCATAGAGCGACGGCATCAAAAATTGCATTTCTTTTCTGACACGTTTTTTGTTCTTAGTATGCACATAATTATTGCAGCCCTCTACAAGGTAGTCACAAGCATGAACAAATGCCCGATGCAACACTGCATGACCCCATTCCAACGCCTTGTCTCCATAACACTGTTTTGTACTCCGATAGGGTTGGTGCCTTGATATTGACTGCATATGTCACGACATGGAAGGAAGGCACGATGTCCAGATAAACAGTAGTGCTACGCTCTTTCCTGGCAAAGAGCCTTTTAGGGCTCCACCCCGCTCGGGGCTCGTTGCCGGCCGGTTAGTGCCGCGGGGAAGGTGCAACGGCTGACTGATAGGGAAAGAGGCAGACGATATCCGTTGACGAGCACGCGGAGTGCATTCAAATTCGACGTACCAACAAGCACATCGGTGATAACAAAGCAGAAGCTGAAACAGGACCCTGCAAACCAAATAAATGCCCAGTCGGTGATGTGAAGTGTGCAAGGTTCGTATATATCTTTTGAGCTATCGGTACGGTGTAGTTTAGGCCAGGAAAATTGGACTAAACTCTTTTCCACAAATATTTTTGTTCGTCCATTTTCATGTCCACCCCTTGTTCTTGCTTGGCTGTCTCATTCGTCCCTTCTGTTCGAATGGAACCTCGCCTCGCTCGCTTCCTCCATAGCTGCCCCAACTTGCCAGCTTAGCTACTTAGCTCCTCTCCTGTCCTGCCGCTAATAATGATCGCCCATTGGCGGCAACTTCTTGTCTCGTTAACATCTCCTTGGAACATCCGCTCTTTGGCTCTCTTGTTTTGCATGCCCGCCTTTTCTCATTGCTTCTCTCCCGCCTCTACCTCGCATTTCTGCCGCCGGCAAGACCCGTATCCCCAGGTTTTCCCATTTCCCCCTCGCCCGCACGTCAATTCAGGCGAATCGGGCCGCCAATTGACGTTCTTCGTCTTGATCTGGAACTGGACAGCTCTTTCCGTCTGTCCCCCACTCCACAGATCTCTGCTCCCCGTCTTTCTGGCACACTTTTTCTCACAGTGCAATCCTTCAAAGCTACCCTCAAAGCCTCTCCACGCACCTCGCCACCTCTTTGCCCCCCTTCCTCCCGAGATGCCCACCTACCTCTGCCACGGCTTCCGATGGCACCGGCCGAGCATCCGCGTCTTTGTTATTGTGCAAGACCTCGAGGATGCTTCGCCCGACTGGGTCATCCGCCCGGCCACCACACGCAGCCTGCTCGATGCCTTTGGTCGACTATTTGACTTTTTGCCGACGCAGGACCTCGAGACAGATGCAGAGGCCGAGGCAGCAGCCGTAGTAGCGGCGGCGGCGGCTGCTCAGAAAGCCGCCGAAGCCACGGCCGCCGCAGCAGCATCCGCATCCGAGCAGCGGGGACGACGACAGTCCATATCGCAGGCAGCACGCGCAAAGAGCAAGTCGCGCAAGGACAAAAAGGAGAAGGAGAAGGCGGCCAAGGAGAAGGAAAAGAACGACGCAGCTGGCACGCCCGGCGCACCTGGCGCACCTGGCGCAGCGACGCTTTCCGGCCCCACACCGGTCGCCGGTGTCACGCGCCGTAACGATGGCCGCGACGAGGTGCTGGCACGGCAAGACCGCTCGCCCATCAAGCTGCTCGAGGAGCACGACACACAGCGACTGGACGAAATGTCGCGGCCCCATGCATACGTCGCCGACTACGTAGCGCGCATCGACCTTTCGGCGTCAATTGTGGACGAAATGGCGCGGTACGAGCGGTTGCAGCAGCAGCGGTGGCGGCGCGAACAAAAGACGAAAGACGGGTTTCCGTCCATGGCCGGGCCGTCGGAGGAGGGCGCTTCGCTGGGCGCGGCTCTGGGCGCAGGCGAAGGCAGCGGCAGCAGCGGTGCGACGCTGACAAAACGAAAAAAGGGGTCAGGCTGGCTCGAGCAGCTGCGGGACCAGCTGCAACGCGGCGAAGAGATCCGGTGGTATGTGGTCGTAAACGACGACGAAGACCGAGCGTACCCGGGCGAAGTCGAGGGCGAGGAGACGGAAGACGAGAAGGACGAAAACGTGCTGGCGGCGGGGGCGCAGGCGAAGACCGAAACGACACGACAAGAACGACTGCGGACAGAGGAAGATGAGATTTTGCCGGAACGACAACAACCTAGCTCCTTTGGCGACTTTATGGATGAGCACGGCTTCGGCGACAGCATCGCCACGGCGTCGTCACCACCGGTCAGCAGCCGCAACCTGGAGCGGGAACGAGAGCGGGAAAAGGAGCGACAAAGGCAGCGGCTGCGCTTTGAGCTCACGGGCGATCCCAATATTTTGGAAAAATGGAACATTCCCTCACCAACATCAGCGACTGCTGCCCGCGCAAGCTACCGTCCAGGTCCAGGAAAGCCAACAATAACGCCTTCGTCATCGGCGGCGTCAACGGCGGCGCCGATGGTATTTTCTCTCTCACGCAAACCGTCAACAGCCTCACAACAAGCACAACAAAACCAACAGCAGCAGCAGCAGCAACATCATCAACAACAACAACAACAACAACAACATCAACAGAACGGTCGGCGAGATCGGTCCTCGACGATGACCAGCAGCCTCAACAGCAACAACATTGGAGACGATTTTGCCTTTCCACAGCCGCCGCCAATGGTGCCCTCATTACGAGGACCGCAGCAACCGCAACCGCAACCGCACGCACATCTGCATCCACAGCCGCCAAGCTCGCCGCCACCCATGCCACCCCTGTCCCCGCCAACATTGCGCCCCAAAAAGTCGGGCGACATGTCGGGCCTGCGACCGAAGACGCCCAATGGCCGGTCGTCTGGCGGTGCGAGTGGGTTCCGGCGTCTGTTTGGTCGGTCATCCAAGACGACTGTCAATGAAACAGCGAATCCGTCATAAAATCGCGGTTGCCGTGTAAATAATGACATGAGATAAAAACGCAAGACCATAAAATAAAGTGTAATATCCAATGCTTCTATCTATGGCGATGCTTGAGTGCTATGACAAAAAATGACCGCCTGTGTTCCAATAATGAAACATAAAATAATAAAACCAATGCTAGTGCTGGGTATGTACAAGAAAGAAGACGGCTGACAAGTCGGTGCCATCAGAAACATGTGAGAGTTCAAAATATGTAATCCAAAAAGAGACAAAGACACCGCCCATGCTCTGTGACGTTTCCCAATTACTGCTCTCTTCTATCAAGATCGATGTCCTTCCTCGTTTGGCGCCGAGATGCTCAACGACGGAAGCATGCTGTCTGCTGCTGGGCTCGATAGAGGGCGGCTCAGCGGTGACTGAGGTCCGGTCGTCGTACCGCCCGTCGCCGTCACAGACACACCCGTCGTGGATGATGATAGCGGCGACTTGGGCACCTGCTTCTGTTCCTTGGAGGATGCGCCGTAGGCCAGGTTGAGGTCATCGTCTGCCGCACCAGTGCTGCCGTCGGGGGAGTCGCTTTCGTCGCCCGAGTCATTCCAGTCACCCTCCGTCCAGGCCACATTGTCGTGGTGTGGCAGCCTTGATTGGCTACCCAGGGGCGTTTCGGGCAGATCCGTGGCCTGGTCTTCGGCCTCACGGGCGTCACCGTCGTCGTTGGCACCATCCGCCTGAGCGTTTTCATGGCCTTGGTCTTGCTTCTGGCTCTGCGTCTCGGCGCCGTGCTCGTCGGGCGCTTCGTACAGGGGCCGCGCGCGCTCGTTGTTGTCCTCGTCGTCGTCGCGCATGCGCGCCGCTGCCGAATCGCTAAAGTGTGCATCCACCATGTGCTTCACCACAGGCCAACCAAAGGCGTTGGCAAACATGCGGCGCACAACCATGTTGTTGTGCGCGTCGGGCTCCAGCTTGACGAGCACTTTGCGCCACGACAGGCCGCGGTGGTACGCCCGGGCAATCTTTTCTTCGACCTTGATGCTGGATGTGTCAATGACTTCATCCGGTTCGCGATCTGGGTTCGTGTTGACCATGTCGTCGTAGTCCTTTGCCGAGAGGCCCGAGTCCATGTGAGGGACACTACCGGAACCGCCAGACGCCAGGCTCCGTTCCTGGAACGGTGAGGACGACCGCGACTTGCTGTTGCTGGCGCTGTTGTCAGCATTGCTACCGCCGCTGGCACCACTCGGCGACATCTTAGACCGCTGTTGGAGCGACAGCCGCCGCAAGGCCAGGTTTCCCGTTGAGCGGCGCTTGAGCGGGGGTGCGGGGATGTCAGACGGGTGGTAGATGCGATCGTGGAAGATGGCACGCGGGCGCTTGGACGGGTCAATGAGAAACTCAACCGATGGTAGTTTGGGGTTGATAATGTCTGTGGCCGACTCGAAAAAGGACGTCCGGGGCGGTGCCGACATGCCGCCGCTCGTCGAACCGCCATTGGAGGCCTCCTCGTCGAGCTCCTGGCCCGTTGTCACACGAGACTTGCTCGACGAGGCTGATGTAGCCGTCACTGCATCCCAGTCGCCCGACCGCAGCGTCTGGCTTCTCTGGTAGATCTTGCTTTGCTTGCTCCGCTTGGTCGGTTGAGAGTGAGGGTGAGAGTGCTGGTCATGGCCCAGGGACTTGAGATTGGATGAGGAGCCGCCTGAGGCGACGGAGCCGTGCCGAGGTGTCGTGCCAGCTGGGCTGTGCGTCGGGTCATCAGTGCTGCCACTGCTGCTGTTCTTGAAGAGGTTGCTGAAGAAGTTGCTAAACGGGTTCGAGTTGTTTGTCGACGCCGTTGTGAGCTTGCCGGGGTCGGGCGACAGTAAGGCCGGTAACGGGATATTCGGTCGCTCGTCATGGTCAAACGAGGATGATACCGCAACCGCCCGGAGACTCTGCCGGTCGTCGTCCTGAGTTGCGTTTTTGGACGGTTGCGGCACCTCGTGCTGGTTGTGTCCTTCGACATTTGGCGTGCTGGTGCCGCTCGCAATAATGTCGTCTGTTGCCGTCTCAGTCTTCTTTGCGCCGCTCTCGCTCACGCTCGTTCTCTTACCCTCACCTTCACCTTCCTTCTCGTCGTCTTCGTCAGCAAAATCAGCAGGATCCCACTTCTCGGTGCGTGGCGTCGTCGCATTGTTTCCGACGAGCTCTGCCCAGCCAAATCCAACGACTGTTTCGACCAGGCCGGCCTCGCGCCGGGCCTTTTCAACGCGGTCCAGTCCTTGCCAGTCGAGAAACAGCAGACAACTGGTGCGCAGCGGGACGATCCCGTCGTTGACAACGTTGGAGTAGACGGTGCGGTTACGGAACTTCTTTAGTGCCGTGTGGGCAGGGCCCGTCGGCAGGATACGCAAAAGCGGTTTGGACTCCGGCTGGGGCTCGCCCAAGACCTTTTTATGGGCGCTGTCGCTCAGATTGCCGACAAGCGAGCTCCAGCCACTGCGGGCAATGGTGGGAGCGCGCCAGGTCAGACCAAGATCCTGGCCGGTGCGGCCAACGAGGCCAAAGTCGAGGGCGAACTTGACGTACATGGGGTTTTCGTGGTTGAGGCCCAAAAATGGCGAGGCCATTCCAATGAAGTTGACGGGTTCAATCAGGTCAAAGAACTGCGGCGAGTGCTTTTGAATGTAGGCAACGGCGTAGGTCTGGACCAGGCCGCCTAGCGAGTGGGCGATGAAGCTGATCTTTGTGAACTGGTACTCGCGCAAGCTCTCGGCGGGCGCGTTTTGGATAGTGCTATGCTTGTGCGCCGGCGACCCACGCTCGCGGATCGCGTCGTTCGGTTGCCCTCCGTGCAAGGCCACGGCCGCATTGTCGGACACCTTTTTGGACGATGGAAGGAACGGCTGGTCTGGATAGGTCATGGACAGGATGTAGCGGGCAAGGCGCTTGCCGAGATACTTAATCCCCCGCTCGGTGCGCGTCGCATTGCCCGGGTAGCCGCGTACAATGACATCCTCCTCGTCTTCTTCATCGACATCTTCGTCATTTTCCTCGCCGGTTCCTCTGTCCGTCGCACCCGATTTCTTGCGTGCCTCGGCTCTTGCGGCCCGCTCCTTTTCTTTGCGGGCTTTTCGGTCGATCTTGGCCTGCTGCACGGCCACGTCGATGCTCTCTTTGATATAGAGCATATCGCCGCCCAAGTTGCTGTGCAAGCCGTGGGTCAGGATCACCAAGTGGATCTTTTTCTTCTTTTGGCCCGGTTTTGGCGCCGGAATGGTGTCGCGCGCCTGCTGTGTAGCCTGGCTCTTGGACTCATGATTCTGCTCGAGCGTCTTCTGCTGCTCCTTCTGCTGTTCTTCCTGCTTGTTTTGGTGTTTCCTTGCGAGAGTGCCGCCAGACACTGCCTCGACGGTCACACCACTGTCGTCGGTTCGGATACGCATGGGAGACGGCGGCTTGCCCCAGCCGGGCAGCTCGGGCTTGTTCCACAGCGCCGTCGTGTCCTCGAGACGCATGCGGATGGCGCGCGAAAAGACACCGCGGGGTTGGTCAGGGTGGCGTCCGTCGCGGCCGCGCTGGTAGTCAGTCATCCTGCCGGGTTGGAGGACCTGGCCGTGACCACTGCTGCCACCTTTTCCGCTGCCATTTCCGTCGCTGCTGCCGCCGAGAAGGACAGGCATGCCCGCCGTGATGCCGCCGCCGCTCTCGAGGGCTTTTGGATCGCGGGCCAGCAGGACTTCAAAGTGCACGGCCGCCGAGGTGGAAAAGATGACCTGGCTGCTGACGTTGATGATCCAGCTGACGCTCGGTGGGCCGCCATCCTCACCCGTATGGCTGCCCGTGCCGGTGCCGGAGCCGGCGCCGTCACGGATGTGCTCGGGCACGAGAAGACGGCAGGTCCACGAACCGCCGGCCTTGAGCATGGGCTCGAACTCGGGAACGCCATACTTGCGGGGGTGGGGGAATTTCTCGTTGGGGTCGAAGTGAGCCGGGTAGGCGTCGACGTAGAGTGTGTAGGGCCCGTGGACAAAGGCAGCGCGCAGGGCACTGTTGGACGTGTTGCGGACCTTGAGGTAGAGGTATTCGGGGGCTGGGAGAATGCGGTCGAGAGCGGGGGTGTATGTGATGTTGTACCGGACGATCTCGCCGATTTTGACGCTGCCGATCTGGTGCAGGAACAGCATTGTAGCGGATGTGTGTCAGCTGTCGGAAAAGCGAGGAGACCAACGACAGTGTTGCGTGACAGAGTGGAAACCAAAAAAAGTCGTGTGCCGAAGAGATTATCGCGGCTGCGCAGGCACGCTCCGCAGCGCAGATGGTCTTGTCACGCGACTCTAACGGTCGGGACACACCATTGCACGTGCAAAGGAGCCGAGAATAGCCAGAGGGAGGACCTGGCGTGTGTGTGCCGTGGTCGACAACTCTTGTGTTTTGCGTATGAGGTTTGTCGGGAGAGAGCTCGCGTTTGTTGATGTATGCAAAGGTGCGTGGGAAGGGAAAGGGGAGACAATAGAGCCTCAGACAATATTGGGGCGGTGATGTCAATGGTGCTATGGGAAGGAACGGCAATGTGGTTCTGTGGGCAGCAAGGCAGGCACGACCAGCCGCACGGAGTCGTCGGGGCAAAAGTGTGGGAAATACGGGAAGGTGGGTGCGTTGAGACAGGTACGCAGCTAGTGCCTTTGGAGGCTAGCAGTTGCTTGATTCGTCCCTGCCACCAGGCACTTGGGCAGCTCGTCCCACAGACCAGGCAGGCGCAGCACTGCCTTCCTATCTGGTGGGGCATTGCTTGCAGGGAGGAACCTGGGGGCGCTGCCAGTCAGCAAAAATGAGTAATAGTGGCTAATAGTGCACAATAGTCGAATTCCGTATTACGAAGTTATAAACTCAACACCCGCAATCGAGAATGGGGGCTTTTCCAGTGAACCACCATCGCGGAAAGAGTCTGAGGAAGGGTTGAAAAGGCAAAACATGTAGCGCGATTAGTTGACAAAACAAAAGAGCCACAGCCGTCTCACGCATTGTACGATGTTCTGGGGCTGCCTAGAAAGTCACGTGCCGACGATGATTTATATATATGACAGACTGTTGCATTACGATAACTCAAGCATGCCGTAGTCACCAATTAATGACAGTACCATTACTGGCTTTTTCTTTTAATCGGCCATTACTATTAGTATGTCCTATATCCTCGCCGCCGGTCGATTTATGTCTTACTTTAAAAGACATTGCGGTCTTATTGTTTTCCATAGGGGGGATTTTTCTTTTGATTTATTATGGGACTGTTAAGCAGTATGAAAGCATCTTCTAAGCAGACCGAGGGTGTATATTAAACAAAATGAAACCACGAAACAAAAACAGAAATAAAACAAACGACGCCATGAGGAAATCAGCACAAAGCTTGTCGCAGAATCCAACCGAATCAAATCACTCCAAGCGCCCAGACACCATCCTTTCTATTAATAACCAAACATGTGGTTAGCAGGAACCGCCCACTGGTTCCATTCTATTTTCTCGTCTTTAGAGCGATCACAAATTGTGTGCACTCCCCCCTACTCCCCGCCGTGTCTTACGACACAGCAAACTTGGACATGGCACGGAGACGGGCGCCGTAAAAGTACAGCAGCCAGATGCCGACGATGCCAATTGTCGACAGACCGCCGAGCACAGACGTGCCGCGGCCGATGCCGAGGTTGATAAACAGCGGACGGCCAAAGAGGATGGAGCCGGTGGCAAAGGCCGACCGGAAGAAGTCGTTGGCGGCAAACAGGCTGGCGGCGTACATGGGGTACGACAGCGGGATGTAGACGAAGACGCACTGGAGGACGACAAAGACGGTGGCGCCGTAGAGCGTAATGCCAATTGTTGGCGCGATCCAGGGAACCTTGGGCGCGTGCTCGGCGGTCCATCCAAAAATGAAGAGGCCAAACGTGGGGCCGAACGCGGCCAGCATGGCCGGGATCAGGCGGTCCTCGTTGGGCGGGAACTGGCCGGTGCGGGCGATCTTCCGGTTGAGGATGAAGTAGACGTAGAGGCAGTACATGGTGATGCCGATGATGCAGGCCACCAGGATGCACGTAAAGACCAGGCCGACCTGGCCGGGCGACATGCCGTAGGAAACAGGGTAGACGAGCGGGAAGGCCTCGAAGAAGGAGTAGTAAATACCGTAGACAATGGCCGAGTAGACCTGGACAAACAGCACGGCCGGGTCCTTGATGGTGATTTCAATGGGCTTGATGAGGGCGTCAATGAGCACCGCAAACGCCTTGCTGCGCGCGCTCTGCTTGGGCTTGCCGTCGGTCTGCACGCCGAGCTCGTTGTAGTCGGCGAGCTCCGAAGGCGCACGGAAACGGTCCGAGCCCGTGGCCTTGCGCAGGCGGCGGGCACGACGCAGCAGGATGTTGGGGCCCGAGGTCTCGGGCAGGAAGAGCAGCATCACAATGGTGCAGGGGGCCGCGGCCCAGAGGATCTCGAGCATGGACCAGCGCCAGCCCTTGGCGGGGACCGAGTAGCCGGACAGCAGCGGGCCGAGCGCCGGCGCCGAAAAACCAGCAGACACCCAGCCGGCGAGGGCGTAGGGCAGGTGCAGCAGCGAGAACATGTCGCCGAGCGAGGCGGCGCCGGACGCCAGACACGGCGAGCCGAAGAAGCCCTGCAGGAAGCGGAGCACAATGAAGCCGCCAAAGTTGCCGCTGCTGTAGCCGCCGGGCAGGTTGCCGTAGGCGAGCGACGCAGGCAGCGAGAAAATAACAAAGAAGATCATGGTGACAGCATAGACCGGGTTGCGGCCAATGGACGGGATCTCAGAGAGCGGGGAGAAGATGAGCGGGCCGACACCGTAGCCCAGCACGAAGATGCTAAGGCCGAGCGCCGCGTTGGTGGCGTCCACGCCAAAGGTCTCCATGACACCCTGCTCCGAGTTCGTGTAGATGGCCGAGGACATGTAGACGCAGAAGGTGTACAGCCAGATGATGAAGCCGACGCCGATGCGGCGCCTCATGCGCCAGTTTTGCGGGTTGGCCCCGTCGTCTGTAGAGTACCAGTCGACGACAATGGCCGTCTCGTAGGTGGGCGCCGCGGGCTGGCCGGCGCCGTTGCTCTTGGTGCCGGTTTTGGTCTTGACGAGGCGTGGCACGACGACCTGCGACTGGGTGCGCTCGGCAGACGCTATGTTCTCCACGTCGAGACGCTCCTGCGTGTAGGGCAGCGTCTCCTCGCGCGAGCGTTGGTGCTGCAGCGAGCCAGCGCCACGTGAGCGGGCTGTCGAAGCACGCCGCAGAGCCGCGTACGGGTCATTGTCACCCGAAGCGCCTCCATTCTCCTCGTCGTTGTTGCCGTTGGCGGCACCGTTTCCTCTCTTCTCGTCGTCTGACGACGCACCAGCAGCAGGCGTATCACCGCCCTTCTCTTTCTCGTTGATGTCGGTCTCGTTGCCGTCGTCGACGTCATCGGACACGTCGACCTCGCCGTTGAGCAGCTGCTGCCACAGCTCGGGAATTTGGAAGTCGGCGCGTTCTTCGGGGTACTGGAGAACGTGGTTCTTGGTGATGTACCGCAGGACAGCGCCGACGGCGGTGTCCCGGAAGATTTCGGCGCTCATTGTGCCGTGTTCAGCGGGTGTTGATTATTTGTTCAATGTTGCATGAAAACAAGGTAGGTAGTATCAGGGGGGACCTGCTTAGAATGATGGACGCCTCCAAAATAATCAGAATTGGTGAGTATGGGGGTCGTTGCTGGTGATGGGTATTGAGGAAGATTATAGTATTATAGGTTGAAAGGTATTAGTTAGTCCACTTCTCGTGAGAAGCCGAGAGTGGAAGAGGATGTCAGTTGGACTGTGTATAGAAAAACAAAATGATAAACTCGAAAAGGAGGAATGGGAATGGCTTCTATATAGACTTTGGAAAGGGGATCCGCCAGAGAGAGGGAGAGGGTGCGTCTGTGAAAGGAACAGGTCAGGGCCGGCTTGAATTAGATACAATGTACTTGATAACTAACATATCAACAGCTAAAGCAAAGAGTTTAAGACTTAGAAGGATTGCCAAAATACCACAAAGGAGACCAAACACTAGACGCCCGCCAATCAGAAAACGGAGTTAGGAGACAGGGGCAGGGGACGGCGGAAAATGTGCAGAAAGCGACAGGGCTCTCGAACTCAAACGTCCAACGTCGAAACAGGTTTGTCATTCTGTTTCTTGTCCGGCGTGAACGAGCCACCGTGCTTCTTCCCCGTTCTGTCAGATCGACTAATAGAAAAACACAGAACGTAGTCCGGTCCCGTCTGACAAACACTGCTGGACTCTGGCAATCACCAAGCAAGCACGCAATTACGAATGAGGCTCGGGGCGGCAGTCGTAGGGCGGTAGGCGTTGATGACAGACTAGTCTGTTAGTTTTTTCTCTGGGACTTCGTACAGTTTCTTTTTTTTCTGCTCGCGCTTTTTTAACTCCGTTTCTTCTCTTCCTCGTCCCATTCACCTCCAATGCTGGCAAAAATTGCTTTGTTGGACCGTTTTGCTAGCTCGTCGTTTTCAGAGCGGCCAAAAAGGTAAGTCGATGTTCTGGACTTTCTCTTAGCGTCATGTTTTTCGTCTACACTTTGTTTTTGGATTTGTCCCCTCTCCGGCGGCGAAATTGGAACCCTTTCGATGCTCTGCCGTCAGTTTGGGGCCCAATGCTTAAAAATCGGCGCTGTAGAACCAGTCGCCAAGACGAATGACAAACACAGCACCAGGCCGTTCTTCCCCCAATAAAAAAATAAAAAGGAACAATATCGAATCCACAGGTAGAGAGGGATGGCCGTATGCGTGTGTCGTATGTCGCAGGAGCAAGTCTGTAACGCCTGTAAGCCCCAACAGTACAAATGGAATCTCAACCTCAGGGCAGCAGCCAATACGACTCTTTGTCATGTCGGCTGCCGGGTGTCCTCCATGAAGGTGTTGGATAAGAGACCTCCCTCCTGCTGGTTACGTAGTGGGTGGCCCATTCCAGCGAAACAGAACATAGTGCAGTACTCTGCAAACGCAACATGTCGACTCCAATGACACAATGTAACCCTATGCGAGATGAGGTCAGCCTTCTTCTCCGATCTAAGAGATTGCTAACACTCGGGCGAGAGTCCGACCGAGTCGAGGGACGTCTCAAAACGGAGCCATCCGGTGGGTTGGGACAGGGCAGGCTCGCCCGATCCTCGACTTCGCATTCTCTGCTTTGGGAATCATGCTGAGACGGTGTGGTGAGAACTACCGGTGCTAATGGCAGATAAGGCAAAGTGAAGCAAGAGAGTGACGTGTGGCCTTGTCGATATTTGGTGTGTGTCCTGGTGTGGTTCGAATCCTACTGGGCAGGCGCGATTTGTAATACGAGGGCGCTTACAAAGGCAGGCACGTTTTTTTGGCGTGTGTGGCCAACAAGTGGGGGGGGTACGACAAAAATTTGGGGCAGGAACTAACTATGTTGTGAGGTTGTACGCTGCAACGCCGCCGTCGTATGGGGGCTCTTTCCTTCTTTTTATGGGGCAAAACGGTGGACGGGACGGATGTGGCAGCGACAAAACGGTGATTCTGCTAGCGCCAGAACACCGATCCACTACTTGCACCGTTTTGCGTGCACCCCTTGACAAACCTTTAACTCCGGTTGAGCACGAATTGGCTTTTCTCGCCTTTTGTTGCCATTCACGATGTGTGATGTGTCTGCACGTCCTTTTTCCCTTTCTTTCTATCTATTTCCCTTATCCCGCCACACGTGCGGTCGTTTCATGGTTGCTGTGTGGGGCCGCCGGAGCTCGCTTCTTTCCTAGTTTAGTTGTCCGCCAAGCCGCAGTGACTCTTTCCTTACCAAACGAGGAGACGGGAGACTGGAGACAGGAGACAAGACACGTAAATACGCATCCGTGTATTGAACATTGGGAAGGCACGACGTCAGCGGTCTTAGCGGCAGCGTTATCACCGCCTGCTCTCTCCCAACCTTCGTACAGCTTTTCACATTCATGTCTTAGTAACTTGCTGGCGTGGCAGTCAGCATAACGGTTTGCGGTGTTTGAGGGGGTGAGATTGATTTTTGGCAACGTAATTACGACGCCCTTTTAAAATGACTGATTCTTTGCATGCCACCTTCAACAAACTTCGACTTCACCACTGGCACTGTGGAGATCTCACATGGGCCCATCGTCTCACGGCAGCTTTCTCTCCCCATTTCAAGTAGGATTCAAGTGTGGATGGGCCGGTGGGGTCCAGGCCCATGACGGCGTGGGAGGCAGAAATATAATTACTTATTAATGGCTGCTGACTGTGTATAGTTTGTATATGCTCGCCTTGTTGGCAAAGGCTTGCATGCGGCAGATACTAAGGACAGGTTCCACATCCTGCTAGACAAGATACGGAGGACGGGGAATAGGTAATGTTCCTTGCGGAATGCTATACGAGCACGGAGACGGACATGTGTTTTGTTTATCTTCTTCTTATTTTCTGTTTCCCTTGTTTGCAGCGGAGGTGCTTATCCGCCCCTAAATTGCATCTCGGTCCATTTTTTTAACCTTTACTTTTGTTCAAACGTGAAGTCTTCCCCCTCTTGCGGTCTCACAGTCCTCGCAATTTCGCAGCTTCAGATGTCTCAATCATTCCGAATACGAAGACGAGATGATGGTCGACCAGGCGGTATATCTGCGCATCCGTGCATCTGCACTGAAAGTTGTCTGCATACGATTTTAAAAGGCAACCAGCTCCGAAGTTTCCTAAGACTCAAGCCGTAAGCATTTTGTAATTATTTGCTTAATAGCTGACGCTGCCGCGTCTCCGAGACCAAGGCGTTAACATCCGGGAAATGTTATGCTGGCCGGGTGAGTCACTTATTGAAAGTAAAGGGCGAAATTGGACGCGGTGTGAGGATGTGGAAAAGAACAACGTGAAAGCTAACCGGAGACACTTACAAGTGAGCATAACGAAAGCAAAACGGAGCGAAATGCATGTTGTTTGTTGTGGGGCATCTTACCATGATGTTTACAGAGCAGAAAGCAAGAAGAAAATCACGCCCTAGAGCTAGTAAAAATCAGAAGCAAAACGAGTCCAAACTGCGCCGCAATGGTGGAGAAAGATCGGGCGAGACGTGAGAGGTGTAAGAAACGTGAGAGATTGAAGGGCGCTTGAAGGGCGTTTGAAGGGCGTGTGCTCGACGTCAAACCAATATATACGGCGTGTAAGATGCAAGCCAATGGCCCGGTCGTGGCAGGGCTGACTGAGGCGACTGCCAAAAGATCGCCCGGCATGCCATTACTCCTTGCAGCAGCCCATCACATGAACACGCGACGGCCTATATATCTTGCACCGACAGCTCGCCGCGGGAATACACAATACAGGATTCAACTAAATGAGCTACGCAGAACAGCTCGGGGCGGAGAGGAAATAACACCTCGAAACGGCCGACGGTCTCACCAACATGCTCAAAATGGGGTGCAAGGGCGCAAGCAGGACAAAGCAGTCCAATGACAAAGGAGGTGAAGCAACCGAGGCTGGGTTTGGTTGTAGATTTACTGTCATGAAATCATGCATATTCCATCATCGTGCTGCATCCCGCTTTGCCGCGGTCCGACAGCCGCCAAGCCACCAGAGCAGCAACGACACAAGAGCACGCCCTTTGTCATCAGCAGATCAGCCAGCTCCAAAACGGGCGTGACTGGCGTGCGTGGAACCTGATTACGGGACCTGTCACTTCCCAGTGCTCTAACATACTGTAAAATACGACATACATTATCTCTTTACACGCGTCTCCGTGAAACCGGCGGAAGCTGGCGGCCAGGACGGAGCAGTGGGTACGGAGGTGCGTATATGAAACGGACAAAGTACGAGAGCCTCGTGCGTCGTACAGACAGACCTCTGGATGAATGAATGGAGACAGCAATACACCCTGACACCGTACGGAGCACAACAAACGTTCATGGATACGGGTAAGGCGTTAGCTTCTCTACGATCTGCTCCGCAAGAGCAACTGGCACTTGGTACTGAGCCGGGCAGCACTGCCAAGTCCACAGTCCGATATTCCGGCGGAGGTTTAGCACGAGCGACTAAATGTGCCCACTATTTCTGACCGCATCGACTAACTTTACAGGGGAAAGGGGGCTACAGGTGGCTCACTTTGTATTACATTCCTACAGCAGCCATTTCCCATTTTAGGAAACCGCTGACCTCAGCTAAATGAAAGGATTGAAAATCATGATGACCCAGCAAAACGAATACGTAAGATGCCGCAAGAGCATGGTACAAAGAGAGCCCGAGAGTTTCGATGCGACCGTGCGCGACAAATCCAGCTGAGATATATCCAAGATTCCAAATTTCCAGAACGGAGAACGGAGAACGGAGAACGGAAAACGAAAATTGTCGACTCTTTGCTCCAACGGAGCACGAAATCGCGTCGACTACCGTCGAAGCCGCCAAACCATTGAGAGCTGGGCCTGGCCAGAAACACAGCTGTCAAAAGCCAAACGTGTCCCCTTTTCTCTGCTCCGTAGAACCAGCTTGCCGCGCTTCCTTCGTCGCCTTCCCATCTTTGACAGATGCCATGCAATGTCCCTTTCCCCCTTTCTCCGTATTTTCTTTCGTGACATGATTGTTTGCTGGTACTTTTGTCAGGCTATTTTCTTCACTGATGTGACAGAAAATAAACTCTGTTCCCACATGTCTTCGTGCTGCCTTCACACCAATTCCCGGCCTTTTGCCCGCGTTTTGGTCCTGTCCGTGGCTAGTCCGTTGTTTCGTCCGAGTATGTGTGTCCGGCGCGAAGCAGACACTGCCGTTCTGTCCTTCGTCGCCCATTGTTGCATACGACATAAGATCTCTGGCAGCTAGCTGCCTTGTTCCATCACATGAGGTTAAAAGTGAAGCAAAAATAATACTTACTTAATTAAAACGAGGGCAAGTAATATGTGTCATCACATTTGTTTTCCGCCAGTCAGGTGGCACAAATGCCCTCTCGGTGCAAGTTCCAGTTCTTCTCAGACACGAATATTTTTGCAGAGATGTCATGGCAAAAGGAACGATGGCAACATGACGACACGAAGATGAAGAGGACAATATCGTCGCCGCATTTATGCTGTAGTTGTCAATGCCAGAATAAGTGGGGCATATCTTTGCCCCAAGACAGCAGGAACGACCAAACGACGCTAAGTGAGCTTCCGCAGTGGCGCGCCAATTGCACAAACATATGATGTCGCACAGTAATACGCGTCAAGAGACTCGACCGCAAGGACCATTGTGATCTACGGCGTCCTCGGCTTCACTGGCATCAATTAAAGGTCTGTCGTCCGTCACGACGCCAGAGCAAACACGAAGATGGTGCGCCAGCGACGTCAGCTAGCCCCCGACTCGTCTTCTACATCCACAGCCACAACAAAAGCAACAAAAGCAACCAGAACGACCTCCTCCTCCTCCTCACCTCGCCGCGCAATGCAGAACGAGTCGGCCGCCGAGCTGCGCACCCTGTCGGAGCGTGAGAGCGTCGACAACATCGCCGGCGGATACCGTGATGTGCCAGATACATCCTCGCCCGCGTCGCCGTCACCAGCATCACCAGCATCACCAGCATCTGCCCTACCAGCCAAGACCACCTGGCTGCAGCGCAACCAATGGATCGCCCTGGCCCTTGCCAGCGGTGCCTGTGCCGCTTTCAACGGAGTTTTTGCGAAGCTGTATGTTGCTGCGGTCTCTCCGCCCGACGCCGTGTCGAGCTTTCACCTTTCACCGTACTAATATTCTTACCCGCGTCCAGGACCACCACCGAGCTGACCACGCGCCTGTCCCAGGCCGTCGCCAGTGCCATCGGCCTGGATGCTGCTGAATCGGCCGTCGAGGTGGTCGTCAGAGGCGTATGTTTCCATACTACCTCACCATTGTCGTTCCTCTTCGTCCTGCTAACCTACGGTTCATACATGCATCGCGTAGACCTTTTTTGCCCTCAATCTCGTGTTTAACGGTGTGGTGAGTTTCCCTCCCCCTGCCCCATCTGTAACAGGGACCCCGAACTCACCCGATATCAGATGTGGACCCTCTTCACCCGCGCCCTCGCGCGCGGCCTCTCCGCCACCCAGGTCTCCATCATGAACACCTCGGCCAACTTTGTCCTAACCGCCCTGCTGGGTTTTGCCATCTTTTCCGAGGCTCTGCCACCGTTGTGGTGGGTGGGTGCGGCCATGCTGGTAGCCGGCAACGTCATCATCGGGCGCAAGGACGAGGGCAAGGCCGATGTGGCGACTGCGACGGCGACCACAGCCGAGGGAGATGCAGACGGTACAGACGCCACCGCCACCAGCCACCCCGACCTAGAAGCGGACGAGGGTCGCCGGCGCCCATCACGGCGGCTGGCGGCACAGCGTCGAGGAAATGCGTCCGGCACGAAGCCGTCTCCGGCGTCAGCGCCTACTAGTCGGTACAAAGACGAGGAAAGTAGCGGTGACGAAGACTTTGCACAGATCTAACCAACATGGCTTATGACTTGGCGTTGGTCAACAGTCGTAATGCATATCTCTCTCGTACTCCACACAATGCTGCATAGATGTACTACGTGTCAAACCAAATCAGTATACAATCATCGCTATTTGCACGTTGACTTCATTACGTTGACATGGTTGGGTTTTTGTTCATTCAATTTGGCTGGCGGGTTTGATTTCAACAACCGCTTTCTTTGTATCTCCTTTTTTATCTTTTGACAATCCCTTTTATTTCTCTCGTTTCCAAACCCAGCCAAATAATGGGATTCTTAACTGGTAATGTGCCGCAATACATGTGACAAAAGAAATTCAATGAATGTAAATCAACGCCCTGGGGAATAAAACTGTTGTCGTCGTATGAAACAGACCAGTTGGTACACCAAACAAAGAAGAAGCAGGATGCACACGGGGATAGATGTTGCCACCTAAAAATAGACAAAAATGACAAAAATAAAAGAAACAAATAAGAGAATTACAAAAGGTGGTGGAGGATGGCCAAATAAGAATAGCTGTTTTCCGGGGTGCAAAGAGCGAAGAAGCGGATAATCTCGGTGATGTTGAATAGCATAAGAAACGTAATATCGAGAGAGAAGGCGCACGCCGACAGCCAGGTCCATAGTGCCTGTTCCTGTCTGGTCGTGCGAGGAGAGCGGATCCATTACAATATACAATATCGTACACGCAAACCATGCAGCGCAAACGGGGAATATGTTTACGCAGGGTACCCTACAAAAATGTTAGCAAATGGAAAGACGACGAATGAACACGCGTGCGAAAAACTTACACCATGAGCAAACAGCAATGATGCAGTACAAGCACATCAGCAGCATGCCCTCGAGCCAGTGGCTCTTGCCATCACCAATCAGATAGTTGACTAGCAGCACCGACACGAAGAGAACGGCGACCTGGAAAATATCAAAGCTGAGCGACATTTCGTCGAGGCCCATGCCCCAGCCAATGACAACCAGCAGCGGAATCAGGAACAGCGCAACCTGCATGCTCGAGCCAACAGCGACACCAATGGCAAGATCCATCTTGTCCTTGACAGCGACAGTCACAGCGGTGGCGTGCTCAGCAGCGTTGCCGACGATCGGCAGCAGAATCAGACCCAAAAACTCCTTGCTGATGTGGCCCTTGGTCGTGACATAGTCAATGCTGTCCACGAGGAACTCGGCGCAAAAGGCAATCACCACGGTCGAGCCGGCAAGCACACCGAGCGCGACGAAAAAGTGCAGCTGCGGCTCCTCGCCCTCATCGTCGTCCTCGGGTCCGTTCACAATCAGGTCGTTGACACGCTGGCGCTCCTCGTTCGACTCGTTGATGCCGTTCATCTTGGCAACGTTGGCAGACCGAATGATGGCACCCTTGACGGCGCCCTTTTGGATCGAGTGCTTAAAAGGCTTCGCAGGTACCTTCTTGCTCTCCTCGCTGAAGACAGCTTGGTGCGTCTTGAGCTGGAAGAAGAGGTAGGCCGCGTACACAACAAGCAGGATAATGGCCGTGCCGCGCGACAACATGGCAACGTCTTTGGTCGAAGTAATACTAGCGGCGTCAAACACTGTCGGGACAATGACACCGGCGACTGCCATGGCCAGCAGACTGGCCGCCGTCTGCGCCACCGTCGTGTTGAAGTACTGTTCCTGGCGACGCAAGCCACCAAAGAAGAAGCACATGCCCATCACAAGCAGTAAGTTGGAAAGAATGCTGCCAATCAAGGACGTCTGCACAATAACAACCTCATTCTTGACCAGCGCCATGATGGCGACAATCAGCTCGACGGCGTTACCAAACGTCGCATTCAACAGACCGCCGAGCGTCTCGCCCGTGCGAAGGGCGATTTCCTCCGTTGCAGAACTCAGCATAGCAGCAAGCGGGATGATGGCAATAAAGTTGACGACAAAGATCGCAATGGGGTCGACAGACGTGAAGTGGAGGGCGATACCGACGGGCGCAGCCAAGAGGAGAAGATTAACGTAGGAGTTCAAAAACGTGCGCTGCAGCTGGTTGGCGACCGTAAACGGCTCCTTCGGCTGGATATTCTTGAACATGGAGTGCTCCTTCTTCGGCTTCTTGTCCTTGTCGTTCTTGTGCGAGTCATCAGGCTCGTCGGCGCCGCCCGATCCGGGCCGATCGCTCCCGCGGCTGCGGTTCTTCAGGCCGTCGGGCGCGGCTGTGTTGGATGAGCCGAGCGAGGCTTCGCCAATCTTTTCGTTGGGGGCGATGCCCTCCTCGTCGCCTTCTGT
Source organism: Sporothrix globosa (assembly GCA_001630435.1). Lineage (NCBI taxonomy): Eukaryota > Fungi > Ascomycota > Sordariomycetes > Ophiostomatales > Ophiostomataceae > Sporothrix > Sporothrix globosa. The sequence goes on from LVYW01000002.1 coordinate 4,291,429, forward strand.
CAGGACACCGCCGACAGGTGCCTGTGAGCTCGCTGTGATGTTGTAATCGCTGTTGAGGCGGCTCCGTGAGTTGTACGATGCTGATGATGGTGCCGGCGCGGTCATAGCGTGTCCAACAGGTACACCAATCGGTTCGACTTCGCGGTTGCCTCCGCCGAGGCCAGCCTCAACGTCGACATCATTGTTTGCGGCGCCAGGCACGATTGCGGGGGACGTATTCCTCCGCTTGACCCAGATGTGGGCGAATGGGTTGAAAGTGTCGCCTGTCTTGCGACTTTCTCTGTGCGCCTCCCTCTTCACGCGAAATGCGTCGACTATGTGATTGGGCATGTTAGCAATGCTATTCTGGCGTTGTGCGCCGAAGCCTGCCTCAAGAGGCGAGTGGAAAGAAACACTGCTTCCGGAGGGATCATCAATGAAGACGGTGCCTGGTCGCAGTCGGGAAGAAACAGTGCTGAAAGAGACGAGATTGGGTGCAGTGAATGGAATTCGGTTGACAGGTCAAAACAGGCTGGTGCCGAATCAGGAATAAACACGAGATTGCCACGACAGGGGGCCGCGCGTTGCTGGGAAAACGATAGCAGAATGTTGACCAAGCCGTGTTATGTCGCTGCAAAATGGTAATAACATGCCATCCACGCAACAAAATGGCACCGCGCGAGGTAAAGAAGCAGATGGGCGAGGGAGTCCGCGATTGAAATCAAGAAACAAAAATGTTTGAGAAACAGAGTGAAAGCGAAAGACAATTGGGAATGGTGTGTTCGTGTGCGTGCGAAGGCGGTTGAACCGGAAGGGAAGTGAAAGGAGTGAAAGGAAGGCCTGTAGGTCAAGTGGGCAGCAAGGCAAAATTGTGCCTAAAATGGTGAAAACCAACAGTGGAACCAGGTGCATCTTGGAGGAGCCAGGAGCAGTCTAGGTGCAGCCTAGGTGCAGCCAAAGTGCAGCCAAGGTGCAGCCAAGTCCAAGGAGCAGTACAGCGTAAGAATGCGTACCTGGTCCTTTTCGCAAGGGCAGACACCGAGCACCGCACGGCCAGCGCAAAGCCTGGTAAAAATCTAGGGGTCCCGCAAAAACCGGCCTAGTGCACCGAGGTGGGTAAGGAAAGGAGGGTATGGTGTGAAGAAAAAAGGGGGCGCAGCATGGTGGAGGAAGGTCGAGAAGGAGAAAGGAAGGAAAAGTGCAGGGACGAGGAAAATAGTGCGATTTTGCGATGGGGCCATTGGGGATCGGGGTTCAAACTGGGTCAGAATCTTACACGACATGGTGGTTTCGGTTTCGAAGATGGAATTGTGAGTCGACAATAGACAATTGGTGTTCGAATAGTGCGCAAATTCTTATGTGGTCGTCGAGGTTGCAGCTCGGTGCTGATTGCTTGCAGCGCGACTACAAGTCTAACCGGGCGCGTGCTAGGCGAAAAGATCCGTATATCGAGAGATAATCTCGATAGGGGACCCAGAACAGTGAACAGGCTGAATCGTGATCGGGAATGAAAAAGACGGTCCGTAATAGAGTGTGTGTTGTTCGGGTTGTGAGGATGCGGTGAGAGATGGCACTATGTGTCGAAGGCCGGCGCGAAGGAAGCAGGAAACTGCACTTTGGTAAGTCTCCGTGTCTCGTACAAGCAGGACAGCAAGGTGGACGACGCTGTATTTGAAGTTGGGCACGGCGCCAAGAGTTCCGGCAGGCGAGGTCAGGCCTCCCAAGCGAAAACTGAAGCAAGAGCGTAGAACGTACAAGTCGAGGCCACGAATGCGACAATTGACGATAAGGCGACAGGAACGAGGACTAGGAAGGCGTCGTAAGGGTTGCTGCGGACGGCCGAGCAAGGTGGAAACGAAACACGAGTCCGATGGCAAGAGGTAGCGGGCGAGCAAAACAAGTCGAATTCGTGGCTTGTGGTGTGCTGCGTAGACTGGCAGGTCAAAAATGCCCTGGTAATGGCAATGCCGGGCGTAGCTGGTGGAGCTAGAACGAGCCTGAGCTTTGTGGCGCTGGGGAGCCTGAGGAGATTTGGTAATGGTAAGTATGAGGATATTGGCGGCTGTTGGCAAACGAGGTCAGCCTTGTGCGGTGCAAGGCAGAGGCCGAGGTGGACTTGGGGATAAATCAAGACGGCGACCGGACTTGTAAGGCGCATAAATAGTGGACGTACTAGTCGTGAAACTGGAAAGTCTTTCCCAAAATCGAAATCGGAATCAAAAAGCTCTGAAATTAGGTTCTGGAAAATCGTTGTTAGCACGGAGAGCCTTAAACGCGAGGCGCGATTGGCCAGACAAAACGAACGGAGTGGGCGCGTATGGCAAAATAAAGGCGGATGGCAGTCGCTTCGAATAGGCGCTTGCGGTCAAAACTAGCCAACACCACAGTTGACCGAAAATCGAGAATAGAACAAGAACAAAGAGGTGAAGTGATTCAGGAGCGCGGGAGAGAGCAAAATAAAGAAAGGGGCAGAGATGAGAGGCAAGAAGCAAGAAAGGGGAATACAGCGAAACAAAATAGGAAGTGGGCCTGTTGTGCATGCGCACGAGGAAGGAGCAAATCAATAAAAGAGGGAGCGAGGTCGCTGCCGTTTGCGTATCGTGCGACAGCGACGGGCTCCTTCCTTGCATCACTACTTTATTTGTTTGTCGGTCCAACGTACCTTGTTAAGCGAGTCTGTAGATTGTGTGTAGGTTGCTCCTTTGTTCTCGCCGCGAGGTGGCAAGAGCGGCCGCGAGGGAGGTGCTGAGGTGTGAAGGAAGAAGGAGCGATGCACATATAAATCTGAGCGAAAGGGGTAGGTGCCAGAAATCCAGCAAACGCAATCGAAGAAGGAAAGAGGTCTGCAGGCAGGAAGGGTGCGATGAGGAGGAGGACAAGAAGAAGGAGAACAAGAAAGGAGTTGGCGACGATGCTCGGCAAATAAATGGAACCAGAAACAAGAAAAGAACAAAAAGATGGGAGATGAACTACTGGCAGCGTGGGCATCGGTTGGGATCCTCGTTGGCCCCAAAATGCCAAGACCACAACACAGGGAACAGATTTTCGTCTTGATCTCGTCGATTGGGGCCCCCGTTTCAGAGTAATGCTATGGTTCCAGCGCCGGTCGCAGCTGCACTACACACTACGCGACGGCAGCGCAAAGCCAAGTCTAAAGCTAATAAGTAGCCAAGCGCAAAACAAGCAATTCTAGGCCTTGGAAGGAGCAATCAAGGGCCTTGGCCTGATATTGTGTGCCGGTGTTGCATTCTTCACTCCTGGCGTGAGTACACCGTACGGGGCAATCGAGACGGCATGACAATATTATTCGCCACGTCACAACACGGTCAGACACGCGCAAATGAAGACAATAAAACACTGATTGATCTCACACAGGTCGTTTTCCTTTCCAATTGCCCTTTCCTTGCCAACTGCTCTTTCCTTTCCAATTGCGCATGCTGCTAAAGGGCAGGTCCAAAGGGGTCAAGAGAAGAGAAAGAGGGAAAGAGCGAACGAGGGCACAGCGTGACAAAACGCGCAAAACGAACCTGGCAAAAGGCGGCCGAATTAGGCGGTCTTGGCACACGACACGCCGTGTCAGCTGTCGCACAGTCAGCCAGCGACTGCAGTTAGGCTTGTAGGAGCGACGTCCATCGCCCAAGGAAGGCAGCATTGCACTTCATCGTCCCGTAGACGTCATTGACAGACAACACGAGCGTGAAAATGCGCTCCGTGTTGTAAGCTTACAGGTGCCTGCAGTGCATATGGAAAGAGCACTAGAGGAGTAATGAAGCAATCTCTTCGCTCCTTCCCTTCTACACAGGTATTAGGCTCGTGAAACGAGGACAGCATTGCGATATAAAGAGTATAAAGAATATGAAGAATATTGAAGATGCGACAGACGAAGCATGCTGAGCGCACTGCAGCAACAACACAATCTGCCATCACTGCCACTGTGCTACGCTCAGCAAGAGGCCATAAACGAACGGAGGCCTCTGGCTTGTCCGCAAATTAACACTGGGGCCAGCAACTATTGCTCTGCGGAGACGATCTAACCGAGCAGCAAACGAAAGAGGACACCAAAATCAGGGCAAACGCCAGCCACGTCGACAAAGCTGACTTGGCAACACGCATGTGCAATCGTCGACGACAGGGGAACATATGACGGCGATGTAGCGAGCTAGAAGGCCAGTATTGAGCGCATTTGAATTCGGCCAACGCCAAACATCCAGCTTGAGGTAGTCCAAACGGACTAATAATACCTCAAGTTGGATTCGCCTTTTGTTTCTCAATTGGTCTTCATCCCCTGCTGTCGACCGCTGCACCACGTATTGTGACCGGGACACCGTCTCGGAGAAGGGTTGGCGGCTCACCGCATGTTTTGCTGCGTTGTCAATTCAGCCATTTTGGCAGAGATCAACCTAGCGGCTTGAAAGGCGCCCAAAGTAACGGCGAAGCAAGGAAAATAAAATTAGGAGCCACAGGCAATGGCCAGGCCTGTCCTCCTGGAACTGCCTGTGTGTCCTCACCTGCCTGTCATCGTCATGAAACGCGTCACTTGTAGGAGTGTTCACATGTGGCTTGGTCATAGAGAGTCTGACCTGTCAGACATCGTCGGGCAACAGACCAAAGTGAAGGCATCGAATTGCGGAGAAGAGAAGCAATGGTAGGATTTGACTCAGTGGCTGCGACAACCGGACGAAGCCCTCCGGAAAAGAACAAGTGGAAGGGAAGGAAACCCAACGAGGCATAACTGGTCCAATAATTGGCGTTATGGCTGCGTGTGTCTGCATTAGTCTTCATCGCCGGCTTCTCCCAGTGGCCAGAGCTCGACTGCCAAGATGCAGAACAGCAATGGAGGAGAGTGGCTGAAAGGTGACGGATACGGCTCCAAACCAGTGTAATCAACTCCGGACAGACGACGTTGGGCCGGAAAGCATCTTATCGAACTAGGCGAACAAAGGATCGTGTTGTTTGGTATGTCGTGACGTGTTTTCCGTTTTTATGTTAGGAATTTCTTTTTTTTACATTCCCTTTTATATTTTGATTTTGGACGAGGTTAAATATTCAAAACGATTTCATCTCATTATCAAAAAATATATAGACAAGGAAAATAATTGCTTTTTAAAGGGTAAAGAAGAAAAACGCATTAGTTAAGAACACCTCTTCAAAGGATATCCAATGCGTGCTAGATCACAAGTTCACAACACAAAGGTCAAACTTTATCAAAAACTCCAGAAGCAAATGTTACAGAAAAGTAGAGACTCCGATTTTTTTCGAGTGTTTCACCTTGTTGCACCTCCATTAACCCTGCTGGCCAAACAAACCAGGGCTTCCTTGGGCAGCCCCACCACTACCGTTCCCGCCCTCGGCTGGCGGCCGTTGCAGACCAATGTCGTCCACGCTGCTGCGTCGCAGGAACAGACGCGATGCCAAGAAGCCGGGACTCGTCGTACGGATCGGCGTCAGGGGGGTAGGCTGGATGAACTGGTTTTGGTTCTGGTTCTGGTTCTGGTTCTGGGTGCCGCCTAATCCGCCCGGCCCGCCCGATGCACTCGCAGGTGACCGGAGGCTGCCACTGGCGCTGGATGGCGGTGCCAAGGGGCTGCTGTCACCGCCGCCGCCACCGCTCAAATGACTGCTGCCACTGCTACCACTTGTAACCCGCGTGCTGCTGTTCAGCAGACCAGGAGGCAGACCAAGTGTCGGGATGTTTGTGTCGGGCACTTCGGCCGTGGCTCGTGCGGCCGCAGACGACAGCAGCAATGAAGTGTTGTTCGCGGAGTGTGATACAGGGCGGCTGGTCGAGGTGGGCGTGCCGGCTGTGGAGCTCGTGCTGCCGCTCGATGGCGGGAAAATGTGCGGGTGGCTGCCCGACAGATGCGGTGTATTCAGAGTGCCGCCAGCAGCACCGGCCGTAGCACCGGCCGCAGCGGCTGCCGTCGAGGCACTGCGCTTTTCGAGAAGCTCCGTGTAAAAGGCCTCAAGGGCCACGGGGTCCTGGCTAAACGCCTCAAGCTCGTCCATGACACTTTCTGGATCTTCGCCCGCCGGCAGGTCGGCTGTCGAGATGGAGAAGAGCACGGCACTCGCGGTGTTGGGCACCATGCCGAGGTTGTTGCTGCTACCGGGGAGCAGAGACGGTACGCCGACCGAGCTACTGGTCACGATCGGGCTGGGGCCAGGAACGCTGTTCGTATTCAGCAGACCCGACATGGTCGTTACGCTGCCCTTTTGGCTCAGTGCTTCGAGACCAGTAGGACGGAGCCGTGGCGAGTTGAACAGCCCCGTCTTGACCATGGGCGATTGGAGCGGTGTTGGCTCACTGGGTCCACCGCCCTGCTGCTGCTGCTGCTGATCCGTTGGCCGCATATCCCGCGCAGACGGCACCGTTGACCGGTTGCTGAACAAACGGTTGACGAGAAGCAAGAAGTCACCTTCGTCGTCAATCTGCGCCAAGATGATGCCTGATCGGTGGATGTACTGCGTGTACTTGAAAAAGGGACGGCCCCACGAGTACTGCACGTCGACGCTGGGCGGAAAGTTGGACGCCGCCTCCGTGTCGAGCACAAACCCAAACTTGCGCAGGATCGCGCTCTGATAAAAGTGGCGACCGGGCGGGGCTTGCGCTGCTAGCAGATTGGGATCGTAGTACGTGGCTGGTCGCTGTGTCGGTGGCGCCAGTGCCAGACGGACCTTGTACGGCCGGCGGAAGGGGTTGCCCTCGCTGATGGACGAAGCCTCGGCAATCGGCACCTCGACAAGGCGAAGGCCATGTTGGTAGGCCTCGCGCGCCCAGACCTCGACGGCGTCCTCAATGAGCTTGGCCGTGGCGTTCATCCATTCGATGCGGATGTGATAGCAGTTGTCTGGGTTGTGCAGGCGGTCGTAGTGCAGGTCGATGCGTTCGGGGCGGTAGGAGCGCTTGCGGTGGTCGACGTCGTATTTTATCATCTTGCTGAGCAGCACACGGGGCCTCTTCTTGTTCGCATTGGCATTGTTGCCGCCACTCTCAGTATTGATGCTGCCGCCCGTCGTGGTGGTGGTGTTGTTGTTTCCGGTGCCGTTGTTGCCGGTGCCGGAGATTGCCGCGATGATCGGAGTGGAGGCAGCCGATGCTGGTGCCTTGCCAAAGTCGCTGTCCTCGTGGACAGACGCCGGCCGTGATGCTGGTTGTCTTGACCCGTCACCTAACCCGGCGCCACCGCCGCCATCACCGCCGCCACTCTGCAAATCAGCCGCCGTGGGTATGGCTGCTACCGAGGCCTTGCGTGTGTTGAACCAGCCGCCCGTATTATGCGGCTTGGCATACTCGCTGCTGATTTGGTAAAAATACTGGCCGTCGCGGAACGCGTGGCGCTTCTCGACATGGACAAAGATGCCCTGGTGCTTGACTTCGCGGGGGCCGGCTGCCGGTGTTGCACCGCCCCCACCACCAGCTCCTGTGGACGCTGCAGCCGCAGTACTTGCTGTTCCACTGCTGCCGTCCGTCGTTGCAGTGTGTCCACCACCGGGGGCAGCACTGGCGGTGTTCCCTTCGCGATCCTTCTTGTCCGATGCATCTTTCTCGGACGCGTCGTTGGATGTCTCCTTATTCTTGTACAGATAGTCACGGTCGCGGTCGCGGTCCGACACCATGAGCATGTTGCCCAGGGCCTCGGCCTCCTGGCGACTCTCGAGGTCCTCGACGTTGTCGAGCAACCAACTCGTCATGTCTGAGCCAATAAAGCAGTTGTAGTGCAGCCGCAAATGCCAGCGCCGGTTCTGCATGCGCACGCCACCCTGTTCGACAGGCTGCTGCATCGCCTCGGCCAGTGCCGCAAGGTTGAGGTTGCTCTTGCGGAAGGGATCGCGGTCGGTCACAAGCTGGCCCTTGCGGGGGAGCGGCGGCTGCTGCGCCTGTCCAGCCGCGCCCCCAGCTGCTGTACCTGCGCCTGCGCCGGCGCCGGCGCCGGCGCCTGCTCCACCCAGAAGCGGCAGGGTCGATTCGAGCTCGGCGGCGATGACCAGCGACGGATCTTCGGTCTTATAGACTACATCGAGCGGGTTCTGGTTGGTGTCGCGCGTGCGACGGTGCCGGCTCGAGAGCGTCTGCAAAAAGTGGCGCTCGGATGCGGGGATGACGCGGTGCTTCTGCCACAGCTGGCCGAGTTTCCGGATGCCCTCAATGCGAACCTCTTCGTCGTTATCAACGGGATTCGGGTTCGAGTTGGCATTCGGATTCGGATTCGCATTCGGATTTGCGGCGCCAGAGTTGCTAGTCGTTGTAGACGCAACGGAGCCGGCACGGTGCGGGAGAACCATGGGGATCAGCACGAAACGCGCACGCCAGAAGCGAAGGTTCTCGGTGAGCTGCTCGTCGTGGCCTGCGACGTGCGAGTCGATGTAGTTCCAGTTGCGCTCGGAGCGAGGCGCGGAGATGTCGATTGTACTCGTCAGGTAGTCGTGGTCCAGGAGTGTGCGGATGGCTGGTCGGTACAGCGGCGCAGGGCTCGTTGCAGCGCCGGCGCCACCGCCGCTACTGTCGGCACCCGACCGGGCACCACCAGCCAAGAGCCCACCTCCGGCTCCACCACTGCCACTACCACTACCATTGCCATTGCCGCTGCCAAACTCGTCCGTCTTGCGATGGTAAATGTTGACCTGCACCTCGGCATCGTTGGCAAACGACAGCTGGTGGATGGTGTTGCCAATCGACATGAAGATGCTCGTGCCGTCTTCAAAGGGCTGCTGGTCCGTCGAGAAGATGTCGGCAATCTTCATCTGCTTCTGGCCAAAGGCCTTGGCCACGACGGGGCCGATGACGACCTGGAAGCCTTGCGAAAGCCGCAAACTAATCAGCTCACGCAGCAGGTTGTCACGGGTCTGCGGCACCTCGGCCAAGTCATCGTCGGCGTCCTGAGAGACGCTGTAGGGCTGCTGCACATACTCGCTTTCAAACTGGGCCTTGGTGGGGAAGTACTCCGTCGTCAGCGGCACAGATGCGGGTGAGCACAGCGTCTTCCAGCGCATGACACGGATCTCGCCGGGGCGGGGGAAGACGTGCTGCCAGCGGCTGTTAAACGTGGCAGAATCGATCTTGTTTGCCTCGGGTTTAGAAGGGTTGATCATCATGAGCCAGGGTGCCATGGCGGCGGTGGGCGACAGGGCCTTGGTGGTCTCAGGCACGGCCTCGGCGAGCAGCTTGGAGTTGTAGACGCGTTGCGCATCGTCAGCACGCAAAGTGTTGGGGTAGTGGAGGTCGCGGTCTTCACGGGGGCGCGGGGGCTCGGCACGGCCGGCCCGACCGGCTCCAAGGAACGAGCCGGCAGCTAGCTGTGTCGATGAGTCGCCGGAGCGGATCACGATGGGGCGTGTCGGCGTTTCTGGCGGCGCAAGGCCGCCTCGGTTGCGCTGGTCCGCGGATGACAGGCCGTGTGCGGTCGAGTGGGGCAGGCTCATCCGGTCGTCTTTTGTCGGAAAGACAGCGGATACTTTTGGTGTGCTTGGGAGTGTCCCGTGTGCGTGTGCTGTGGCCGACGATGTGGAAGTGGTGGCAGGGGCCGTAGCCAAGGAGAGATTCACAGTCGGCGCGGACGGGAGATTTGACGCGGCAACGGTCTCTACGCTGACTTCAGCCACAGCCGCCTTGGGTGCCGCAATGCCGAACCCTCGTTGGCCTAGGCTGATCTGCCGCATCACTTTCGGCACCTTGGACGAGGAGGAGCGCGAGCTCTTGATGCTCTTGATGCTCTCCTTGTCGAAGCTGACGGACCTCGTGTTGTCGCGCATATTTCTGTAATCGAGACCACGGTTAGATAGGAGTGCAGAGCTTGCCGGCGTTGCTGCCGTGGAGGACGAGACCGGTCGGTAACTGGATGCCGACGTCGTTGCAAGGCTGCTGGTTGCACCGGTTGTGGACATGAAGCTGGCAGTCGACGGCCGCCGGTCGGCGTGTGCATGTGTAGAGCTTGCGCCCGCACCTCCAGAGCCACCTTCACCGACGAAATGCGTCTTTCGTAGTGTGCGGGGTCCCGAGAGGGCCAATGCCGAGCTGGCCAGGGGCGCCGAGCCGTCTGGTTCCCGCTCACGCCTGTGGGTGCTGTTGGGGGCTCCGCTGTGATGACCCTTGCGGCGTGTGGGCAGTTTCTGGCGGCTGCCGTCGTACTCTTGCAGCTGCTTCCACAGCGACTTGCTGTTTTGCTTGGCCAGCTTGTCGGCGGCAAACTTTTGGAAGCCGTAGACCTGGTCGAACAGGACATTGGCGGCGAGCTTGTTTTGGACGACGAGGACACCGCCGTGCTCGACTGGCGAAGTGGAAAGCGAGTCGGACGAGGGCTTGAAAGCACTGCGCGGAAAAAGCGGGTCGGAGTGGAGGGGGGTGGTCTCGATCTCGTTCGTCTCCAGCACGCCGCGCATCTGGAGGTCGTACATGCGGCAGCGGACGGCAAACTCCTCGAGATGCTTGCCCGGGCGTGTGCCCTCGAGAGGAAGCGGTGGCAAGGGCACGCCCTGACGCATAAGCAGTTCGTTGGGCTCGCTGGCCCAATACGAAACATGCAGCCACTGGGGTAGAGCGTAAAACCAGCTGTCGTTGAAGCGATCGGCGCCCATGGCCTCAAAGGTCCGCTGTTGCGGTGTGTCAGCAGACCCAGCACCGGCACCCTTGCTCGGCGACAACGAGTGGGCGCCGACGCTCGAGTAGCTGCCGTAGAGGGGTGTGTTCTGTTTAGGAGTGCTGCCGCTCATGTGGGCAAAATGAGTGCCAACGCCTTTGGTGTGGCTCTGACCGTGGCTGTTCCCTTGGTTATTTGCCTGGCTGTTGTTGCTGTATGTTCGGGACTTTTGAAAGTCACGGTCGAGGTGGTGTGGGTGGCGGAAGCGGAACAGGGGCGCGTAGTGGAGAGGGACCTTGGGGATGCAGATGAGGTCGATGCCGATGCCGTTGCCGATAAGGGCCTCGGTGGTGCGGCGCAGGGCGTCGTACTCGACCTCAAAGACGCCGGAACCGGGCGAGATGACGACGACAGAGATGCCGGTGCGCATGAGATCGCGGTCCACGTAGTCGTGGGAGAAGAGAGTGGAGGCCATGTTGACGGCTTCGAGGACGTTGCCATACATGGCGGACGACGACTCGGCCTGGATGTGGTGCTGGTACTTTTGGTTCAAGGGCGGCTTCTTGGACGGATCGCCAGTCGCATCTCCGCCGTCCGTCGCATCGTCCGAAACAGACAATGCGCCCGGAGGGAGAGACGCAGACGTGTCGGGGCGCAGGTGGGCGAGGTGGTGCAGGCTGATATCCCGGCGGAAGAGGTTGAACTCGCGCTTGAGCTGGTAGAGGATGCGGGTCCACTCGTTGCTGGACATTTCGCTGACGACAACGCGGTAAAAGTCCTTGTATGGGCGGCGGTTTCCCGACGACTGGACGCCTGTATAGTAGTCGTGCTGCACCGATGCCTCGGACAGGTCGACGGCCAGGCCGGTGTCGTACTCGACGCGTGCAAAGAGCACGATGGTGACAAGATGCTTGACTTTGCGTGCGGCCCATTTCTTAAACAGCGTGGGCAGCAGGCCGTTGACGACCTTGCTGAACAGGATCTCGCCCGAGCAGTCCGAGTCAAAGTCCCACATCTCGCGGGCCATTTGGATGAAGAGGACGAAGCGCGCCGACTCGCTGCGGAAGATGGGCCGCGTGTTCTTGCCGAAAAAGGCCGACTGCACGCGCTTGCCGTCGACAAAGACGTGGGTCACCTGGGCCTTGATGGTGCTCATAAACAGGACCATCTGGCCGCGGTAGACGGTGCGCTCGGCGAGTTCGGAGACGGCGAGGCGCCACATGTCGGCGCGCGACAGGTACTGGTCCTTGAAGACGAGCTCGACGTGCGAGGCTTCGATGGCCGGGTTGCTGGCATCGACAGGGGTCAGCAGGACGGTCGAGCCCTTTTTCATGCCAAAGACGTCCGCGATGCGTTTGGCAACGTAGATTTCGACCGTGGGGTGGCGCGCCTTGAGCTCTTTGGGCATATCTTTGACGATAAACAGGTACCGGCGGCTGGCGTCCGCCTCGCCGTCGGGGACTTGCCCGGCTGCACCGCCTGTTCCTGTTCCTGTTTCTGGGCCCGTGCCTGTGTCTGTGCTTGTGCTTGTGCCATCTTCCGTTCCTCCCGTTCCTCCTGATGTCCCTCCTGCTGATCCTGTTGTTCCAGAGGCCAGGTCGTCTTTGCGTCCTGTCGCTGCGTTAGGACGCCGGACGATATTGTTGTTGCTGTTGGTGCCGCTGCCCCCGGTGCCCGTGCTGCCAAACCCCGGCCGCTGCTCGGGCAGCACATCAATGGCCATGAGCTGGCCCAGCTGTACGCCGTCGTCAAAGTGGTCGAGGTTCATGAGCACCTCGTCGCGAGCAAACGATTCATTGACGGTGACGGTACAGGTGCGTTCAAATGCGGGCTGTGGGCCCTTGGCAGGGCTAGCCTCGCGGATGGTGGAGTTGCTCGACATGGTGTCTGGTGACCGGGCGCGGCGTGGGGGTGTTGACGAACGGGGACGGTTGTGATGGAGGAGATGGTGATGGAAAGATGGTGGCGGATGGGTTGGTGGATGGGCCGGCTGCGGGCTGCCCGTCGACGGGACGGGACCACCGCTCAGCGAGGCATCGGTGGGCACGGATTCAGCACTGTTACGGCTAAGCTGGCGCAGGTGCGAGGCCCAGCGAGGCGGCCCGGCCTTGCGTGAGTGCGCCGGCGAGAATCCGTTGCGAGACATTGTCGCGAAAGCGGCGGGCAAATGCGCAATCGGGGAGTCATCGGCAGCGGGGATGGGTGCAGGCTGCCGGCATGGTATGTGGCATGGTATGCGGCCGCTTCACATATGTCGTTTTCCAAGGCACGGTGGTAGGTGTGACCAATCGTGGATGAGGGTGGATGTGGGAGCTTGACGCGGACGTCGCTGTGAAGGGGCAAGCAGGTGCGTGATGACGGCAGAACGCAGATGCTGGCGGGCTATTGGATGGCTTACTCACCGCCTTCCTATTCTGGACAGCTTCCAATGGCAGGTGCAATAGGTGCATTACAGCATGTTGCGAATTGGCTGTAGAGCAACGGAGGTACATTTGCTATTTACAATTCAACCAACGAACGTACATTTTTGGTCCAAGAATTTGGCTGTTGTCTTATTTCCAGTCGTTCAACATGCCAAACTTGTCTTGTGCGACGCAGCTGTCAGAGAAATGCGGACGGCCAACGTTAGGATTCTCCGACTGTGTGACAACGTGTGAGTGAAATACACGAAAGCAGACAACGCCAACGCGAAATCGCGGTTGATTTTTAAAGGACGGATACGGCGAGCCCATCCATGATGGCACAAGGACGCACAGGGCCGCACACAGTGCACGGGCAACGGTGGGACGAACTGCTCGCAGCCGAGAGCGTTCCCCGGTGAAGAGCAAGGCCGATAGATTAGTTGCGTCGGGCCATTGGGTCTGCGCCCAAGCACACGAGGCACCGTGCCAAGCCTGGATCTAGTTCGGTGCTGGTGGTCGTGCTGGCTCATATTTGCACAATCATTGTGGCTCCTGTGTGTTGGCTGTCCCCATTGCTTGTGTCTGGTGGGTCGGCTGTCTGCATTTCCGCATCGTGACGCAGTTACGGTCCTGGAGCTCGGAGATATCTGATGGTTTCTACACTTTGAACGAAATGAAACAGCTCTGAAGTGACAAAACACACAAAAATAATAATAACATAACGCTGGAACCGAGAATGTGGAAGCCTAAGAAGAAACCGGCCGAAACGTCGCAGGCTGGTGTAGTGGCAAATGGAAGTTGAGTCGCTCTCGCCGGCCCCAAGTGCGCCTAACGCGGGAACCAGTGACGCACAAACGAACAAACACCAGAACTACCGATCAGTCGCAAATTCGGCGGTTTCTGTTTCAACTTCTCGACGTCTCCGCATCCGCCGATCAAGTGACGACAACACATCCTGGTGTTTTTTGTTTCCCTCAATGCATTATCTTGTATCACATCTATATCTTGTGTACTCCATCTCGTCTTTCGTACGCAGCGACGCGTGTTTCTCTTTATACTTGCTCTCTTGCTCGCTGTTCACTTCATTGCGTCCTCTTCCTAAGCCCATATATATCCGCCTTTTCCCATCGCCAGGTTGTTCTGCAGTTGCCACTGGTTGAGCCTTCCTGTTGCGAACACCTCCTCACTCTTCCGCTCCTGCCCTTCAAGTTCGGTTGGCCAATCAGCCGAACGTGATCGATCGCCCTGATTCACGTTTTGAACGGGGGTGGGCAGCATTGTCGCATTCGTCTGTCACGGCAGTCTTTTCAAGGCGTTCTCCCGTATTATATTTGCTTCTTTTCCATCTGCTCAGATCCTTTCTTGCGGCTTATTGTCCAGTCCATCACGAGGTGGCTTCGCTCTTGCCTCTCCTTGTTCCTTCCAGATTCGTCCACTGGCAAGTGAAAGGGGCCCCACCTTCCTCTTTCATTTTCAACTGCTTCTTGCCTCGCTTCACAACTTTTCCAACTCTATCGCGATCAACGACACATTCTCATTTTCAGCCTCACATTCACCTCGCTTCGACTGCCCACCCACCGCGCGATGGGCTTCAATCTCACGCCCAAAAAGCGCCTTATGGCGACCATTGCGATCTCGTTCTCGTTCTTTGTTGCTGAAATCGTCGGTATGCATGCCTGAGCAAGCATCCCTGCCTGTTGACATTTGGGAGTTCTTTCTGACCTTTTTACTATTTCAGTTGCTTTCATGACAAAATCCTTGGCTCTACTTGCCGATGCCTTCCATTATGTAAATGGTCCACTTCAACAAACCGTGCCCGCTCTGGCATATTCCGACGACTGACGCAGTTCTCCCAGATGAACGACCTGATAGGGTTCATTGTTGCGCTGGTTGCTATCGTTGTAAGTCCCATCGCATATCAAAGCAAGGCAATATCAGGTATGGGGACATTGTTAACACCATCAGATATCGGAACGGTCAGACTCCCCGCAAGACTTGTCGTTTGGTTGGCAGCGTGCCCGGCTTCTTGGCGCTTTCTTCAACGGCGTCTTCCTCTTGGCCCTTGGCGTCAGCATCTTTCTCCAGTCCATTGAGAGATTCATTACACTTCAAAGTAGGTCCCATGTGGGATACAGTATCAGTTTTTGCATCATTTTTTTTTTAAAAAAAAAGCAACAGCATGCGCTAACACATCACTCCTCTCACAGAGGTCGAGAACCCAAAGCTAGTTCTCATCATGGGCTGTGTCGGGTTTGGCCTCAATGTCATCTCGGCCGTCTTTTTGCACGAACACGGCCACGACCACGGCGACAGTAGCGGCGGCCACAGCCACAATCATGCGCCCAACGAAGAGTCCGAGCACGGCCACGGTCACGTCGACGACGACGACCAGCTGCACGAGTCCCACGCCGAGCACCGCCACCTGACCGTCCAGACCAAGGGCTCCGGCCGCGATCTCAACATGCTCGGCGCCATGGTACACGTCCTCGGCGACGCCGCCAACAACGTTGGCGTCATCATTGCCGCTGTCATCATCTGGAAGACGCACTATGCGGGCCGCTACTATGCCGACCCGGGCGTCAGTATGGGCATTGCCCTCATGATCTTGCTGTCGTCCATCCCGCTCGTCAAGAACAGCGGCACCATCTTGCTCGAGAGCGCACCGCGCGGTGTCGACATACAGGATGTCAAGCACGACCTTGAAAAGATCCCGGGCATCGAGTCGGTGCACGAGCTGCACATTTGGCGGCTGGACCAGAAAAAGGCCATTGCCTCGGCACACGTGGTCGTCTCGGACCAGACGGTGTCGAGCTTCATGGCGAAGGCACGCACGGTTAGCGAGTGCCTGCATGCCTACGGTGTGCACTCGGCTACGCTGCAGCCCGAGCTGTCGTACTCATCGCAAGTATCTCTGGCCGGCCAGGACAGCGAAAACATGGTCGGTGTCCCGAGTCTAGAGGCGGGGGGCGGTAGAGGTGATCTCACTCTGTCCAAGATTGCCGTTGTTTTGTCCAAGGGTGACTGTGTCGTCGTAGACGATGATGAGGGTGCCGGAGGTACTGCAGGAAGCAGCAGCAGCAACAACCGCGGTGTTTGCAATGAAGCGGACTCTCAAGCCAAAAACGGTGGCAGCAGCAACAAAAACAACAACAACGACAACAACAACGGCAGCACCAGCAGTGATTCCGCACGGAGACGGCCATCGAACGCAGTCTCGGTCATCCGTAGGAGGCGGACCGAGGCGAGCGGTTGTCAGATCCCTTGCGGCACACTTTGTGAGAACCTCATGTGCTGTAAGTAAGTAGCTGAGGAAAGGCCAAATAAGATAAAACTGGCCTGGCTCGATTGGTGGTTACAGAAGAACGCGGTTGGGACAACACTACGACATAAAAAGGCGCAAGGAATGCGGGATAGTGATTATCATTCAAGGATATGTCTCCGTGCATGGAGCTGCTATCAGTGCAACGTATTATTCGGAGACGACCTGATCTAGAAATGCACCTAGCTTTCTTGTGAGTGGTGGTGTAGTTGATGAATTGTACCATTATACAGAGTATGTTGACCTGACCTCTGAATGGGAGGGCGCAATACAACATCGACTTGGTATTTTCTGTGATAAGAATGTATCACCGGTAATAGTTCACTAACTTTGTTGCTAGGTCTCCGATGCATGTCGTGCTCCGTATAGTCGTTGTAAAAAGCACCTCACAAAACACCACCTTGTATGTACCGGATCGTCCGCGTTCTTGTCGTCGTTTCGATATCACGGCGATTGCCATTGCAAGAAGCAAGATCGTAGCATGTTGTGAGGACCCACTTCACGCACTTGACAAGGCTGTGGAAGCTGAGAGGTTTTCCTTCCGGGTGCCGCACGAAAGTTTGTTTCGTTTTTACTGTCTTTCTTCGTGGGACTTCTATCTTGATGCTGGTCTTTACGGTTCCTCCCAAGATACATCGCATCCTCCATGTCGTAACGCCTCTTTGCAAAAAGTGTCAGCTATTTTCCTTTTTTTTTCTACGTGCTGGCCCTGAGACCTAAATGTCCACTACATGCCCTCGGTGCCCTACTATCAATTTCAGCCAATGAGTTGAGACTATGGTTCACCCACTGTATGCGGGCTATTCGTGTGCCCATCGAAGCAGCGGACAGTCCGGGCGATGTCTTTGCAGTCGCTGGCCTTGGTAGCAGCCAGGATGCGCTGGCAGGCAACGGCGTCTCCAAAGCAGGCAGCCTTGCTGTACATGTAGTACTGCTCGGAGTGCTGGAATTCGATGGTGGGCGCATCTTGGGACTGCGTTGCATCTGCATCGTTGTCTGCGGTTCGAGGAGAGGCCAGCAGCCAGGAGGCAAAAGCAATGGCCGGGTCCGGCGCGGAAAACCTGGCCGACATGGTTTGACATGTAGCCGTAGTCGTCCCATTCCTTGTGAAAGAAAATGTGTTCTTGCTCGTCGTTTTGCGGCCCCGAGCTGGCGTCGCTCTGTTTCTTCTGGTGTTTTGGTGGCATATTGTTCCAGGGATATATTTTGCTCTCGTTTTCGCTTGTTTTCGTTTGTTTCAAGAGAATCAGTCACCAAGTTTTCGGATCCTAATGGTGACAAAAAACGTGCCATCTATAAGAACAGACATATCATCGAGAATTTCAATTAAAGTTCTACTGGCGTTGATCTGGCATGTGATACCAATTGCTGAATCATGAGCAAGCTACAATGTTAAAGGGTGGTAAAGCTGGCATTTTAGGAGATCGGGTGCTTATTTATCTCAAGTTGTCGAATACAGAATATAACAAATATGTGCTCATGATTATGTTGTGTGTGTAGAGTGTTACCTAAGTCCATAATTGCGTCACCCAGCGCATTCAATACTCCAGACGACAAGTTGCCTCCATTGTGCAACGGCACTGCTGGCGGTCACACAAACACACTAAGTGTGCATCTGTGGAAGGAAACGCACTCATTTCTCTTGCGGAACGGATGGGACTCGAAGAGGATCGAAGAAGTCCAGGAAACAAGAAAAGCTTGGCAAGGAACATGTTTCTGCAACACAACCTCAAACTGATTCGGTACAGCAAATTGTCCGCTGCCAATGTCGGTCTGTGCCTCTGGACCTGCTCAAAAGTCTGTAAGGGAGGTATTGGGAAGGATGAAGTTGAAGAGTCAAGCCTAGCAACATAGTAAAATGTCAATACCAGTAGCTTTCATTCAAATGGTATGGCCCTCTGCCCTCCACAACTGACTATTATTCGCCAACATTTTGCAAAATGCAACGAGGTTGGACACCACGTTTTAAATGCGTCGTAAGATACATTACCTCGTGGCTGTAGGATCTGCCGCCACCATTGCGTATGCCCACTCTTGGCTTCCTTCCCGCACACCACAAGAGCCCGCACGCAAGCACCCACCACACCAACACATTTTTTCTTCTTCGTCTCGGTCAGCTTACCATTGCGAGCCAACGCATTGAGTGCTGCTGTTCGACATACATCCGCTCCCACATATTCTTTTGTTGATTGTTTGCGATGCTACCCTAGAAAATTGGAAAAAGGACGTGCATTAGTAAGGTGTGTGTATCTGAGTTCTAAAATCCTTTCCACACACATCGGTCAGTTGTCGATGGCTGTCCAGATTGGTTGAAGTTAAGCACCGGCGATGACTGGAACGATAGTGCCGCCCAACTCATTCGCAGTCAGTTCATCAATGATACACAATCTTTCCAATCCTTGCAACCGTTGGTAGTCGACACTTGGCGAGCAAGAGGCATGTCCATCGACGAATCCCTGCTTTGTGAGCCCAACGCAGGATTGCTGATCAGGGCTTTCCCAAGATTGCAAGCTTGCCTCAGTCGAGCCGCGAAGCACACAAAGTACAAAGTATTCCACAAAGAGAACCCGTCTTCGTACTCGGCATTGTCAGCATGCGCTGCACCATCTGTGTATCCATGCTCTCTCGATTCTTCTGGGCTTCCTTGCCAACTTTCGTTGGCAAATGAACGGCGTTCTTGGGCATGTTTTGTCGCAAATTAGTGTGCCTTCGAGCGGGTGTGCGTCATAATTGCGCCGCCGAGATTGTTGCCGCGTCAAGTCACTCCGCTCGGTTACTTCTCAGTTCTCACCGCTTCTCGTGCTGCCAACCCTGGTCTTGGCCCTGCCACCTTCTTCCTTTCTAGAAGACCGAAGTGCTGATTTGGGGGGGAATAATCTCACTTTATCCGACCATGGCCTGGCCAGGTCCTGCCCAAGCGCTCGGTGCCCCCAGCGGTACAGAACCCCATATCTAGTGCTGCATTACTTCAAAAATGCCCCAGCACCAGAAAGTGTCACGCCTGCCCCCCCGCAACGTGGTCAAGGCCTGGTCCCGGGGCGACAGGGGACACGATCCATGGCTGATAGAGGTCTGGCGAAGCAATTTCGTGTTAGCGACTGGTGAAATGAGTAGGGTAATATCAGGGCCGGCGCCCGGACCACCACACATCTGTATCGCGATCTCCTCCCTTCTCGTTGGTGACGCTGGGAGAAGAAACAGCTAGCTGACAGTTGGCGCGGAAGCGGCTGCGCCAAGCACAAGCCAGTATTACTGTCGGCTGGCATGTTGAAACGGTCAACGGCGCGCCGCTCGATGTATTTTCCATACACGTTTTCGATTCGCTAAATGATCAGACCCGAATACTTCGTATATTGGGCGGCGCAGTGTGCCGGTATTTCCACACGCAGTACGGAGTAGTGGTCCTTTTGGAAGTAGAGCTAGTGTAATGGTCCGCTAAAAGGATGTATATGCCTGCTTTTCTCCATTGCAAAGGCGGTCGAGTCGGTGTCCTTTTGCCGTGCATGGGAAGACGAAGAAGACGGAAGAAGCAAAAACCTTTGCGTCGGGACCACCAGTGAGATAATGCTCCTTCCCCTGCAAAATGACTGCATATGAGACATTGACGGCGGCAGCTGCAAGAGTAGCGACTGCCTAATTTGTCCGTGCTAGCATGCAGACACTTGCCTGCCCCATTTGCGACCTGGGCCTGGTCCTGGGCCTGCCGCTCCTTCCCTCGAATTTCTCACTCCACCCATCCCACCACCTTCAGAGCCGGTGCCCACCCCACCAACGTGGCAATGGCTCTTTCCCGCCCTTCGATGTGGCTTGCACACCGCCGGAATGGTCAACACAGAAGGAGCAATGGGTGCGAATCCAGCCGTGCCTGCCATTTCACAACGGGCCAAACCAAGAAGGAAGGGAGAGAGAACAAGGGTAAGGGGGGAGGGAAGAGGTGAAAGAATCTTGTTTCTTCCAAAAGTCCCAGACCGCTTCGAGAAACAAACAAAAAAAGAAAGCAGAACATCACGAGGGTAACGCTGCCACTCCAGACACGTCTACCATCTCCTTCCGTCGGCAGCGCTCTTGGAATGCGCCAATGCGCCCAGAGCACCGTAACGCAGCGTGCGGCATGCAGCAACATACAGTAACTTCATGCGAGACTCTTTAGTCAACAAGGCATACAATTATAACGACTTTTGTTCAGGGCGGTGTAACCCCTGGCTTGACGGAAAGAAAAGAGTCTAACTTTGTTACACAACACACACCAAGAGCTAGAAGCTAGCTTCGGAAAAGAAAGGTCCAAAAATAAGAAAACCGACCGGCCATTTCTCGCTCGGAGCCAGACAAAGCAAGCCGCTGCTTTGGCCTTTCTTCGCCCTGGTCCAACGTCGTCGTCGCCGGCCAATCGACTGCTTTGCTTTTTTGCTTCCTTTTGTGCGTCCTTTTCCGAGCTGCTTCCTCTTTCTGCACGTCGTTTCTGTGCATCCCGCCTCTCCCCCAAAGACTCGGGTCTGGTTGCCGCATTTGTCGATTTGCGACAACCAGTCATCGTCAGTTCTGCCTGTTTTCTCTTCCATATTCTCTCTCGTTGCCTTGCTCTCTCGCCTCTCCATCCTTTGGTTATTCGGTCTGCTCGGCTGCGCTCACCGTCTTCGCCACGACCGTCATACTCGACGACCCAGAAACGTCACACATAACGCCCCAAAAAGTGGCATTACGGAGCAGCATCTGGCGGCGTCTGGGGATCTCCAGCTGCCCTATCCCTCTGTTCCAACCAATCGCCCGCATCTCATTTCCCGCCCTGGCCTGGTTGTTCCATATTTACATCATTCCACCAGCCGCGCCCGCCTTCCGTGTCTCTGTCCTTTTGCAGGGAATAGTTATCTTGCATTTCTTGTTTCTTTGTCTTGTCCTAATCTACCGACCTTACCATCTCCTCTCCTTCACTGGCAACATTTTTATTTCTTCCATCCCTCACTTCCTGCCTCCTACTGAGCGGCATCGCCAGTCACCCGCTCGCGTCACCAAAAGCCGACTGATATAAAACACCGGCCAACCAACAAGCTGGACAAACTGCCAGCCGGAAGAGACGCAGCGGGGCCGGGCCATATCACCAGTCAAACGGCACCTTTGGGCTACCCAGAAAATGCTGAGACCGTCTTGATGCGCCACTATTTGCCTCTTTCGGCCTACGACGCCTGCACGAGTCTCCAGTTCTGCCGCCTCTACTGATCTAGCAAAAGCCAAGGCCCTGTTCTGTTGCCTACCCGCCCGTTGCCATTACTCTCAAGCGTCACCAAAATATAAGGGCAGCGTTGGCCACACGAGTCCCGCGTTTGCATGCATGCCACGCAAATCGTCGCATGCACTTGCACGAACACGGCCATATTTCAACGGAGCTCCAAGGACGAGCCATTGCTCTGCTTCAAGGCAGGCTCTCGGCAGTAACAGGACCAGGTAAGAAAATCCGACACCACGGAACGACTTTCCTCTATGCTGTACTGCATCAGTGGTGGCAAAAGAAATCGAGCGGAAGACGAATCGACGAATCGCCAGCTGCTTTTGTGCTTGACACAACACTTCGTGGCCTCTTCTTCTGCCTCTGAACTGATATCTGAGGCGATCAGGCGTCGTCCAACCGAATCGAGCAGCACAGCAAAGAAGCGCGGCTTGACGGATACGAACGACCTACCCTGATCGTTTCGTGTTGCACAAGAAAGAACACCGCTGTCTCGTTCTTATAGGCTCTGTTTGTGGCTTTTTGAGGACCAACCAGAGAGCAGACACCGCCGTTTGCTGGTCCTCTGAAGCCTCTCATTAGCTCATTATACCATCGTCCTCCTGCCTGGGCACCTCGTGTCAGCAGTCAGCCTTATTATGCCTGCAAGGGCTTCGTTCTTTTCCTCACCACTGTAGTCACCAGACCGTGTGCTCCTGTCCGGTTACGAGAGTCCTTGTTTCCTTCTCCTGATATCGTCCTGATTTTTTGTTTATCTCGATCTCGTTCCATCTATCAACTCCCCCATTGATACCTTTCGAGTTTCGAAGTTTTCCTTCCTCCACGATTATATCGCTACCTTTCCCATTACCGGACCACGCAGACAAGCAAATGGACTTCACTAGACAGCACTTACACAGCTTCTCGTTCCGTCCCCCGCTGTAAAGCGTACCACCCTCAAGAAGCAACAGCCCAAAGCACTCCACACAAGAGATCCGCTGGGCTGGACCTGTGTCCAGCACCCTCTTTGGACGGCCATGTTGGGAAAGCTTTTCAACCTGACGACTGGCGCAGGCGCCGGTTCGGTGCCCTCTTCCCACGCCGGCCAGCCATCCGCCGCGCCACCCGAGCCAGTCTCTACACTCGAGTCTGTCCAAGAAGACCTACACACGCGAAGTCTTCTCTACCCTGACGCGCAGACGCTGTTCCAGAACCACCAGGATCAGGTCTTTCCGTTACCAAACAGCCCACATCTCCCGGCCGCTGCGCTGGCGTCCGCTTTTGACTACGATGGCGATCTCGACCTCGACATGCGCGATGTTCGCGTTCTCATCATGCAAGACGGCATCAGCTCTGTGCCGGCAAGCCTACTTTACGACTCACAGCCTGCACCGCCGCCACCGACACCGACTATACCCGACCGGCCGTCAACCATGAGCGGCATGGCGCATCTAAGTCACGGTTTGCAGGATGCCTCGAGGCGGATGCCCACTTCCCCGCGCAAACCGAGCCTAAGTCACACAACTCGGCCCTTGGTGATACAACCAGATAACCCACAGCTGCGCCAGAGCGCCACCTTTGACCGGCGGCCGTCTCTTCACAGTCGCAGCCACTCGCGGCTCGAGACCGATGCACAGCGAGCGCACCGCGAATATGCCGACGAAATATCGGTGTTCTCGAGCTGCATCTTCGGCAACTCGGAGCTCCTCGCCTATCGTGGCACGTCTACGAAGGTACATGTACTCCCATCCGAGCAGCGTGCGCCAGATTCGTCATCGTTGGCGCTTCACGATGGCCGCGGCTCCCTTGGCCGCTCCAGTATGCGCTCCAGCAAGCTGTCGCAGTCTTTCTCGTCAGAATCTGCCGCCATGTTTCCACCACCGACATCATCCTCTTCATCACTAGCCGCTGGCTCTCGAACTGCCGACCGAAAGAAAGTGCTCATCACACGACTCTTCCCCGTCACGCTTCCGAATGACGATGATGTCAGCACCGCCATGACACCGCACAGTCGGTTTTCGGAAGAAAGCGGAAGTAGTGGTTACCCCTTTCCTCCCTCTAACAGCGAAGAAACACATTTCCAAAAGAAGAAGAAAAAGGCGCAGCTGAAGCAAAAGCGAACTCCCATGTACGCGGTTGCTCTGATTGTGAACCTTCCGCAGCCTCCACCGCCTCTGACCCAGGCGTCTTCAGCTTCGAGAAGCACCTTCCGTGGTCCCGGATCGTACTCGGAGCAAGATTCTTTCCCGTCGTCCTATGGGTCCGGTCGCCGCGTGGGTTGGGCCCTTGCCACGGCTGCTGTTGGTGGAAACAGTGGGAATGGTAGCGGCAGCGGCAGCGGCGGTGGCAGTGGAAACGGCCTTGGCATTGATGTCGCCATGGGCGACACTGCATATGGTGGCGGCACGCTTCCCAGCGGAGTCATTGGCACAACGACCGATCTTGAGGAGCGAATGGATCCCATCACCCAGCACTGGGATATTGTTATGCGTGCACTCACCCAATTGCAAACAGCTGCCTCGGCCGCGATTCTTACACTTCTACGTGCGTCTGATGTGGCCTCCCCCGAGCCATATCCTCCATCAGCCTCGGCCTACGCGCGCACCGCAACGTTCAGCGGGCGGCAAGATGCCTTCGGTGGCCCCATGAAGATGCCCAAGACGAATGCCAAGCTGATTACACTCATGCCAAATGCCCTCATGGACATGGAGCGGATCACACGTGAGGTAGACAGTGCGAAGACCCGGATTGCCGTCGGTCTTCGTGCGCTGCGTGTTGTTACGGGCCAAAATCGCTGGGGGATCTGGCGTGAGGAGGCTCGGTGGGTGTCCCGCTGGGCAGCTTCTGTTCGTGAAAGGAAGTTGCAGCCGACGGCACAGGCACAAGCCCTTCCACTGCATTTGCAACCACCGCCTCCGTTGCTGCTGTCGTCTCAACCAGGCCAAGATCCTTTCTTGTATAATCTTTTGACGGCATTCCTCTCGACCCATACCGATTGGCTGCAGGCTCTTAGTCCTGCACGCTATCGCAAGAGGCATCTCATGCTGCAGTCGTCCAAGGGCAACGACGATTCTGTGTCCGCTCGGACCATTATTGTCTCCAGAGACAAGATTGCTGCCCGGCGCCTCGTGTTCCTCTTATCCGCTTTCCTTCCGGCGGGCCAAACTATCACCAACTCGGTGCGGGTCCATCGCCCTAGCACGTCCATGTCCTGGGGCGCTCTGTCCCAGTCGCCCCCGGCCTCGTTTGTTGTACCTATCATCAAAGAGCAGTCATTGCGCCGGAAGATCAACCGCCGCGGCCCTGGCGGGAGTGGCCGGCGATCGTCGCATTCACGCAATCTAAGTCTCCAGGGACAAGCCATCCCTGGTGGTATTCCAGCACGATCCGCATCCATGTCCGTGACCGGTGTGCCCGCTCCCCTTGCACACTTGAACCTGCACAGAGGGCAGCATGAGCGACGGCCGTCTGATACAGCCTCCATTCGCACGGCCAATTTCCCGTTCACCGGAAACGACTTCACCACACGAAAGAGCAGTGCTGCGACCATGACAACAGTCACTTCAGACGCCACTGTGCCACACTTTGCAACCATGCAACGCTCCGACTCAACGTTCTCGGTGAGGCCCGACAGCAGCGCCAGCAGCGCTGCGGCAGATGATCTAAAGCGCACGCTGCAGCGGGGCGACAGCAACGCCAGCCAGCAAGGCAGTGGTGCTTTTTTGGCTCTCCAGCAGCAGCAGCAGGGCCTTACCTCCCCCGTCCTGGATTCAGACACCCGCAACCAGAGCCTTCGCTGGGGCAGCATGCTGACTGGCTTTCTCAGTGGCCGCCGCCGCGACTCCACGTCGAGCAACACTGGCGGCGGCGGCGGCGGTAGGCACAGTCGGAACTCGTCGATCACGTCCTGGGACCCACTCGGCAGAAGAAATAGCCTGTTGCCGCCGCCGTCTCCGAGAAAGCCACAGCAGGATACGGCATCACGGCAAGCAAAGGTCACGGCAGGCCAGCATGCTAGCTATGGTGTGTCCGGAACAGGGCCGCACGCCGAGGAGGCTATCGACCCGCACACACCCCGGCTTTCACACGACAGCCCTACCCTCGTAGGTAGCACGTTTGCTGGCATCGACTCGTTTCGCCGGGCTCCTGAACCGGACGCCGGTTTTGATTCGCCAGTGAAAGCGACGGCCAACGCGGACGACGGTGTTATTGACGTGGACATTGCTTTCCCAGACTACATCCGGTCATTTGAGACTGCCGTTAGCTCGCCATCCAGCAGCGGATTTTTGTCGACGCCTGGATTTGGAAGCGGCCTAGATGCTTTCGAGCAGTCATGCCGCGTATCCGTGGACGGCGACCTCCCTGCCAACGTGGCCGGATGGCTCCAGAACTACCACCCGGATTTCTGTCTGCAGGCTATCCCGCCACAGGGAAATCTCATGGCGCAAATCAAAGAGTCTTTGCGGACCGAACCCTTGCCGTCTAGCTATGCCTTTGAGCCCGAGACTAGTGGCCAGCCATCGGCTGCGCACCACGGCGAACGCTGGGCAGACATTTCGAGCGCCATTGTTGTGGATGCCACAAAGCTGACGATTACGCGTGTGAGCTACAGCCGGCTGGTGCGGCCCAAGGTGACACCGGACGTGTCGACGCCGAACAGCGCCAACAGCCCTCCTACACCTGTCACTGCGGCAGTGCCAACCACGGTGCCATCGCAGGAGACGGAGCAGTTAGACGAGCGCTTTGTCGAAACGCCGATTGTCTCGACGGACAGCGTCTTAACCAAGGCCATTGAGCGCGTCATTGCACAGGGCGTCGCAGGTAGCGGGGCAAGTGCTGGTGGCGCCGGCGGCGGTATGAGCAGCGTCGGAGGTGCTGGTGTTGGAGGTAGCTTTGAACACGTCAACATCCACAGTGGAGAGAGCACAGTCGACAGCAGCGGCATGAGCACAGACAACTCGGCGCGGTCATCGCGGTCGGCGAGCATCCGGCGTGGGCGACGTGACAGCTCATCGGTCGGGCCGGACGAACCGTACCCACCCACACGCCCACGCTATGTTAATCCGTCGCCCACGGCACCCTTCTCGCCCCTGACGCCGCTCGGGCTGGAGGAGGTGCCCCGTGCGGAGTGCAAGACGGTGATCTTGTCGGCGCTTGAAGAGATTGTGCGCGACGTTGTGCAGAGCAAAGACAGGGACGACCAGGCCGACGACGGACTCAGCGACCACCCGGCCATGTCCAAGGACGATGCCGACAAAGAAGCCCCTAGCGTCTTGCGCAGCGCCGTGCAGTCCTGGCTGGAAAACGTCGACATGGGAGAAGTCTAAGGGCCAGTCGCACTGGAAGTCTCTTGCCTTTTTCTTCTACTTTTTGTAACGTTTTGACGTTTTGACTCTTTATTTCATTTTCTCAACATTGTTCCCCCTTATGATACCACATTCCTCGTTTCACTTGTTACGACCACCTTGCGATAATTAGAGCACGCGTACACGGTGTTGTTGTTTTCTACTTATGTTTTTTTTTTTTTTTTTTTTTTTTTTTTTTTTTTTTTTTTTTTTTTTTTTTTTTTTTTTTTTTTTTTTTTTTTTTCATGCTATTTCGAACCATTTACATGCATCACAAGCGACATACATCTTATTTTAATTTCATTTTAATTAATACTTTGAGCTTTCTTCTTCCAGTATGGAAAGACGCTTTGATAGATTGAGGATCAAGTACCGATTGGAAGGTAATTATCCTGTCCATGTCTACAGCATATGGACGTACTTGGCATCTGAGAAATAGGATGGGCCTATTGATTCACTCGAGAGAACAAATGTGCTGTGCGACGTACTATGCTTGAACGAAGGGGATGCATAATTATGAAAAGTAAATACTGAAGCAAATGCGGTGCAAAGAGAAGCTTCTTAATAGAAGGCTAAGTTGGCCAATGAAGTGGCCCCACACTCCACCAGTCGCTACTACCGTTTCTTCGCACTCAGGCACTTTCTGTTTGTTTTAGCGGGTCGTTTTAGCGTGCGCCAGGAACGGGAAGGAGGCTGCCGGCACCTAGACTTTCCCCAGTAATTCATTACCAATAGAGCAGGAGCCATCGACACGCACATATGTTCGTGTGTGTGGAGAAGCTGCCATCACCAACGGCCAAAGGTGCCATCCCACAATGACCGCTAACAACAACACAAACGGGAGAACTTTGCACGACACCACCCCCCCTCCCCGCCTGCTCGCACGACGGCACAGCCCCATAGACGAAGCGAGCGGGGCCGGCTCTTTGCATCTCTGCCGCATACATTTGCAAATGTCGCATAGGTGTTGCGCCAGGGGAATGGCTTGCAGGCAATAAAACGATCCCGACGACAACAACAGAACACGACAGAGAAGACGAAGCGGACCAGGAGGACGAAGAGGACGGCGGCTTTGACGACAGCGACACAAGATGGAGGCGCTCCTGAGGGAGGCGGGTGAAGGCCCCGGCCACGGGCGCGGTGACAGCGACAACAACACATGTCGGTCGGTCGACGAGCTCAAGTCGCGGATCACGGCACTGTTCGCGGGCAAAGTGTCGGAGACGCACGCAGAGCACGTCTCGGCGTCGTTTGACATTCCAGCGGAGGTGGTGCTGAAGCTTGGCGACGCGCTGGCGTCCCAGCCGCAACCACAGGCAGACCACCAGCACCAGCAGCAGCAGCAGCAGCAACAAAACGGAGGACCAGACAACGACCCCGTGGTGGCAGCAATACGGGGCGGCGCACTGGTGGGTGGCGTGCTGCGCAACTTTGTGACGGTGCGTGAGGTGGTCATGAGCCAGCCGGAGGTTAACCCGCTGCTGCAGCGGGCGGTGGCGGCGTTCCTGATCATCCAGGTGCGGCAGGCGGACGGCAGCACGTGGACGACGCAGGAACCGACAAAGGCGACGCAGGGGTGGACAATACCCTACGTGTGCCAAAACTCCATGGCCTGCTGGCACAAGGCACACAAATGGTCGCGCGTCGTGGGGCAGTCGGCGCTGGAGGACATGCAGGACCCGTTGAGTCTGTCCCGCCCGGCGTACGACTGCCGCGGCGTTGTGATGGTTTCGTTTTCGCGCTTCAGCCGGTCGGTTGTCGTCACGTATGAGCACACCAACTTCCACCGCAGCGTGTCGCAGCTGGCAGCGCTGTTCCCGCCTCAACGACCGCCATCGCCGATCGGCCTGCCCCTTGCGACGCCCGGATCCGCGAACAAGCGCCAGAAGACGACGGCGACGACGACGGCTAGCGGCGAGCCCAAGAAGAGGCAGAAGAAGGCACCGGCAGATGGTGCCGCGGCAGACGGGCCCGTTCCGGGGGGCCAGGGGCTGGTGGCCAGCGGGGGTCCCAAGAAGCCAAAGAAGCCGAGGAAGCCGTCGGAAAAGACGAAGAATAAGGGAAAGGAAGGCGAGGCCGGCCAGGCAACAGGTGTCGGCGGCACTGCAAGCGATGGAGCAGGCGCGGCAGCCGTTGGCGGGACGGAGGGTGTCTCATCCATTGCATCTGCGGCAACGGATATGATGATGGACCTGGGCATTGACGTCGGCCACGACACCGATCTAAACGAAAGCCAGATGGCGGAGGTTTTACTGCGACATCTGAACGACTACCCGGAAGACAACACGGAGACAGCAGCAGCCATGATGGATGCCCTTGTTGAGCACAGCGCCGCGTCAGGCTCGACAGCAGCGCCGCGTGGAACCGACAATGCCGAGACAACAGCACCACCAGCACCACCAACAGCACCACCAGCAGAACCAGCCACGGATGCATCGGCCACTACTGCTGACACTCGCGAGGCACCGTACCAGACGGTCACGGACGCCGAGGTGTCGGCGATACGCAAGCTGTCGGCCATCAGGCTGCTCACAAGTCGCAATGTCGACCCGGGCACGCTGACACACGACCAGTTCTGCACATTTGCAAACCAGGCACCCGCTCTCCAAAAAGAGTCGTTGGAGCTTCTGGCGCACTATGGTGCCGAGCGTCTGGCCATCGTGCCAGTGGACAAGAACGCCAACAAGACACAGTCTCCCTCGCCTGCTCCGGCAGCGGCTACAACCTCGACCCCAGTCCCAGTCCCAGCTCCAGTCCCAGCCCCAGTCGCGGATGCTACACCGACAAACAAGCCGCCTGGCAAGAAGCCGGCAGCCAAAAAGAACCAGACCGAGGGCGGCGGCGCGGCAGATAGCACGACTACCACGCCTACAACAGGTGTCACTCTTCCTGGCCTCCGCGGCATGGACAGCAATGCGTCCACGGGCTGGCAGCCGTCACAACACCAAACAGCCCTACCACTTCCGCAGACAACCACGCCAACAACACCAGCCGCCAAGCGAACACCACAGCGGCGAAAGTCGACCGCGAATAAAGCTCACCAGAACACTGACGCCGTCGTAGAAAGTGCAAGCGCCCAGACCCCAACACAGTCATATGTGACACCAACACACGTGTCACCAGTGCCTCTACCTCTCACGGCTTACCCGCAGGCGGCTGTGTCCACCATGGCCTCTACCTCAGCGGCGGCAGAAGCAGCAGCAGGAGCAGCAGCAGGAGCAGCAGCAGGAGCAGCAGATAAGCCGACAAAGGGGTCGGCGAAGAAGCCGCGTGCACCCCAAAAAAAGAAGAATACCACACCAGCGCCGGCAGCGGAGCCAAGTGTCCAGAGCGCCCAGGCAACAACGACATACGACACGGCCACCGAGGATCAGCAGTCCAGCAACTACTACAGTGCGTACCAGCAAACGACACAGCCACAGCAGCCGCCGCAGCAACAATACAGCCACACGTCGAGCAGTTCAAATACACAGCGGAACCAACACGCCGCATCCGTGTTGTCGCCGCCCCTGATCAACGCACAGCAGGCGAGTCCCAACCTATCAGCTTATAACAGCAGAAATAACGGCAATAACGGCAGGACAACCGCGTCGTACAGCACACAAGCGACCAACGCGGCCGCTGGTCAGACTGCGGACGCTTCCACAGGCTACAACGAATACGGCGACTTTGGACGGAACAACAACAGCGGCAGCAGTACGTTCGGAACCGGTGCCGTTGTGACGACAACAGCGGCCACAAACAACGGTAGCAGTAGCAGCAACGGCCAGGGCACAGCGGCCAACACGCACATCGCTTATGACAATTACCTGGGCGAATACGGCCGCCGGACGGACTCGCCCGTCTACAATACCAGCCAGTGGCCTGCACCGTCGACGAACACCACCACGACTGCCGACCCAAATGCGTACGCCGCGTCGACCACGCTACAACAACAACAGCAGCAGCAGCAGCAGCAGCAACAGCGGACCACCACACCTGGTGCATACAACAGCCTGCCACGCCCAGCGGAGATGTCTGGTATGTCAGCCATGCCCACGTCCAACATGTCTTATGCCCACCTGCTTCAACGCCAGCAGCAGCAACAGCGGACCACCACACCTGGTGCATATAACAGCCTGCCACGCCCAGCGGAGATGTTTGGTATGTCAGCCATGCCCACGTCCAACATGTCTTATGCCCACCTGCTTCAACGCCAGCAGCAGCAACAGCGGACCACCACACCTGGTGCATATAACAGCCTGCCACGCCCAGCGGAGATGTTTGGTATGTCAGCCATGCCCACGTCCAACATGTCTTATGCCCACCTGCTTCAACGCCAGCAGCAGCAACAGCGGACCACCACACCTGGTGCATATAACAGCCTGCCACGCCCAGCGGAGATGTCTGGTATGTCAGCCATGCCCACGTCCAACATGTCTTATGCCCACCTGCTTCAACGCCAGCAGCAGCAACAGCAACAGCAGCAGCGGCAACATCACGCACGCTCCAACAGGGGCCACAATGCATATGGCAACAACCAAGTGATGAACGAGGACCTATACGAGATTCTGCGTAGGACGCAGAGCTAGTCAAGGACAACGTTGAGTGAAGCTGGATCAGGCGTCAGTTGTTGTCTGCTTTCATAGACGTTTGATATGGACAGCCGAGGCTTGTTTGTATTTTATGTCTGCCCCACGTCCTCAATCCACCTCGTTTCCCAAGCCTATTTCTTTTCATATGTTTCCCATTTTGCGCCTCATTTGCTATAGCGTTAGTATTCCATGGTGGACGGAAGGCGTTGTGCTACCACGGTCAATTGTTACAATTAAGACGTCATACTGCGACAACTAAATGAATATTCTCTTCAATGGTACTTATAATTTTGGCAGATTCATTCAGTGACGATATATGCTTGCATATCTCGATAGTCTATGTCCGTCTGCATTGTACTTTGTTTCTTTTTTCAATCAGCAGTATAGATTCTCGGCTGTGGAATGAAGTGTCGTGATATCCGCAGCTTGCGGGTCGTTAAATGGTTTAATGATACAGGTCAACCCAAATTCTTCTCTGTCCTCAAATATGAGCGAGACGTCTCCCAAAGTAGATCCCAAGCTAAGACCAAATGCGAATCCAAAAAATCAATGTCGTGAGGGTAAAAGTTAACAGAAAGGGATAAAACGCCGAGCCAATCCAGGAGCCTCATGCAAAACCAAGAATAGACAGTATATGGATATATATATATATATATGTTTTCGCCGCCGGCAATTTCAAAGCCGTGGCAAATAGTGAGACGAAAACAACAGAGACGAAAGAGGCAGAAAAAGCAAATCAATGAGACAATCAAATCACACGCAGATAGTACATCCAGAGTAATGCAGCCTCACGAATTGAGGACGCTGTCGGAATCTTTGCCAGGCGGCTCGTTACCAACAAACTCCATCCAATCTGCTACGCGGTCCATACCACGGCCAGGGCCGGCAAGGCCAGCCATTTCAGACCTGCGCGCTTCCTGTGCGTGCGAGGCCTCCTCGTCCCGGCGCCGGTGCCGACGTCCGCCTGCACCAGAACTGAAGATGTACTCATCTTCCACGGGATAACTAGAAAACGGAGTCTGCTCAAACGACGGTCCACGTTGCAGCGGCTCATGGCCCGTAAACATGCCCTCCTCCATCGGGTGTCTCCGCATCATGGGCATTTCTGGCATCATACTCGGGTGGGGAATGGGTGCCATGGACATGATTGGCATGGAGCCCATAATTGGTGGCGGCATCAGCGGCGGGGGTGGTCCCTGCATCGACATCATAGGAGGCAAGGGTGCCATAGGACCATTTGGTGACATCGGGCCCATCGGCATAACTCCCATCCCGCCACCTGGCCCCATTGGCACGCCATGAGGCATACCTGTCGCCATGGGCGGTCCGGTAAGAGCTGGTGGTGCCTTTGATCGATGCATCGGGCTAGACCTGGACTCTGTGTTGAAACGGTTTGCCAGTCGGCCTACCTCTGAGTCTGTGGTAACAGCACGGGTACGGCTTAACCCGCTTGTGTAGAAGTCCATCGGCACGGCAGGACGGTCATATGTCGTAGTGGGATACTGCGAAGGCGGTGGTGGCGCTCGTTGATGTTGTTCGAGTGGCTCATGTAGCTCATACTCATGTTGCGGGTGAATCGGGTGAAGTGGCTGGTGCTGTTGCAGTGATGGGTGTGGCGCGCGAGGTAGGTGAGGCTGCTGGAGCTGCTGGTGCTGGTAGCGATGCTGTGCGGATTGGGCTTGAGTTTGTGCCTGTTGCTGTGGCGGAGTCGGGGGAGCAGGTGGAGGGTGCGGTGCGGAGGGAAGAAAGTCCGCCGCTACCCGGTTTGGGTAGTCGCGGTCGTCGTTTTCGTCGTCTTCATCATCTTTGTCTTCCATAAAACTTCTTCGACGATGGGCGTGACCACCTGCGTCGTCGTTGGCATGACGCCTCGCATATCGATCAAGCCGTGCCTTTTTGATAGCTGAGCTGAAGGCATCCATCGTATCATCATCGTCCCCGAGTCCTCCAAATGCCTCCATGCGCCGGGCGAGATCGTTGTCTCGGTAAGCATCAGCTCGATAGTCGTCGCGGTGCGAACGAACACGCGATTTGTCTTCGTAGCTGCTCTGCGGGCGGGACCGCATAGGTTCGCCTGCTGAATAGGGCCGGTGCCCACCAACATTGCTGGGACGGAAGTCTCTAGTGGCAATCGCCGGTGCTGAGCCAAACCGATCATACCGAGAACCATTGGTGGGCGGGTATTGAAGATGTCCGTACCCAACACGATCTGTTTCAACATCGAATACTTGGCAGTCGCAATGCCCCCATTTTGCTCCGCAGATCATGCATGATTCAGCACCACACTGGCTATCCCGTTGGAAATAAGAGCTACGTCAGTAAACGCTTCGCAAGGGCAAACCGTATAGAACAAAACACAAAATAAAATCAAGTGTAAACAACATGTGACGTACCAAATCATATGGTTCTGGCCCTCTTCAAGCTCCACTTCTGATTTGCATCTGTTGCAGGTCTGGCGGCCCTCAACTTTGGCCAGAAAGCGTATTGTCCTCTCGTCACGCGGGCAATCGCGTGATGCATGTACCTTGTTATTGCACAGACAACAGACGCTCGTACGACAACGGCCACAGACGGCCGTCTGCCGGCCGTCCTCTCCGCGAAACAAGTTTTCGTCCTTGATCCACTGGCCACAACTCGGTGACGGGCAGTAAATGCGTCTCTCCACCGAGACCTCACGGAACTTGTGGTTCCAGGCCAGTTTGAAGCCAGCGTCAAACAACTTTTCGACATGCTTGAGCGCAATGGCATCCATGGTGCAGCAACGTGGCGGCATTTGCCGCTTATCGGATATGGAGGCCTTGAATTTCTTCTTCAGGCAAGTGGCGCACATCCGATGGCCGCAGCTAAGTTTAGCCAATCTCGATAAGGGGAACTCGTCCATGCATTCCAAGCAGTGGTATCTGCAAGGGGACAACCAGATAAGCGTCAGTCCAACATTCTTTTGTCGGTGTCTTTGGGGAGATATGGGGCAACAACAACTGTAGCCTGTGCCCGAGGCAACCACCAGCAAACGGAGCATGTACTAGTCCGTATAGGCGAGTGTGCTGAAAAGGAGAAACGCACGCCGACGTGGTATGAAGGGGGGGTGGGGGGGGGTTGCACGTTGAGCGGAGTTGGATATACGCCATCTGTGTATGTGATGTACGGACGCGAACGGCATGCAGGCTGTGGTGTACATAAAGGGTGGAATGTACAGGCTGGAGTGCAGGATGGAGGACAGACTGTCCAGTGTATGAGGATGAGATATGTATACTGTATGTCGTGCAAGCTTCTATGTATGTGTATATGTGTGTACGCTGCATGTACATGTATCTGATGGTGGGTGGGCGGAAGGATCATGTGGAAAGTAAACTCACCGTTTATTCGACTTGTCCGCAGGGAATGCATGAGTTCCAAAGCCGAGAGGGCTTTCAAACAAGGAGGGGGGCCTTTTCGACGAGTCAATGCTTGGGGGGGCAGTGACGTGAGAGGGCGCCGTGGGGTGCGTCTGGGCTCTCCGCAGATTTGCAGGGCCATTAGCATATTGGTCGGGAAACTCCGATTCGCAGTATCGTTTTGTAGGTCTGCAACGATTGGGTGGCACAGAAGCGACAAAATGGTAGGCCGCATGTCAGTTTCTCATGTCACGTATCTTAGATAACAAAGTGTCCGACGTCGGGAGCACAGCAAAAACAGAACACAACGGATGTCTCACCGTCTCGATGACGCTCGCGGGTTGAACTCGTCGCTGTCGGCATGCCGCAGGCGGCTCTTACTACGTGACAGGTCCCGACGGATATCTTGTGTAGCAGTCGTGTGCCGAGAGGCTGAGCGGCGGGTGTGTCTCGAAGGCGTGCGTCGCCGGCGGCGGTCGTTGTCAAAGTCGTCATTGTCCATCTCTGTGTCGGCATCGGCCTGCTGCTCTTCGGTGGTCTCTTCGGGAATCACACTCTCGTGTCTGCGTCCTCTGCTACTGCTGCCGCCGCCCGCACCGCGGCTACCGCTACTCCGTCGAGAGCGGTGTCCGTGATGGCTCCTCTTCTGCTGTGAGCGCTGTGGAAAGTCTTGTGGTGCTTGTTGAGGGACGGCTATCTCGTCGTCTTCTTCGTTTAGATCCAGGTCGTCGCCCCGGACGCGGCCACGTTGTTTCTGTTTTTGATTTTGACTCTGCCATGTCGAATGTTGCTTCGTAGAAGACACAGTCGGGTATTCTTGGGAGGGGCGTTTGCGAATGTCCATCCGGTCACGTAGCGCCTTCTTGTCCACAAAAATGACGTCGGGTCCGCGGCCGTCTTCTTCTTCGTCTTCGTCGTCTTCTTCTGGTGTGGGCCGCGTTAGATCAGTATCGTTGTCCGACTCGCTAAGGGACGAGCGCATGGACCGACGGGAGTCCGGCGTAGAGCGGAAGTATTGGGCAGCGGAGCGCGGACTGAGGTCTCTGTGCGACGAAGCCCGGCTTATACCGGGGTGAGCGCGAGGGTCGTAAGTTTCAAAGGCGGCTTTCCCAATGGGTACAGTTGATGCCCGAGGAAAAGACGGCACGGCCGGGGGCCGACCTATGAGTGGGGTATCAGAGCTGTGGTGTCGCATGCCCGACGGTGAAGAGAGCAGCAGAGTGGCGGCACGCGTCACAGCCGGTCTCTGGCGAGAAGTAGCAACGGACGAGGGGGCAGCGGAGTAGGCCGAGTAGGCGGGTCTATGTATTTCATCCCAACGGCGACGAGGCGATGGGCGGGATGAGGACAGTTCCATGCGGGTCCAATCGTCCTTTTCATGTGGCCAAGAACGAGTGTGTCCGCGATGCATTTTCCACCACGGGGCATAAGGACCATGCTCACCCGTCTCGAAGGTTTCAAGCTGCGCCATTCGAAGTGGCGTCAGCCCCAAATCACGATATGTACATTCGCGGGACGAAGAGACGCTATCAAAAATCGATAAAATTTAAGAAGAATGAGGTTGGAGGATAGAGGGTCAAATGGGCGACAAGGGACAACGAGAGGCGGCAGACCAGTGAGAAAGGTGAGTTGGGTCGCTTTGAATGGCTTCGGGTTGCTCTGCTTTGCTGTCGGCAATAGTGGTGGATAAGGATCAGGCCCAAGCAAATGTCGGTCGATGTCGCTTTGCAGCGGTAGTGGCTGGTAGACAGGAGGTGGTGGTTTGTTTTTTCAAGAAACACGCGGGAAGACAATCATTCCTGTGTGAGAAGGGTCCTATTCTTCGTCCTCCCCTAAAACGCAGACAGCAGATTTGGGATGTGGGCGGATGGGATGTGCCTGTGCCAGCTGGTTGTGTGTGAGTGGTCTGGTGGGACGATGCACGGGGCTTGTTAGCGTTGATTGGACCAGGTTCACCTGCATGATGGCCAATGCAGGTCGTCGCGACGATTCTCATTGGGTGGAAGAGGGCGAAAGAGGAGATGTCAGAGAGGGGGAGACAGGAAGCAGAACACAGAAAAAGGCACAAAAATGACAAGAGACAACCCGGCTGCATCAAGAGATAGAGCCCTGAAAACGAAAACAGATGGTGAATGAACACCCCGCCCAGAATGAATGCCGCTCTATAAGAGGGACATTGCATGAGGGTCGATGATGAGCAAGAGCCAAAGAGAAGACAAGGGGCATCATACCTGTAAGCGGGCCCAAAAGGTGTTGGGCAGCAGTGGAGTCGGTTGAAGAAATGGCACAATGCAATGCACCGGAAGGGAAGACGGGCACGAATGAAAAATGGGGGCGCGACAAGGCAAATTTCAAAGAGGAAGAGTCCTGCGCATATAGGACGAAAGAAGAGGAAAGAATCTAGAAGATAAAGGGGAAGAAAGAACGATTGCAGATAGTAAATGTCGCCGACGCAGCCGAAAGGGGAATACAAAGGCGATTAAGGGAAGCCCACGCCGCGCGCGCAAGAGAGATAGGAGACAGATGACAAACAGAGCAAAGAGTGTCCGCTGTCGAAATCGGGTTTGATCTTGGCAATGGGGTGGAGAAATAGAGCTTCGTGTTTCTGCAAACAAATCGAAGCAAGGAGGCCTACTGTACGATCTATGGCCTGCAGCGGTTCTCGATACATGCACGCTGTCGGAGAACGTCGACTCGCGTTGTGTGCGGACGTCGTTGTTGGTGAAAGAGACGTGAAATTGATGTGAAAACGTAAACAAGACGAAAAGGGGAGAGCCAGAAAAGAGGAGGCAAGATAAAACGAAGGAACTCGAGATTTGAAAAAATTTGGAAGTTGCGGCAGCCGTCGCTTCCTTTCCGTGATCCTTGATCAGCCGCTCCAGCCGCCCCTTCTGTTTCTGTTTTCTGTCCTGCTGCCCTGAGGCACAAGACCCCTCGTCGATTCACACGTGATCGGCGCGCGTGGAAATCACGATTTCAGCAAGAACGACCACCTTCGCTCTTGCATCTTGAGAGAGGTTGGAGAGAAGCAAGCAAGCGAAGGAAAGTGCAACAATTTGCTGCATTAGCAGTTGAGGGTCGCTCTTTCTATTCACTGGCAGGTTAAACAGCCTGAGCTTTCTTTCGCTATGAAATGACGCTCTGCGAAGTATCCTCAAATCAAAACTAGATTGTGTCTCCAGAATACACTTTCTTGTCGGTTCATGAAAAGGCAGCAAGCAAACGGCATATCGGTCAGACCGCGCTGCTTACGGCCAATAAGACGAACAATGGACAGCCGTGTTCGCCTCACTTTGGCTATACGGTCTTTCGTGGCCCATTCGCGTCAGCCTCGGAAAGCAATCGGCACTTTAAGCAAATAGCAAAACGAACAAAGGGGGTTGCAAGCAAAGACTCGATGGGCCGGGCGAGAGCGCTGGCAGAGTATACGGCACAGCTTCCCGCATGGTCAAAAATGAGACGGCATCGGACGTGCCAGATCCTTCTTCTCCTTTTGAACTGGCTTCTACTGCTTTCCGCCATCTACTTCTCACTCTCGCTCCGTTTGCCTGGCCGACTACCCCCGGCTCTCACCCGTTTGCAGAGAGTACTGTGTAATACCACCTTTGCGAACGCGCCGGGACGTTGCGCGTGCCCGCTGGTGCCATGTTGCAGCTAGCTCGAAGCTAAATCCCAACGGCTGGACCTCCCCGTGCCGCTCGCCTTAATCGGAGGAAGAAGCGGGGCCTTGCCATACTTCTGAATGCCCAACGAACACATCGCCGAAAGGTCAAGCGGGGAAACTTGGTTGGTAAATGCCAGGGCAGGTCAGGCTGACTTTTCTGCACCTTTGTCATGAGGAAAATAAGGCAAGGTGAGCGAGGCGAGGCATTATTGTAGGCAACGTGCAGAAACGATAATGCGAGACAGGGAACGTGAGATACGCACCAGTAAGTACTGAACTGCAACGCATTTAGACAAGCGAATCAGAGACGAGGCACATGATATCAACACCCGACGCGGAGGAACGCACATCAAATAACAAACGACGAAACTCGAAAGATATTGCTTGCAAACATCGAATTTGTCAATGTCTTGCTATGCCATAAATAAGCCAACATTGGGCCCGCTCATATTTTGTGCTCTGGTTCTCAAACTTTAGTAATCGGAAAGCGATTCAAACGAAGTACTTGCAACATCTTTCCTGCATCCCGAGATGTGGCTATGTTCACCGAAAACCTCCTATAAAAGCAGCATTCCCACATACTTCTTTCACGTACGGCCATAGATGCTGGGAAATACGGGATCCCGTCCGCTCTCCCCTTGTCAAACCTGTAATCGGCGGATTAGTAGTTGGGTCGGTGACGACCAGCGAATACCCGCTGCTGTACGTTTTTTTGTTCATGGCTGCTTTTTTGTTTGTGTTATCTGTATATATTGGCTTTTGCTACTGATCTACAGCTGGTTTTGGTGTTTGTTTCTGAACCATTTCTTGGACGCTCATCTCGATGATTTCTTCTGACAGTGAGATCATGAAAGAATAGGTCATACGCCTCATAAAACGTATATCAAGGCAGAAGCACCAATTCTATGATCCAGGCTTCGTGGAAACGTTTTTCGAGAAGTGCAGTACAATAAACAGAACGAGGATAGTCTTGAATCGACGAGATTGTTGACTTGCAAATCTCATCAACAGCAAACATTAGTAGGCAATCCAAGCATATGCGCATCATCCTCAAGGTATAACTGCATACCTTATGAACTCCGAAAAGTGCCAAGAAGAGAATCTCAGAACAATTAACCCAAAGACGAAAAGTTTAACAGAGCTTAAGGGGATAAACCTTGAGGGGATAAATCGACTTGAGAATAGTCACAAATTGTCGTCCTCGTCTCATCCCCAGAAACCTTTCATTATGAGAGTCGTCTAAATATCTCACGTACGAGGACGACTTGGATACGGCCTTCCTAATTGTTGTACATTTTTGTGTCTCTTCACAAAATTAGGTTCATCATTAAGACTGGCAATCTCCGGTAGTATCCCGATTTCATAAAATACGGCATATACACTCAGGATAAACTGGAGGTAAATTAGATACACAGTAGAAATTCCTGATTCGGGTGAGAAAAGCAGAAGGGCGAAACGTATGGGGATGAAACCTAGCTTTTGAGGACATCAGAGGGGATTGTGATAAACATCTTCCTTGACTAGCAAGCATATCAGGTCGGTCATCAATCTCATAGTCGGCGATGATGCGAAGGGATAGGAGAGTAACAAAAGCATCGCATCGCCCGAGAAATGTCGGCATTCCAGAAATACCATTCAACAAAATTGTCTAGGGTGACAACTGAGATGAGATGAAATTGGGGTCAGATTGACTGAGCAATCGTAACGACATAACCGTGAACCGACGAAAACAACTCCTGAAATACAAAGACGTCTTCCATGAAATGTAAAATCGTCAACTTTAACCCTGAAAAACTGAATACGCCCAAAAAAAAAAAAAAAAAAAAAGAAAAAAAAAAAAAAAAAAAAAGAAAAGAAAAAAAAAAAAAAAAAAAAAGAAAAGAAAAAAAAAAAAAAAAAAAAAGAAAAGAAAAAAAAAAAAAAAAAAAAAGAAAAGAAAAGAAATAAAGAAAGAAA
Organism: Sporothrix globosa; assembly: GCA_001630435.1. Classification (NCBI taxonomy): domain Eukaryota; kingdom Fungi; phylum Ascomycota; class Sordariomycetes; order Ophiostomatales; family Ophiostomataceae; genus Sporothrix; species Sporothrix globosa. Next base: position 4,331,816 of record LVYW01000002.1, read on the forward strand.
CAGGCAATGAAGAAACCCAAATAGGAAATAAATAAACAGCCAGCCTTAACCGATCTATTTTATTCCCTTTTGCACACCCCTCCCCCTTGTAATGGGACCAGAGCTGCAAGGGCGTGAAGAAAGAGGTCGAAGGGGGGAAGGTTTCTGGAAATTCGGTAAACCGGCCCGTCTGCGCCGACCACGGTTCCCCTCATGGCTGCCCCACTCCCTCCACCAGCACCACCAAATTGGCACCAAATCACCAAGTGGCACCCAAAAACTGTGATGAGACCTCAGCACCCCCGGACGGGCACTTTCATAATAGCGCCGAATTGGCCGCCGACCCAATCCTTGGTCTTGGGTGTGATATTGCGTCTGTCGTGAGTGCGCCGTGTGTGCTTTTTTTGGGCTGTTGAGATGGGGGACAAAGTCGTGTTGCAGCTGCAGCGTCAATTCCCTTTGCCGGTTGATGCGTGACATGCGTGGAGGGTGTGTGGAGAGAGACATTGACGACAGAAACCAAAGCTGGAGATGGTAAGGTTGTTGGTCGTCTTTTTCGAGTTACCCCAGATGATGGGGCCTGTCTGAGGCCGCCGCTCCACTTCCAGGCGATGGGAACAGGATGGGGAAGTACAGGAAGAGATCTAGCGTGGCTAGACCAGCTGGCTTCGATGCTCCATGCGTCTTGCGTTTCCGGCTATGTGCTGGTCGCATTGGGTGCTGCTGTGTCTCTAGCCGTGGCATGAGCCGGTATTTTCTCATAGACACACTACCACTCATGCTGTAGTGGTCTCGTCATATGGCTGGCCGGGCCCTCGGTATGATGCTAGGGATTGTAGATTGAGTCGGCGGGTGTATGTGTGTGTGCGTTTGTGGCTGCAAAATATGCCGTGTATGAGTTTCGTCTATTCGCATAGGCGTTGGAGATTGTTGGCCAGTCTCTGGTCGATGGACTGTGGACGAGAGTGACGTATGCTGTCTTTCGGGTAATCGTTTGCTCACCCGCTCAGGAAGGCTCGCCTGCGCACTTCAGCCTCGCGAATGATTTCCGCCGCCAGAGCCAAGCTGGGCGCCAGGCCTGCGTACCGCTCAATCTCGACGACGACGTCGGTAATGATTTGGTCAAGGACGTCGCGGTGCGGCACAATGGTGAGTAGTATGTTGGAGAGTGAGGGCGACATGGAGGCGCCCATGACTAGCAGTGTCTGCGACACAATTGAGAGCGCACCCTGCCACAGGTACGGCATGTGGCCGGCGTGGTGGGCAGAGATGTGCTCGAGCTGGCGCACCGACGCTTCGAGACACTTATGGCAAGCCCCGCGCACGGCTGGGTCAAGAACGGCCTGCTCGTTGTCGAGGACGGCAAGAATGTAGGGACGGTAGATGATGGTGCGACAGGCAAAAAAGCGGAGGCGCAGGACGGTCTGCACCGGATCGGCAAGGATTGTGCGCGTAAAGGGGAACTGCAGCGGGCTCGGCAGGCTCTCATACCATTGCGTCAGCTGATAATCGAGCTCGGCGACGACAGGCTCGAGACTGGTGGTCGAGGCCATGGAGTCTTTTGAATAAATCAGCTGGCTGACACGGTTGAGGAGACGCCGAAGAGCAATCTCGGCCAAGAAGTACCAGAGATCGTCGCGGCCGACGGCCTGTTGCTCGTCGCCCTCAAAGCCGCACGGCAAGCCGACGTTCTCCTCAAACTGCACCACACCCGAGTGTGGCAGGTCCATCTCGGCTAGCAGGTCGCTTTCAAACAGCAGTGCGTTCCAGTAGATGCGCTCAGTGAGCTCGCGCTGCTCGGGTGGCACGCGGTTCGGCGACATGAGCAGCAGTTGCAGCTTGGTGCTCGTTGTGCAGAGTAAATTCCAGGCCTCCAGTGGCCGCACAAGATAGAATAGGTAGGCGGCAGCTAGTAGATGGCATTGGGCGGCAAGCACACTGTTGGATGTCATCATGCCAGGAAGAAGAGCCCAGGCGGCCGTGAAATACTGCAGCCCAGGCGGGTCCTCGTGTGGCACAATGCGCGAGATGCTGCCGCGCAGGCTGGCTTCACCAAGTGAAAGAACCAGCAGCACGATACAGCTCTCGGGGCCCTCTCGAAAGCCGTTGGACAGGGCACTGCGGTAGTGGCTACGCCACGTGTAGGGGTTGACGCAGGCATACCACATATTGACGCGCTCAAAGTAGGCCTCGATATAGGCAGCGGTGTTTGACAAATCAACGCAGGGTGTCTTGGTGAGCGAGTGCAGAGGCTGGCGTGCCATCTCGAGCTGCAACATGATTTGCGGGTCGTAGGGCCGTGAGACGAGATCGCGAATCAAGGGCCACTGCAGCAGATGCAGGGCCGCATTGGTGTGCACCTTCGGCATGGTCGAGATGTTGGTTGCGCTCGTCCAAGTGCCGATCCCGCCGGCGGGGATGACGGACACAAAGCCGCTGGCGGCCGCCGCAGCGGCTGCAGCAGCTGTCGCCTCGGACCACATGTTGGTTCCGCCATCTGGGGCCCCGCCTGTGCCGCCCAGGCTGCCCAGACCACCGTTTGCGCCAACACTGCCACTGCCACCGCCCACTGCCCCGCCATTGCTGAGACTGGACGGAGAGTCCTGCGAATGTTGCGCAGCCGCTGCAGCGAGAGAAAGTCCGTTGCTGTGGCCGGCGGCCAGGTTCATCTGCAGAAGGCCCTCGATGCGGTTCAAGCGCTCAAGGATCAATTTGTCCCCGGCATCAAGCTTGATGCCGGGCTCTCTGTAGATGCAGTCGGCGCCGAGCTCTGTGCAGAGTTTGCATTTTGGCTTGGTGCCATCGCACCGCGACTTTCGCGAGCGACAAACCTCACACTATTGGCGTTAGCAAAATTGCAATTGAGTAGCAGGAATGACAATAATACGTAAAAAAAGGAAAACGGAGGGGAAGAACACATACCGCAATCGTTGCTCGCCGTCGTGGGTAGTCGACGCCGCCGCCAGTTTCCGTGTTGCGCCGTTTCAGCGGGTTGATGCCGTCGTCGCTAGGATCGTTGGCCATCAGAGCGGCGCCGTTGGGCTTGACGTCGACCGACCCAGCTCCGGCTGATTTGCTGTTGCTGTTGTTGGCAATGCTGTTGTTGTTGCCGCTGTTATTGTTGTTACTGTTACTGGTACCGTTGTTGTTGCCGCCACCCAGAATTGTGTCTGACCCTGATGATTGTGTCGACATGTTGCGTGATTTTTGGGCAGAGCCAAGAATGCCGTCACGGCCGAAACTTGGAGTGCGCTGCGATTTGATACCTGCCGTCGGCGACCTCAGATCACCACGACTACCGCCGCCGCCGCTGCTGCCAGGCGAAGGAATATCCAGGACGAAGCCGCCGCTGTCGCCAAGGCTGTTCAGTGTGCTGGTGTTAATGTGCGAGGGGATGACGGTGGAGGAAGAGGATGAAGACGATGAAATAGAAGAAAAGCCCTGAGGAAGTGCCGTCGTCATGATGAAATTCGGTCAATGCGGTGTTGATGTCGTTGTTGTTGCAGTTGACGCTGACGCTTTTGTTGGCGACGTAGAAGACCCGTATCCCGAACAGGGCCAGTCGCCCGTCACCACGAGAGGGTGAAAAAGGCTGGCCAGAAGATACGGCGTAGTAGTCGTCGTTGAGGGTTGAGGAGGGCGCTGACGTCCTGGTGATGCACGTTGATAGTGGCGATGTATCGAGCAGGATGTTCGTCTCAACTTTTTTTGCAATCCGGGATGACTGACGTGGTTCGCAGATCTTGGGGTTCCACGAGCCGGTTCAATCCAGTGCTGTGACCGTTGGTCGTCGATGCTCTGCCACGCGGTCGGCCTTGCTACGTAGATTTCCGGTTGAGAGAGATCACCGTCGATCGAGGCAAGCTCTTTGTCTCGCAAAGACCTGCCTCTGAGACTGAGCAGGAGACGAGACGAAGATGGAAAGTGAGGTGAGTGTAGACGTCACAGAAGGGACGGCTACGGGCGGAGGATGATGGCAAGGTAAAAAGGGAAAGGGAGGGAAAAGGAAGCCGTGAGAACGAGACGAAGAACGGCACAAATAAAATAAAAATAAAAAATATCGAGAGAGGGAACAGGAGGGGAGGGGTGTGGTATTATTCAAAAGAAATGGGGTGTCCGGGGGATAAGAAGGGCAGACGACAGGCGACACAGTCTCAGAGGCTCATTGTTGCAGCCAAAAGAACAATGCCACGCAAACACAAGAAACAAAATACGGAGGATCGTACGAAAGTGAACGGGGGCAGTCGAGGAAAGGTGCGAGGAAATGTGAGGTGTGAGGACTGGAGGCAGGAAAAGGGCCGCATGTGGATATGGGGGGAGGGACAGGAAATGGGGTCACAAGTGGAGACTGAAATATGACGTTAAACCGAAAGAGCAACCCTGTAAATTGGGGATTGCGGAGGGTTGAGGAAGGTGCGGAGGGCGTGCAGTCTAGTGTGTCGAGATGGAGAGACAGAGGCACAAAGCAAACACAAAGCCAAAACGCCCTAAGCTCCGGGGCTAAATGGCACACAGTGAGGCTAGTCTACGAGGCGGCCAACCAGTATTAATGCTGTGGAAGGAGGCACGACCAGACGACAGGCACGTTGAGCGGAAAGAACAAAAGGGCGATTCCAAAGGAAGGAGGTAGGGGGACGAACAGAGGAGGAACTAGACACGCTTTTCTTCACTGGAGGCAAGAACGACCTGTGATGCGGCAGAGCTGACGAGAAAGTGTCAGCGCGAGATCCGAAAAAAAGGACGGCGTCACGGCGTGGGCCTGACATTCAGCGGCACGACTCGATAGGTTCTTTTATTCTTTATTTTCTGCTGCTAGTGTCCCGAAGCCCGCAGTCTTGCAGGGGATGCAGCGCACGATGGGCAAACGAACAGCGCTTACGACGGGTTGGTCAGGTCAATCATTTTTTGGCAGTCACGAAATCACAAATCTCAAGGCGGGGAGGAGCACCAAGGATGCTGTCGAGTGGTGATCAAGGAAAGGAAAGGAAAGGAAAGGAAAGACCAGAAAAGCCAGACTGGTGATAAAATGGAAGGATCGAGGGAGGGGGCGTGTCGACTGGGAAGGAACGAGACTCAGGGGGGGTGGCGTGGAGCATAGTGGGACTTGGATGAAATGGATGGGAATTGATGGAGAAATAAGGGTGTCAGAGGCAGAGGGGGGTCGAATGTGACAGTACAATGGCGGAGACGGTGCTGATGTGAAGCTTTGATTTCCTACGACGTATGCCTCGTATGTTTCGCTATTTTATCTTGCTTCTCCGTCTCGGTTCTTCTTTTTTTATTTTATTGTTTTATTTTTTATTTTTATTTTTTTTATGTGTATCTATCTGTTCTCTTGTCTCCTGCTTCGACGACGTTGCGACCCTTCCTTTTCTGGAGAAAGTCGCTAAAGGGGCGCATGAATCTGGAGAATCTGGGGTTAGCGCTTTCCACGTTCGTTTTTATGTAATCTTTTATCGCTGATCGTCGCTCTGGTCGCTCTTTCCCAGCTACATAATAACGATGCATTGCAGCGCACAGTGTACATGCAGAATAGATACAGAGCTTGCTGTTAGCATGCTCCCAGCAGCTATCCGCACAGTTTGCACATCTCTATCACGGCAAGTGCACACCAAGTGACAACGGCATAAATAGATTTTGAGAAAACACGAACGGGCACCACTCCCAAATAGGTCCAACGACAATACCAACGCAGATAATGGAGGGCCGATAAAACCCTGTGCTCGAGGCAGGGTGACAGTAACCGGTTGAATGGAAGCCAGCCAGCCAGCAGGCCGTTCCGCTTCGACGCTCAGACGCTGCACGAGGCTGATGGCACTTGGGTCTTGGTACACCATGCTCGGCCAAACCAAGGTCTACGATGTACTGGCCTGGGGCCCTGGGGCCCTGGTGCCTTGGTGCTCTGCATCAGATCACGCCCGAACCAGAATCTCTCCTCAGATTGCCTGCATCCGGCTGGCGCCTGGACGGGAACGGCTATTGCAGGGCGGTGGTATACCATATCCAGGATCCTGATGGGAACACCCCTGTGGGTGCTGGCAAGCACTGTTTCCGGATTGGGTCTCTCTGGCTCTTTCGGACGTTGTGCAGGCAGCTTGTCGACCATACTTTTCTTGTATGACGCCGGGACAAGTTGTAAGCTGATCCGAAACAACTGGCAGATGCAGAAGCCTAGCTGTTCGGCCTTTTTCTCGTCTCTTTTTTCTCTTTTCTTCCTGTTCTGTTCTTCTCTGTAGCATCCCTGTCCATCTGTTCAACAATCTTTCTCCTTTTCACACCGTTTCTCGGCTAAGTTGGCAACCAAACTATCAAAAGCATAAGAAAGGGGCAAATGAGGCCGTGGAAATAAGTAGGGGATAAACGATGATAAAAAGAGAAGCAGGAACTGAAAGACAAATAAGATGGCGATGCGACGGTTGACAAGACAAGGAGGTCAACAATGCCATCGTTTGTGATGATCAAGTCTCCCAATGCCAGTATGTAAATAGAACGTGTTTAAAAATAAACGGCTACCCGCAACTACGATTACGACAATTTCAGTGTTGATGCGCGAGCTCTTGGAAGCCTTGTATAGAGTGTTGGCAGATGCAGCAAAGCAATATTCTACGACGTATTCGAATGAAACTGTCGACGAGGCTTTGGGATATTCATCCTTTTACGATTCAGGTTTTTTCTATCACTCGCTTGTTCTTCCGCACAATCTTTTGTTCGCCTCCAATCTGCTATATTTCGCTATTATACGACGTACGGCGTACGACGGACCATGCCCTCTACAGGCCCTTGTTGCATCTCTGCATTTAGCATAAATGCCTTGCTTCCCCTCTTCCACACCCCCCCCCCCCCTTCGTCCCACCCCTGTCTTTTTCCAAGTCACTTCTTCACCGTTCCCCAGCATTCCCCACATCGATTGATGGTAGGCCAAAGCGGAAGCCAGCAGACAGGTAGACAAGAGAGCCACAAGCAGGACATCAATATGGAAGTACGACGGACGACGGACGACATACCGACGTTTTGCAACTTCTTGTAACAGCAACGAGAACAACCGAAGCGATGCAACAATAAAAGCAAGATAGAGAAGGGGCGCACAGGCACAAAGTACAACGGTGGAGGACAAGCGGAAGCCATGTACGGAATATCGGTGTACGGGATGCATACGGCGAATGAAGCTATGATACACCGTGCTGTGCATCCGTGATGTTGCAGTTTCCTATTCTAGATTTATGTCAACCGAAGGCTTGGTCACGTGGCATCACCTCGATGCACAATCGAGGACCATTGAGGAAAGTGCCTGTTATGCTAGGCCATCCACGACGGTACGTCGTATAATTTCGCTTTTTTTCCCGGTCGTCTCTTTGCCTCGAATACGACCTCGACATCCCCACCACGCGCGTCCCGATATCATCGTGCAAAGTACGGAGCACATGACGGAGGTCGCCTTGCACCCGAGGCGTCGATATCAATGCCGCCAACGAATCTATTTTGAGAAGCAAGCCATAAAGACGATGACGATTCGAAAGGCATAGACGACTCCACAACATCAACTCCCACCGTCATGAAGCTTTCCGGTACGCTCAAGGCCAGGCAAAGATCTAAACCGCTGGCAGAAAGAGTGCAGAGGGAAGGACATGTCGTGGTAGGCGCGTACCGACTTTCATTATTGTCGGGGTGCGTACAAAGGGGACGCGCAAGTACAACGCATTCTGTGTGTGTTTGACGTGTCTGGCTCGTGGAAATGTGGCTCAAGACTGCCGATGAAGAAACTTGCACGGCTGTCTCTCCCCAGGCAATGCTACACAACCATTTGCTCCTGCTCAAAGCTGCTATAAGTCTCACCTTGACGGGCAAAGACATAAGACAGTCGTCCCAGAATACCCGCCAAGATACGTGGTCAACAGATCAACATTGCAACAGGTAAAAGATTAAAAGATCAGGGGACCAACCTGAGCGGCAATCCTGCGGCACAGCCGAATAGGGCTTCTGCAGGCCCAGTACACAGCTCGCAAACGGCTTCCCACTACTTCGCTCTTCGAGCTTCCACCTTCCACCTTCCTCATACAAGGGCAGCTCAGGTGACGCCGTGGAGAGGACGACGGCCCACGTGAAGGCCAAAAGCAGTGCGGAGCAGTCCGTCAGTTAGTGGATATAACTGACGGAGCATGGTCACAAGGCAGGCAGATGCCAATGTTAGATGCGGCGTGGTTCGAGGGATCATTAAACAGCATGGACGTTCCGGGTCAAGATGCAAAAATATGTGGAAACAGAATGCGTCGCGAAGGCGGCAATGCTCTGAAGTGCGTATGGAGAAGCTCAGTCTGCAGGACATTTTGCACGTCGTAGTGGGGAGGCGGAGGATGTCATGACAGGGACAGAACGGGTAGTACCACAGCTGCGAAGTCCCTGCACCGGACCACGCTATGTTGTATCAAGTTGTATCTATCAAGACAAATTATATCTCTTCCGAGTTCTTGGCCATGGATACCATATTTTTAACGTTTGTATGAAAACAGAAAAAAAGAATAAAAGTAAAGAAAAAAGTAAAGAAAAAGGAGGGGAAGTTTGCAAGGACAAGACCGTTTGTAACCTCGGTCATTTCTCTGCTTTTCAACGATCGACAGACACATTGCGCTCCCGTCCCAGATCACAGACCCAGCCCCAAGAGCAACAGTATTGAACATCGGACGACTCTTGATCTTTGATCACCGCTGGGTTTGTTTGCTGCCTGTCGAAGCTGTGGAGAAGAAGACTGAACGGCGTCAACTTTGGGTCGGAGTACTATCCCAGACCACTCCCAGACTCTGCCGTCCCAGGGTTCTTCCAGGCTGTGTCCAGGGACATGCCTGCGTGATTTTGTTCTCTTGTCGTTCCTTTTTTTTTTGCCTTCACTATAGCTCTTCGTCGTCGCTTTTTTTTCATATTTTATCTTTTACCCGTCACTTTCTCGCTTACGTCGCCCAGACCTGTCCCCAACCACCTGGTCCTTGCCTTATGATTTGCACACTCATTTTGCCATTATGGTCTGTTGTTTGTGCGTAGCTGGTTTGCATCTAACGGGCCGACTCTGAGATGGAGAACACCAATAAGAGGCGGGATATAGACATCTTTGCTTAAGTTTGTGGTTATGGACAGGATCGAGCAGCAATCACCGTGAGCATAACAGTGACAATGTCACCAAATAATGACATGTTCGTCGGCATGTTCGTGGATAGATTAATAAATAAATCAAAATGGAGGCAAGTGGGGGGGGAAGCATGGACCAAGACAGCCGTTCCGCAATATACGAGGGAGAAACAGAAGACAAGGGGAGCAAGTGCCTCCCGTCTGCATTATTCAGTATTCACGTCTAACCTCCGTAAGGACCCCCGAGTCTTAAGCCCGTTGAATTACAGTATGCTTGATCTATGAGGCTTACTGTCCTTAATTTTGCCACAGTCGGCTCTGGTCATGCCTCGTTTTGCCTCCTTTTACCTTTTGTTTTCACCTCATTTTGCTCAGTCACTCGGGCACTCAGGCACTCCACTTGCCTGCATCTAGGACGCTGGAACCAGGACCAGGACACGGCAGACAGACGCAACAAATGCCGCAAACGACTCGGACCCGGAACTGGAACACCTAAACAGTATACAAATACGTACGTCGCACGACGTAAGGCGGTGGCAAGCGGAAATTGCCTTTTTCGGACCTGGAAGCACCCTTAGATCTTGGCTGGACACTTTGTCGATCTCGTTTTTGCCTCTTTGGGAACTCTGGAGCACTTTGTGCCTCCGTGGGCGAGGACCCATCCAAGGCAACCTGTCCTTCTCGGCTAATTTGACCTTTTGCCCCCCCCCCCCCCCCCCCCCCCCCCCCCCCCCTCCCCCCCCCCCAC
>LVYW01000002.1:4341669-4380214 GCA_001630435.1 Sporothrix globosa
CCCCCCCCCAATTTCACAGACCAGCGAGGCAAATAAAAAGATGAAAGGCTGTTCCCATTTCCGGTATATCTGGACGTTTTCTGTCTAGGCACTCTACAAAGACAAGCAAAAAGGACAGGCTTCACGGTCACATGCAGAGTCAAGAAGGGAGAAAAACAAGCCGTGACAGATCTAGATCGTCTGGTTTTGTTGGGGCATCGTACGAAGTCCATGGGTTCTTGGTAGACCGCCGTATGCTCTATATTAACTGTCATGCAGACGTCTGCATCACACTGGAATATGACGGAGAGAGTGGAAAGCATCGACGCGAGTCACAGAATAATGGCAACGGCCAGGGACGTACGTCGTAGGGAGCTGCTTGTGAACCGTGTACCTGTATATTCGGGTTGCTGTCGATCACGGACAGGCTGGACATATATTGTCGAATAAAGCGGCGAACAACGACGACGGTGACAATGACTGACAGCAATGACTGACAACGGCCACGGACGCAGCATGGACCCTTGCTCGGAGCGCCGTCGATGAGAACAATGCTCCCGTGTCGACCAGCTCGACATCTCCTCTTGTCTCTCTTTGTTGATGGCTGCCTAATACAGATTGCATGGGATATGCCCTTACAACCTCGGGTGATCCCTTATTCAGTCTCACCAGTGTTTCTGTCGACTGTCTTCATCTATTCAGTCTGTAGTAATCAAAGGAAGCTGCACGACGTCGAGCATGACCGTAGATACTAGTTTGAATAACGTCTTTGATTTAAGCTACCACTATCAAATGTCTCCGTATCATCTACCATCCTTTCCGTTTTCATTTTTTTGTTCTTTTTCCCCGTGCTCTTCCTACCGCCTACTCATCAAAGACGACCGACGTCACCTCGCCGGCAATGTCGACGGCGCCCGCAAAGCCCGTCAGCTTGCCGCTCTTGACGTCGCGGTTGATAAAGACGGCACGGCCGGACCCTTGCTGGCCCACGCCCAGCAGCGTGCCGGCCTTGTTGATGGAGAACTGGCGCGGGACCTGGCCGCCGGAGGGGAACAGCTGCACAAACGTCAGGTTGCCCGTGGCGTGGTCGACGGCGAACGTGGTGACCGAGTCGGACACAATCTTGGGGGTGGCGGTCCCGTTTGTCGTCTTGGCGTCGAAGCTGCTGATGTTGAACGCGGCGTCGTTGCGCGTCGTGACGAGCACGAAGCGGTGGTCGGGCGACGTGACAATTTCGGCGGCCGTGGCCGCGGCCGGCACCACCGTGCCCGGGCCGTGGGTGGGCGCCACGTAGATTTGGGCAAACGACAGCGTCTGGTTGGCGTTGTAGGTGACCTCGTAGCCTGTAATGGTGTTGGCGAGCTCGCTCGTCAGGTACAGGTAGGTCTGGTTCTTGTCGCCGACGACAAACGACGCATGGCGCGGACCCGACCCGGCCGGCGTGACCAGCGGCTGCACGGGCGTCCACTCGAGGCTGGTCTGGTTGATCAAAAAGACGCGGACGAGGTCGCTGCCCAGGTCCGGGACCAGGAAGAAGGCGCCCGTCGGGTCCAGAATCACCTCGTGCGGGTGCGGCGTGTCCTGGCGGGTGGCGTTGGCGCCCGGATGCGGTAGTGTCCACGTGACCTGCTCGATTGTCGCCAGCGACGACGGGTCCTTGCGGTACGACGAAAAGGACGCGCCCTGGTACTCGGCGACGGCCAGCCCCTTGCCGCCCGCGCCGTAGATGGTGGCGTAGACGGGGCCTGCGGGTGTCTCGACGCGCTTGAGCTGCGTCAGCGTGCCGTTCGCGCTCGTCTTGTACGAGGACAGGCTGCCGTTGGGGTTGCCGAAGCTCTCGTCCAGGCAGTACAGAATGCCGTTGGGCTTGTCCAGCGTCAGCCACGACGCCTGCGGCGCGCAGCCGGCGTTGACGGCGAGCTGCTGGATGCTGGCCTTGGGGCCGGAGGTCGAGTTGACTTTGGCGTGTGTCAGTGTCAGGTTGAGCGACGTCAGCGTGCCCGAGTACGACGTGACGTAGACGAGCACTGCGGCGACGGGCTGGGCGACGGCAAGGGCCAGCGCCGATGAGAAGCGCATGATGGGGGACGGTTGGAGAATAAGTGGGAGGTAAAGAGCGTAAAGAGGAAAGAAAAGGAGATGAAAAATATAAGAGAGAAACGAGTGTGAGGTTCAGCGAGTGAAAGACTCAAATGTTGAGGCCTGTTGTGGAACCGGAGATGGACAAGGAGGGAGAAGTAGGAAAGGGAAGAAGTGAGGGAGACAAAGGAAAGAAAAGAAGAAGAGAAAGAAGAAGAGAAAGAAGAGGAGAAAGAAGAAGAGAAAAGGGAGGAGAAAAAGGGAAGGGAAAACAACGGCAGTTGATGCCGGCCGAAAAGGCTTGTTTTATACAGGGGGAGATAATAAACAAAAAGAGATTGAGACTGGGGGCCACGACAAGAGACAAACGCGACAAAAAACGAGCCGAGAGGAGGAGAAATTGAATGCCGTGAATAACGAAAGACTATTTTCGGTAGGAAAAACCAACGGCACCCTGCAAACATTTAAAGGATGTGTGTCAACGGAGGAGGTAAAAGAAGCGAGGTAGATTTGATTAACCCGTTACCACAGAGCCACGAAGAGCGAATTTGGGGTGAAGATGGGGTGAGGTCTGAGTGAGGCCAGGGTGAGGCCTGGGTGAGTCGTCGCCATGCGGTTCGTTTTGCGCCTTATTGACATTGTGTTGCGTCTTTATGTGCCATTGTCTGTTTTTATTTTGTCTCGCCTCTATATACAGCCTTGACCACACGAACGGCACGAAAGTGGGCAAAAGGGGACGAAAATGTCCAAAGCTCCAAGCGGGCTAAACAATGGCAACGGGTCCAATATCTAGACAACGTCCAAGCGGCAAGGCAAAATACAACGGAGGTTGGATGAGGGGCTGTTGTATGTGGATATGAGGCTGTTGAGGATTGGGTCGTGGCGTGGGAGAGGATGGCTGCGAGGGAAGAAAAGAAGAAGATGGGAAAGACAATGAGAGGAAGTCAATAAAATGATTAGGGCTTCTTTTCTTGTTCTTGTGTTTTTTCTCGTTTCTGTTTTTTGCTTTTGATTTTTTTTCTGTTTTCTTACCTTTTTTACTTCCGTTATAATCCAGACTCCATCTTTTTCACCTTGCACCGTTTACCCGAAGCCAGTCGCTGACCGTACCTGGAAGAAATTATGGTTCCTCTATGCATTCATTTATAAGTAAATTAACCAGTGTACGACGTAATTTCTCGGTGTTGTAATTAATATGGAGCTGTGAATGCTTAAGTCGTAATGGTATAATTATCAGAGACCTCTTTCCGAGAGAAAGATATGTCGTTTATTCTCGAGTATTTTTTTGTTCGTTTTACCACGTGATGTTGCTTTCGTTTTGTCAAGTGTTTATTTATTGGTTTACTATTTGATTTTCCAGCAAAAAATGATTTCAAATTTCATATTTATTCTCATATGCCCGCTTTACAAAACACACTCTTTTCATCATAATCACACGACATGTTACCGTGGGAAAAATAGCGACAATTAAAAAACGCCCCAGCCTCCATCGGAAATCGTCCTGATACTGTCCAGCAGGCTCGTCTTCGTAGCAGAAACATAATTCATTGGCCGCGTGTGCTGACCTCGACCGGTCTCAGGGCCTTTGGCCTTTGTAGTGTACAATCCTCGTGGTGTACAGTAAAACAAAAAGCATAAAAAAACATCAATATACACAGCGACATATTCGCCTACAAATTGGCCTCCACCCACTGCTCGATCCGCTCTATAAGATCGGCCTTTCTGCCCGACGTCGGCTGGTCCCGCGCAGCCAGAATCTCCTTGAGCGCGGCCACCTGCATCGACTGCAGCTTGTCGTTGTTCACGGCGTTGCGCAGGTCCTTGGCCGTCATCTTGCCGGCACCGCCGGTCGCCGACGCCGCCTTCTTGGGCCGTTTTGCCAGCGGCTTGCCCTTTGCGCCTCCACCCTCGTCGTCGTCGCTGTCGTCGCCGCCTCCGCGTTTCACGGACCGCTTCGACGTCAGCGCCCGTGCCTCTTCGTCAATGACGCCCTTGAGCTCGGCCAGGCTGCCACCGACGCGCTTGGCAATCGCCTTGTACTTGGGCAGCGTCAGGTCCTCGCCGTGCTCGGGCACTTCTTCTTCGAGCGCCATCGTCTGCAGAATCTTGTAGTGCCACTGCAGCGACGGGTTCGGGTACTTGGCCGGGTTGTAGGCCGTCTTGGGCAAAAACAAATTCTCGATAACGGGCTTCATCAGGTCGGTGATCCGGTCGCACGTCGGCAACGGTGGGCGGCCGTCGTCGACGCGGCGAATGTCCTCGGCAAATGGTAGCGGGTACAGCCAGAGACCGGCCGGCAGCTGCATGGGGTTGGCATGCTCCCTACTGTTGTCGCCGTTGTCGTCGTCGCCGCCTTCACCCTCGCCCTGCTCGCCATCGGCACGGCTCCCACCACCCGACGGCATAATGGCCACGAGCAGCGGGTTCGCGTTGATGCGCGGCACAAACCACGCAATGGCCACCTTGCCCGACCGCCGCAGCTTCTGCCACAGCGCTGCGAATACGCGCGTCGAGCCCACGTAGTCCTCCTCGCTCGGGTAGATGAACGTCGACCGCTTGACGGACGCCCACGGCGGGATCAGCACGCTCGGCTTGAAGCCAATGATGCGCAGGCCTTTGCCCTTCCACCCGTCCGGGAACGGCCACTCTTTGAGTGCCTTGAGCTCGTCCGGCGCAAAGTACACGTACTCGCCGCCAAACTTGTACGCCTTCTTGGTCTCGCCCGCGTCCACCGTGCGCGCCGACTCGGCGTCAATCCGTGTCGTCTGGCCGGTGGCGATCTGTGCGCGCTCGCCGCCAAGCCACACGTAGCACGTGCGGGCTGGTTTTTGGCGATTCAGCAGAATGTAGCCCTTGACGGAAATGTTGAGCCCCGGCGCAATCTCAAAGGTCAGATTCGAAAAGTACGACCGCTTGGGTGTCTGTTTGGCGCTGATGTTGGATACGAGCGACGCCAGCAGCGTCAGGCCGTCGCCCGACCGCGACGGCGAGACCCGGTCGGACGCCTTGGCCACGTTGCTGCTGCTGTCGTGGCTGTTTCCACCGCCTTCAAGGGCTTCTTGGTCTCCTGCGTCGCGATAGATAATGTCGTCGTAGAACTTGGTCAAATCAAACCTGGGCTGGCCCTCACGGCTGATGGGGAACAGCTCAATCACGACGCCCAGGTCGTAGAGGTCCTTGGCGCGCACCGCTGCCGCCGACCGCGCCGCCTTATCGCCCACGTGCGGGTCGTCGTTGTCCGTGATGATAAACAGTCGCCGCGACCCAAAGTTGGCCGCGTTGGTCGTGAATACCTGGTTCGCGCAAAACAGCACATTCGACATGGCCACACTCTGCGACGCCGGCGCCGGAGTCAGCACCTCGTTCGGGTCCTCGCCCTCTTCGACTAGCTCCTTGAGCGCCTTCACGTCCTCGGCCGCCGGCACGTCCAGGTCCATGAACAGGTAGCAGTGTGGGTAGCCTGGTCCGCGGTGGCGGATGTTGGCCAAGCCGCCCTCTTGCGTTTCTTTGCTAGCGTCGTCACGGTCGTTGTGTTTGTCGTCGTCGTCGTCGCCGTCGCCGGCCGCCTCCCGGAACTTGGACTTTTCCGTGCCAAACAACAGAATGCCCATCATGTCTTTGGGCTGTGTGATGATGCGCTGCTGCATGATCTGGTACGCGCATCGCAACGCCGCCGAGACTGCGCTGTCCTGGTCTGCCTTGCGTGACTTGCTGGGCGGCGGCCGCTCCAGCATCGACGTGCTCACGTCAATGGCAAAGATGACGGCATCCTTTTGCGATTTGTAGCTCTGGAAGACAGTGTTAATGGCTGCTCTAGGGTGTTTTCCTTGTCGAAACAGATTATCGATAAACAAAAGACGTCATACCAGCTCGTCGACTTCCTCGTCGACGTCGTCCTCGTCCTCGCGCTTGAAATTGGGTTCGCGAGATGCCATGCTTGGTGTCTTTTTGGTACAAAATGAGAAAGAATAGAAAATTGCAGGGGTGAAACAATTGATCAGCTAGCACTTGGGCATGGCCCAGATCGAGTTCTGCCGTACGAAGTGTTCGAGATATATTCGGCTCAAGCTGAGCTTCGACGTGAAGCTGCTAAAGTGGGCCAAGCAGGCAACAGGCGCGGCTAGCACCTGCCATGTGTGGCACGTAGGCCCCAAAAACGCCGGCGCGGTCTCAGGCCATTGCACCTGTGGAAGGAGCTGTCTGTCGCGGAGTCACGTGGTTTATATGAGTTTTAAGACCGCTGTCATTGGGCAATGGCGCCGTGGTGGACATTGTTCGATGTGTTCACCAACAAGGAAAGCGGGTCTCGGAGGGGCCAGTTTGTCTCTCCAGCGGGAGGAAGAAACAGCGCTCTTGCCTCCACCTGACACCAGAGTTTTGCAGTTGGTTTCGTCACTGGAGCCCAGACACTCCGCCTAAAAGGCCTAGAAAGACATACAAGTTGCACATGCGACACAAGGGCATCTCCGGTGTTTGGTGAGTTTTCCGCCCGTTCGTCTCAATTTTCTTGGGGTTCGTTTCTTTTTTTTCTGCTGAACTTGTATGTCCTTTGTTGCCGTTCAATTGCGTCCTGCCCGCTGTTAACACCCTCAATTCAGACCCGTCTTCCCCATTGACTCGTCGAGCCTCGGCCTCGATCGCCACTTTGATCATCGCTTCAATTCCGACTGCAGAGGCCACCCACGGAATCACGGCCCAGCCGACGCATTGCTAGACGACCCCGTACCCTTCTCGACGTTTGATCTCCCATCTCTCCTCTCCTAGACACGATGGCTGCGTTGCGACAGCCTGCTCGGCAGTTGCGCCTCGGTGCGCGGACGTTGCAGAGGTCGCTGTCCGTAGTTACTCCGGCTCCGTTATCGTCACTCTCCGTCCAGTACCACCGTGGCCTGGCCACTGCGGTGCAGGCGCCGCCCGTCACCCAGAACAACCACGGCTCCAAGGGCCCGACTGCCATGGTCTTCCTCAACATGGGCGGCCCGTCGACAACAGACGAGGTCGGCGACTTTCTCAGCCGATTATTTGTGAGTATCCCGGTCTAGGGGATGGACTCGGAGTTTCTTCGGGAAATTATTTGTTTATTTGTTTGTTTGCAGACCGCCGCTGACCTTTGCGTGCATCGTGGTAGGCCGACGGCGACCTGATCCCTCTCGGACGCCTGCAGAACTACATTGGCCCCCTCATCTCGCGCCGCCGCACCCCCAAGATCCAGAAGCAGTACGCTGCCATTGGCGGCGGCTCGCCCATCCGCAAGTGGTCCGAGTACCAGTGCGCCGAGATGTGCAAACTGCTCGACCGCCTGTCGCCCGAGACCGCGCCGCACAAGCCCTACGTCGCCTTCCGCTACGCCAACCCGCTCACCGAGCACATGTACCGCCAGCTGCTGGAGGACGGCTTCGGTGGCGGCCGCGGCGGCCGCGCCGTTGCGTTTACACAGTACCCGCAGTACTCGTGCTCGACCACCGGCAGCAGCCTCAATGAGCTGTGGAAGTGGCGCCAGCGGCTCGAAGGCAAGCGGAGCGGCGGCGCCGTGGTCGACGGCGGCGGGGACCCGTCGTCCAGTGCCCGTCTCCAGGACGGCTCCATCGCCTGGAGCGTCATCGACCGCTGGCCCGTCCACCCGGGTCTCGTGGAGGCGTTCGCCGAGAATATCGAGGCCAAGCTGGCCGAGTACCCCGAGGCGCGGCGGAAGGACGTTGTCCTCCTGTACTCGGCCCACAGCCTGCCCATGACCGTCGTCAACCGCGGCGACCCGTACCCGGCCGAAGTCGCCGCCACCGTCTACGCCGTCAACCAGCGCCTCGGCTTCTCCAACCGCTACCGGCTGTGCTGGCAGTCGCAGGTCGGCCCGCAGCCCTGGCTGGGCCCTCAGACCCAGTCCAGTGTCGAGCAGTACATTGCCCAGGGCCAAAAGGACCTGATCCTGATCCCCATTGCCTTTACGTCCGACCACATTGAGACGCTCTACGAGCTCGACGAAGAGGTCATTGGCGAGTCCGGCCACAAGGACACCGTCAAGCGCGTCGAGAGTCTGAACGGCAGCCCGACGTTCATCAACGCCCTCGCTGGCCTAGCCCACAGTCACCTGCAGAGCGGCACCGCCTGTTCGGCGCAGATGAGCCTGCGGTGTCCCGGCTGTACGAGCGACCGGTGTCTGGAGTCCAAGAACTTCTTTGCTGCGCAGCAATCGAGGGTATAAAAGGTAGAACTTTCGTCTTCTGCTGTTGGCTCTGCTATTGCCACTGCAGTTCGCAAATGGCTGTCATCTTGTTATCGTCCGCTTTCTTTTTCTATCTTCATTGGTTGGTCTGCGTCTGCCTCCTCTCGGCTTATCAAAACTTAAAAGTACAAGGCATATCTGCTTTCTTCTTGTCTTTAGCTTGTTCGTCTTGAATGGATAGACAAGATCCGGCATGTGTAATACACATTACTCTTTTTTGGCCATGCCTCTGGACCATGCGTCTGGTCTTTTGTCACCTTGGCGTGTGCATTTGAAGTCTGTGCCGCCGATCTCGCTATGCTAATAACACATGCAAAACGAGAAGATAAAAACGAAAGGACACGGACTAGGTGGGCTGTGCGGCGGGAAGATCTCGGGCCGTAGGACGAAGCTTCCCGCGACGAGCACGGAGCTTATCCGCCAAGCGTGCAAATGGAAAGACATAAAAATACAAATAAACACATAAAGACATAAAATAAAGACGCAAACAAAAGCAGCTCCGAGAGCTTGGCTTGGCGTGCAGACGAAACACGGGCACACTGCCAACTCGTGCAACGCCGACCGGCGGCATATGTTGGTTCGTCTGCATGCTGCACGAGAATCTGCACCGCGACCCCCAGCTCATTATGGTGTTTGCGGCGGGAAGACTCTGCATTATTGATCCCAGAAACAACCATAACAACCTGTACGAGCAAGTATTTTTTGTATCTGGTACGTTGTACTTTGTGTAAATCGCTCTCTGCGTTCCTGCAGTCGAAATATGACGAAGACAACTGGCCATGTCCTGCCCACACGTGGCGGTCCTGGGCCAAAGGATAGGACGTCGTGATGCAAGTCCGATGCAGATATGAGTGGTAAAGATGGCAAAAAATAATAATAAGAAAAAGAGGTACACCGCAAAGAGACGAAACAAATGGCCGTGCGTCGGCAACTGTAGAAAGTCGGTAAGACGAGGCAGTGCCCCTGTGCCGACCGCTCTCGACACTGTCAAAGTGACAACAAACCTACCTCTCTGGCGGTGTCGAATGCCGACATTCAAGACATGCCACATCGGAATATCAAAACTACCAGATAATGAGTTGATGGCCAGTCATACTTTGCCGTGCTGGGGGACCCAGCTATGGTGCAGCATGAGGATCCTGTGGGACAAAGGCACGGATATGCAGGCAGAATGCTCCGTGCTCACTCTGTGCCCATGCAGACACGCACTGCTCTCTTCGGACTAGCCGTGTGCTTCTGCTGTTGTGAACTCCAGAAAATGGGTGTTGGGCGGTAGAAGGGCGGAACGACTAGATGTTTCCGCGAATATATGTCGTACAGAGTACACACATCACCAAACAGGGAGCGGCCTGCAGTCGAATCTTATGATTGGCCGTGTGCAAAAAAAGTCGCATGTTCCTGCTATCACGCTGCTTTCGTCACAATTCTGTTGGAATGGTTGCTGCTCTGCTGGACAATCTGCCGTCTGAGGTTCCAGCACAGCGGAACCTAAATGGCGGTTGGTCTTGGCGGGCCATGAAAACCGGGCCCCTGTCCAAAACACAGGGCAGGAGCGATGGAAGAACACGACAACAACCAAAGAAGGACGCAATGGCCCATAACAAAGAGAGTCAAAAAGCGGAACATGGGTGCAGGGAGGGGATCCAACACAGACGGACTGGCCTTTCTTTCTTTCAGCGACAGTCAGCTAGCTTAGCTAGCCAGACGCTGTGGCCGGAGCCTGGAGAAGCCAGTCCTGCCCTGCGGATAAGACATCCAGATTTGCACTATTGCCAGATCCCTCTCCATCTCGTCCTGCCCTTGCCTGTTTCGGCGCATGCGACTCCCCTGTCCGTGTCTCTCGTCCTCTTTCCTTGGCACACGATAAAGCAGATCACGCGTTTGCGTCATTGCTCATCGTTCTTCCCCCATCCCGTTGTTTTGTTGTTTGGCGCTCGTCGTGCTTGCCCTCGACTGCTGTCTTGGCAAGGCCTCCTTCCGTTATTTTGTCTTTAGTCCAGACTTCAATTGCGCGTCCAATGCACTTTCCCTTTGTTTTGTCGTCTTGGAAGCGTGGCTCAGTGCGCTTTACAAGGCCTTGGCATTGGGCGTTGGCGTTGGCGTTGGCGATTCGCCATCTTTGGAATCACATGCGGTTGAAGAACCGATCTAAAAGCACATCGCAAGCAACAAATTCAGTACTCCGTGCTGTGTGCTGAACTTGGTGAAGCGTACAGATCCAGGCGAAGCCGAGACGGAGCTTGCCCATGGCAAGAACGCGCCGAAAAAAAACTGATATTATCAAAGGTGACAAGGACCAAAGCAGGTGGGGGCGAAGAGAGAAATGCGCCTCCCCGACAAGGCCTGGAACCTCGAGCCTCGAACCCAGTTCGTTCTTTCCTTCCAAGCAGACTAATTTATGCCATGCTCCATCTGCCCACCCTGCCCAAGCCCCCGTGGCCCACTAGCGCGATACATGGATAATCGCGGATACAGCGCCGGCATTCGTTGTACCTAAATCAGTTATCTCGTTTTTGTTGTGGCGTGTTCTCCTTCCGTGTACGAACTACGCTACACTTTTCCACCACTTGCTCCTTCTATTCTTTGATCCTTTTTTTGTTGCCCTTCGCCTGTCTTTTCCGGCCTCTTCTTCACCCACAATCGTCTATTTTTGTGTTTCCTCCCGTCTCCTCGTCCACGGCCCCCTTTGACGTTCCCTTACGTCCAAACGCAGCCAGCCGACGACACTGTCTCTTGCAACCACCATCAGACGAAGCAACAGCGATAAAAACGCCGACCCAATTGGCCGTGCGCTCTCTTCTCATCGCCGCGACGCCCTGCACCCATCTCTCGCCTTCGCCGCATATCCTCGCGCACCGCTTCTGGCGTTGGTCGCTACACTTTTGCGTCTGCAGTTGCGTCTGTGTCTTTGTCTTCAAACTGACCCCTGCTCCCGTCCAGCTTTACGTTCTCCATTTCCTACGATGCACCTGCTCTGGTAAACCCGCGCCGCCAGTCGGCTCCGCATTCGGGAACTGTACAGACGGGCACCACGCCCCATTCTCTCTCTCTCTATCTCTTTATCTTGTCTTGTTTCGAGGCGCTTCGCTGAACAAATACATAAAGGGGGGTCCAGGAAGGCAGCTGTCGACTTACTGTTCTTCCCCCTGATACTTGGAAGGAGTCGTCCACGCTGCCGAGGCAGGGATTCGGGTCAACCTCGAGTTATATACTCTTTTCTCATCCCCTTATTCGCAACATTGACGTTCTGTTCTGTTTCTCCTACTCTTTTTGGCAATGGAGAGCCTCAAAAACATTGTTGTTGCGCAGCTGAAGGCTCTTCGGCCGTCATTCTTGAACAAGAAGCCGCACTTCAACTTCATCACGGTCCATTGTAAGCCATACAGTGTTTGATATTTTTGGGGGTTGGTGGTTGCACTTTTTCTGAGAGACACCATTTGTCGCAGAAGTCACAGAAATGTGATAAAGACTAACCACTCGTGTGTCCAGACTTTTATGTTATCGGCCTAGCCATCCTCGGCTCCGTCTTGATCTATGCCCCGGGCAGGGGCAACATCGCCTACATTGATGCCCTGGCCTTTGCCTCGGGCGGTGCTACGCAGGCCGGCCTGAATACTGTCAATGTCAACCTCTTGACGACCTACCAGCAAGTCGTCATCTTTGTCCTTGCTGGTATTGCCAACCCTATTGTCATTCACTCGTTTGTCGTTGTGCTGCGTTTGTACTGGTTCGAGAAGCGCTTTCAGCACATTGCCAGAGAGGCGCGCATGCGGCGAGGCACACTCTCCAAGTCCAAGTCCAAGTATGTGAACGACTCATCACGCCTCGAAGACGGCGTCAACGGCCGTCACATTACCGTCATCCACGATGGAGCGCGCTCGCGCCTTGCCAACGACGGCACCTACTTGGGCCCCATGGCCTCGGCCGCCACCGATGGACCGGCTCCCGGCGACCGCACCAACGGCGATGCACAGCACCATGCCGATGACACCAATGGCACCGAAGGGGAGAACGGTTCCGCCGTTGCCAACGGCGACACGGTCCCGCCCAAGTCCACGCTCACAGAGCCACTCGAAGCAAGACGGCCCGAGATCAAATTTGCACCAACGGTGAAGCGCAGCGACGGTATCGACGACGACCTCACAAAGTTGCCACCTCGTCTTACGGACGAAGAACACATTGCCATTCTTGAGCGGCAACGGCGGAACCAAGACGACGACGAAGTACTCCGAATCCCTGGCCCCCGCGACGCCGAACGCGGTATTCTTCCAAGTACCATTGTGCGGGGTGAATCAGACGAGGACGGAGACGCACCGTCACCTGTACTGCAGCGACGGAATCGTCGGCTAAGCGATGCTTCCGTCGCGTCCCTGGACCTGGACCCAAAACCCGCATCCCATGCAAACGGAACTCGACACCGGGTAAACAGCAACCAAACCAACGGCCGCCGCGACAGTGCGGAGGAGAAACGAGGCCGGCAAAGACTGGCTCAAGCCATCACAATCCAGGAACCAGAAAAACCGTCCCGGCTCGATGAGCTCAGTGTTGACGCTCATGCGGCTGCGCATGTGGTCACCGCGTTTCGTCCCCATAGACCACATGGCCTCAGCAGCGGCGACGACGAAAATAACCTAAACCAGACCGCGTCAGCACGGTCAAAGCGCCGGCAGAGGATGGATTCTTTCAAGCGAGTCTTTACGCGCGACAAGGAAGGAGATCCGGCTCCTTACCTCAGTTGGGAACCGACTCTGGGCCGCAACTCTGCGTTCCTCGGCCTCTCGGAGGAGCAGCGCGAAGAACTGGGTGGCATCGAGTACCGGTCCCTGAAGACGCTAGCCTTGGTCCTGCTCGGATACTACTGGGGCTTCTGGCTGCTTGGTGTCGTCAGCTTGTTGCCGTGGATCCTCAAGAGCTCGACGTACGGTGCCGTTGTCGACGAGGCCAGCCAGAGCCGTGTATGGTGGGGCTTTTTCACGCCGCACTCGGCCTTTATGGACCTCGGCTTCACGTTGACCCCGGACAGCATGAACTCGTTTAACACTGCCATCTTCCCTCTGCTGTTGATGGCCTTCCTCATTGTTATCGGCAACACAGGCTTCCCAGTCATGCTTCGCTTTGTGATTTGGGTCATGTCTAATCTTGTTCCGCGCGGCAGTGGAGTCTACGAGGAGTTCAAGTTTCTGCTGGACCACCCTCGTCGCTGCTTCACTCTTCTGTTTCCGTCCGGTGCTACGTGGTGGCTGTTTTGGTTGCTGGTCATGCTCAACGGCATCGACCTTTTATTCTTTATTATCCTTGACGTAAGTCTTCTTATCACTTTCCAGCGGACACGCTCAGTCCCCATCTATGTCTGCTAACAAAGGTCAACCTCCCAGCTTGGCAATGGACCTATTTTTGCACTCCCCCCTGGCATTCGCGTTCTTGACGGCCTGTTCCAGGCCTTCTCGACACGAACCGCCGGCTTCTCTTGCGTCAATTTGGCAGACGTTCACCCGGCTGTACAGGCATCGTACATGATCATGATGTACATTTCGGTGTTCCCGATTGCCATTTCCGTGCGCCGCACCAACGTATATGAAGAAAACTCGTTGGGCGTGTACAACGGAAGCGAAGTTGACGACCCCGTTCACGGAACCGATCTTGAATACGTCGGCGCACATTTGCGGCGGCAGCTGTCGTTCGATTTGTGGTACTTGTCTATCGGCTTTTTCATTTTGACCATCTCCGAGGGCGCCCGCCTGCAAGCCAACGAGTTTTCCATGTTTGCTGTACTTTTCGAGGTTGTCAGTGCGTACGGCACCGTCGGCATGAGCCTGGGCTACTCGGGCGGTAATGAATCGCTGTGCTCCCAGTTCAGCGTCGTCGGCAAGCTCGTCATCATCGCCATGATGATCCGTGGCCGCCATCGTGGCCTGCCATACGGCCTTGACCGCGCCATCCTGCTGCCCAGCGAGTCCCTCAATGCGAAAGAGGCAGCGGCTGCCGAGGCTCAGCTCGCCCGGGGCTTGTCCTTTATGACGGCTGCAACTCGGCGGGGCTCGGCTGTCTCGCTCCCAACACAAGCGGCCACGCTTCGCGGTTCGAGCACAAATCGCGACCGCCGGCGCAGTCGCAGCGTCGAGCGCGTCAACAGCAACCTCCTCACATCGTTCCTCCATCCGGGCCCGCCGAAGCACAACAACCTGCTTGTCCCACCGCCACCTCGTCGTTCGTTTAGTGAAGCGAACATTGACGAAACCCTGGCGCAGTCGAGTGGTATTGACTTTGCCAACCACAGCACATTTAGGTCACAACAACAGTAATTGGGTCTTTTACTTCGTGCAACATGGGATTCGAATTTTTTGGGGTAGTACACCCTCATTTTTCTTTGGTTACATTGCACGAACAGGCACACACATACACGTACATATACATATATACCCGGTGGCCTGCATTGCGGGAACGTTTTGGGTACCCTCTGCGTTTCAATGGGACGGAGTTCAACTTGGCGCACTGAGTGCATATTTTGGATTATTCTTTGTCGGTTATATTTTGTTAACTAAATCCCTAATTGCGGGGGTCAGCCGGCAGAGTGCAGGTTGGATTTCTTTTCTGTTTTTGGATTAAAGACATGTCGTATAGCTCACGCTTATGCCTCGACAAGTACAGCGTCGAGGTCGTCAATCGATTGGATATTTATGACTATAGGCCAGGGTGCTTTATTGGTCGTTTTTGTCCTGCAACATAGGTCTCTTCTGTGTATCTTTTTAATGTAGTATGTGTCGTATGTTGTTTTATTGGGATTCAAGGCTAATTTTACAGATTTGTTGTCTAATATGCAATGACGCTCGGCACTTTTTACATCAGCCTACCGCGTCCGCTCCACCGCCCTTGAGGAACAAGATCATTTCTTGCCCCTCCGGCTCGACTTGGCCTCGAACTTCTGCGGGCCCTTGGCCTCGCCAACCTTGCTGCCTGTCGCCGCCTTGCTGCGGCCAGTAATGCGGGCCCGACGCCAGTTCTTGACCAGCTCATCGATCGAGCCGCGGTCGTGCTTGGGCTGCCGCATGTACGTCAGCTTGGCGCGGCGCGCACGGCGCGGCCGGCGCTCAATAATGTCCACGGCCGCCACGGCGCGCGAGTAGATCTTAAACCACATCTCAACACCCGTCTTGGCCAGCTGGCCACGCAGCAGAATGGCCGTCTCGATGCCCGAGCGACGGATGGCCAGGAACACGCCGCCAAAGGACTCGGCACCGGCTTTGCTGGGCGTGACGACCAGCACATCACCTGGCTTGGCGGCGTTTGGGTTCTTGCGCGAGAAGAGACGGCTGCGGGCGCCCGTGGGATCCATGCGCGCAATCTGCTGGCGGTCATAGGCGCGCATGACGTCGACCTTGTGGGCCTTTGCGGGTGTCGTTTGTGCAGTGTCCGCGGCTGAAGCGGTCGGCTGAGGTGGTAATAGGGACGCGGCAGGCTTCGTCGTCCGTGGTGGCGGGCCGTAGACAGCAAAGGCTGTGCGAACGCGTTCGGACTTGTCCCTGATTGCTTCTACGGGAGAACAGGGTCAGCAAAACAGACCAACATGCGCAAGGGATCCATGCCCAACAGGCACAAGGGACAGCGGCGACAGGTCACATACGGAAGCTCGAGGGCAAGCCAGCAGTGGCCGTCCCTGCAGGTGGGGAGTTTGTTGTCGTCGTGGCCGTGGCGAACTGGCGGAGAACCTGTCGCGTGGTTGACTGGAAGCAGCAGCGCAGCGGCCGCCGGGCCAAGGGCGCAGCAACGCTCATTGTGTCTACCAGCTATCGGCTGATGTCTGGCGTCTGACGACTGAATGTCGGTCAGGCTGGTCGTCAGCTTTGTTCGTCTGTCGTCGACCTGGGCAAACTCGATGATCGCCTCAGTCGCTGTCGTCGTTCTTGGGACCCCCTTTCTGTCCTCTTCGTGATCGCCTGGTTGGGATCCCGTCGCCTAATGATCGACGGGTTCGGAGGAAATTTGTTCAAGGAGATGAGCGGGGGTGGGTGTGTGCATGTGTGTGGAGGGAAGGGACCTGTTTGTATCTCCCAACGGTTGGCCCTTTGTCGTCGCTTGTTGTCGCACTCGTGCCTCTTTGGAGCTCAGACGGTCGTTCGGGTTTTCAGCAGTTGATGCATTTTTCCGGGTGCTCATGCAATTGCGCTCTGTGATTGGCCCAGAGCTCACCGCCCGGCACTATCCACGAGCAGGAGGGCTCTTTCCCTCCCAAACTGCAGTGCACCTTCCTGCCCCTGGTGGACACCAAAGTGGGTCCCAGCTGCCCGTTTCTTTTCTTCGTGCCACTGCCTGGAACGATTTTCATGCATATCAAACCGGACAGTTTTTTTTGCGCCCTCACGACACCTCCTTCTTGGACGTCCTTTGCGCGACCGTTGGCTACATTCACATTGTCGACTCCGTTTTTACCACAGCCCCCTTGGCTGCCGCGCCCCAAGCCTCCTCACCAATTCTCAACGCATAAGAAAGCTTAATGCGGCTATAGAACGCGGCCACTTTTGCAGCCAAACCTGCACGCCGGTCGGGTCGTTCCTTCTGTCTTTCGGGTCCCTCTCTCGTCGTTCTGAGCCGCCAGTCGCTCTTGCCCTTGACCGTCTTCTACCCCGACCTTGCCCTTTCCGCATTTTCAGACTTGTGGTTTCCTTCCCATTGAATTAATTCTCCTTTCTCTCCTTACCCATTACCCACCCACCCTTCGCCCGACCCTCTTCCCCTTCTCATCCCCCACCCAACACCACCACCACATCCTCTATAACCTTGGTCGTGATCCTCCTCCTCCAATGTCGCGCCAGTCGATCCCCAATGTCCTCAGGACATCGGGCAATGCCGTCAAGGCCAATGTGGCCACCTCGTCGGTAACAAAGGCCTCACACGGCCAGCAGCGGGCGTCTCTCGCGTCTCTGGCGTCCCTCTCGTCGCCGTCTCGCCCAAGCACCTCGACAGCTTCCATGCCCACATCCTCAGCCTCAGCCACGGCACAGAGACGATCGACACCTCGTGCGTCCACCTTGTCGCCCGCGCCGGCGTGGCGTGCGCCATCTTTGTCATGCCAGGGGCACGTCAGATTGCTGTCGTCGACGGCGCCATGTTATGGTGTGTACTTTCCTTTTCTTACGTGATGATATGCAGCTTTCCCGTCCCCCGTCCCCTCCACTTGAGTGTCTTCTTCCCATTATGAATGGCCCACAAGGCTACTGTCTCGCCCTCCCCCTTTTCTGAGTCCCTTGGCTGCCGTCTTGTCGATGCAAGGTGGCCTATCATGGCGATGTCCCGATGCTATCTATGTGCCTGTGTCTGCCGCTGGGTCTTTCGCGTTGTGGCTTCCGCATTAAGACGGGTATTATTACTATTGTTTCTGTGATATTACTATGATTCGCACTAGGGGAAAACTGGGAACAAAACACATGCGGAAGAAAAGATAAAAGACAACAACAACACTACACCGCGAGAGACCACCACCCAACCGAATGACGCATGCAAAGGATGCAGATCACAAACGACAGTGACTTGTGAGGCATAGGTACAAGCACAGGCACAGACACCCGGCATGGAATACGAGAGCATCGGCACGGAATAGGAACATCACAAGGCGCATCACCTCACTTCGGGCGACCCGTGTCACGAAATAGGGGGAGGGCAAAGGCAGGATCACTGAACAGTGTTCCTGCAAACAAGTCAGCTAGGACTCCCAAGACCAGAGCACACAGACACGGGAAGAGAGGCAGACGAGCAAAGACACTCGAGGATAGCTGCACACATTCTCGCCCATGCGGAGAGTCGAGAGACCTTTCATCCAGAAAGGGGATGCGTCCTGTATATAATAAAGCTAACCTTGGGCCTCATTTCTCCTTCCCCCCGTCCACAGTCGATGTCATCACCTTTCGTCCCTCTTCCAACCCCGAGCTAGACGACGTTCTCGACAAAATCCGCAGCAAGATCATTCTGCTCTCATACCTGAGCGCCGAACAGCGCCGTCGGATCTTCAGCCCACACCACGTGCAGAAGCTCCGCAACGACCCTATCTCACTCGACGTCAACGGCGAGGTTGTCCAGTTCACCCACATGGACCTGTTCAACGACATCCCCAATGCGCGTGCCGCGACCATTGACGCCGTGGGCCGCATGACCACCCGTGCCGATTTCCAGAACCTTCCGCGCCTGTTGGAGGGCCTGCACCGCTCAAGCCGCCGCTTGCGCCAGGCCGACTATGCCCGCATTGCCCGTCGTGCCGGCGAGCGCCAGTGCATCATTGCCGTGATTGAGAGCGCTGCGCAGGTTCAGCGCACCGGCTTCCGCCTCGAGAGCTCCGAAGTCGTCGCCGAGATCCTGACCCATGTGCAGATGAAGGCCGTCGACAGCAACTGGGACGAGGCCGAGACGCGCCAGGCCCTGCGCTGGGCCGAGCAGGTTATCGACCTGCTGCAGCACCCGGACCACGGCCGTCGCCCGCCGCGTCAGCAAACGCACAGGGGCTCCTTTTCCGACAACAGCAGCGCCACGGCGCCCCTGCCGCCGCCGCCAACATACCCGCTGGACCGTGACCCGCAGGTGCTCGCTGCGCGCCTGCATCTGGCCGCTGTCGTGGCTGACAAGTTTGCGCCGGGCGGTGCCGACACCGACGGCAAAGTCTCGCGCTATGCGACAGAGCTTGTGCAGCTATGGCCGGCGGGCGGCAAGGGCCTGCGCGCGCTGAGCCCGGCAGAGACGTACACGGACCGCCGCGGCGAGATGCACTACCTGAGCGTGGACAACAAGTTCCTGGGCGTGGGGGCGCCACTGCTGCACGGCCTGGACACGGCGATCCGTGTCTTGGGCGGCAGCCAGGGTGACAGCGCGGCGCTGGCGGGCGAGCTGCAGTCGCGGCGGGATGCGCTGGCGGTCGAGGTCAATGCGGCGTTGGAGGCTGCTCCCGACCGGAGAGGTGCCGTCATTTATAAGAAGGTGTTTGGTGAGAGCACCGAGGCATAGACGGAGAGAGACCGACTAACGTTGGGTCGGTATGTGAAAATGACTGTGCTTTTTCGTTCCTTTTTTGTTGGAGAAAAAGGGAGGGAGCCAAAATATAGTGGTGCAATGTTGCGCTGCAACACACCAAAAAGCTTTCTTGTATTTTAGATTCATTTCGTCATAAACCCCCTTTACATCCCCATGTTGTATTTGTACGCCAAAAAAATATCAAAGTTTTCAAACAACTTTCTCTCTCGCCCTACTTGATGGTGTTGTTGACACAAATACTACTACTTGGTGTTTAATCTCAATGTTTTTTGAAATTTTACTCTATCGCAAAGTTTTCTCGCTGGCTGGTTGTTTACCCACACACTATGGAAGGACAATGTGGTGCTGCAGCTCCTTTGGGATCGCATCAATCAGTTTCTTCTCCGTCAGCCACTTGCGCGAAAACAGCCGGTCCGCATACCGGTATGCGCCGTCTGCGAGGATCGTCACGACGGTGTGGCCCCGGCCCAGCTTCTCGGCCACCTCCTTGGCCGCCACCACGTTGAGCGCCGAGCTTGCGCCCAGGTACAGACCCTCCTCCGCGAGACACCGGTACACCATGGCAATGCTCTTCTCGTCGGCAATCGTCAGCGATCCGTCGAGCAGGTCAATGTCCGGCTGCAGGTTGTCCGTCACGCGGCCCTGGCCAATGCCCTCGGTAATGGACGAGCCCGACCGCTCCACCAGCGTGCCGCCGCTGCTAATGTATGAGTGCAGCACACTGCCCGGCGGGTCGGCCAGGAAGCTCTTGACTTTGCCGCCCGACACGTCCTTGAGGTACCGCGTCGTGCCGGCCAGCGTGCCGCCCGTGCCCGTGGCACACGTGAACGCATCGACCTTGCCGTCCGTCTGGCGCCAGATCTCGGGTCCCGTTGTTTCAATGTGCGCGCGGCGGTTGGCCGTGTTGTCGAACTGGTTGGTCCACACAGCATTCTCGAGACGCGCCGCGTGCCGTGCAGCCTGGTGGTTGTAGTTCTCCGGGTTGTCGAACGCGACGGCGGGGACCGGATGCACCTCGGCGCCCAGCAGCCGCAGCAGGTCGATTTTGCCCTGTGACTGGGTGTTGGGCATGTAGATGACGAGCTTGTAGCCGCGCGCTGCGCACACGTGCGCCAGGCCAATGCCGGTGTTGCCCGCCGTGCCCTCGATGACGGTACCGCCCGGCTTCAGCAGGCCACGCTCCTCGGCGTCGAGCACGACGTAGAGCGCGGCACGGTCCTTGACGGAGCCGCCGGGATTGGCAAACTCGGCCTTGCCGAGAACCTCACAGCCGGTCTCCTCGGACAGCTTCTTGAGGCGCACGAGCGGCGTGTTACCAATGGCGCCGACAAAGCCGTCGACGACGCCCTGGGCGCTGGAGACGGCGAGGGTGTGTGGCGTGGGCGGGTTGGCGGCGGCGGCGGGTGTGGCGTACGACGAAGCGGTAGAGACCGAGAAGTATACTGGTCTCAGGGTGTTGCGAGCAGGCGTCGCCCAAGCGAGCCGGCGCAGGCCCGTTCGGAACATGATGAGAGTGAAAGTGGGCTAGACGAGAAGCCCAGAAGCAGGATATGCGGCCCAGATGAGTTCCCTTGGAAACAGGTGTTTTTGCCTGCAAACACCCCCGAGAACAATCCGAGATGGAAGGTGACGTGACGACAAGACCTTCGGTTTTCGGGAGACAACAGTGGTGCAAGTCGTGCAAGTCGTGCTTGGTAGTAATTACGGCCGCGAAAAATCGAGAGTTGCGCAACGAGAGGAATCGGCCGTCGGTCGCGAGCTTTGGTGGGGTACGCAAGGCCCAAGGCGTTGGAACACTGGGTAAGGAGCTAATAGCGTGCCGCCGGCAGAATGGCGCAATGCCGCCCGCGACTAGGGTTGTCCCAGCCCTGTCATTGAGGTTTCCATATTGGGACGTGTTGACAGCCGGAGGTGGTGTGCGTTGGTTGAGTCCAATCACAAGCTCGTCTCGGCCTTTGGGACAGTATGGAAAGAGGTAGTTCCAGAGGAATGGGTTTCGAGATGCAACCTCCGTGCGGACAAGAAAATTATAAACGATTCAAGTAGCGTATCCGGCATACCAATTAAAATATTTGTGAAAAAAGTATAAAAATAAAAGGAAAGAAGTGAAATGTAAAGAAACAGAACCACAACTATATTATGCCCAAAATGTATCCCAAATGCTATGCAATATATTCGTGAGATCCAAAAAGTGCCATCTCGTCTTTTCCTCGTCTTTTCGCTACTCGCCGAGAAATTGCACAAAACCGCTGGGGAACAGCCCCTTGCGGCCCATGTACACGCCGTGGTACCACTCCCCGTTGACATCCTCAATTTCACGAATTTCGGCCTGACGTGGGAAAAGGAGCTCGTCATTCGCAGTAGCCGTATCGCCGCCGTCCCCACTGCTTTGTTCTGGGTACCACGCCCATCGCGCAACTGCGGTACGGCCGACACCGCCGAGAGGCGGAAAAGGTGCGCTCTTTGATGTAGCTGGCGAAGCGGCCGCCGCAGCTGCAGTTGTAATGACTGCAGGTGGTGCCATGGACGGAGCGCTCATCCTCACGTCGCGCGATACGAGCCGCTCAAAATGTTTCTTCTCCTTGTACCAAACATACCAGGACTCGACGTCCATGCCGTTGGCTGCAGAAGACGCCTCCCCAGTGTCGAGCCGGAATCCACCAACAAGGTCCTCAAGCACGACGCGCCGCGGCACGCCGCCGTTTTTACCGTCTTCGCGGAACGCCACCACCACCATGCGGTGGCCGCCCGAGGGACAGCGGCGCCATCCGTTGGGACCGTTCTCGGGCGCCAGCACGGTCGGCCGCTTCTGTAAAAGAGCCCCGTAGCATTCCTGACAGACATCGTAGTCGCCCGGATGGGTGTCAGGCACGACGGTGCTCGTACACGAGTAGCAGTGGAAGCGAGCGCGGCTCGGTGGGATCGCTTTCCGGCATATGTCGCACGTCGTTGTAAAAGTGAGGGCACGGAATGAGCCGATACGGGGCGCCGAGACAGTTGAGTCAGCTGATGGCTCGGCAGGTAACTGGTACAGGGCTGATGCATGTGGCCGCGGCGGTGGTGAGGGTAGCAAGTGTGGTTGCTGGTCCTGACCTTGGGCCTGCGACGGTTGTGAGCTGGTGGTTGCTGCCGGCAGGGGTTGATGTGTCAGCGGCAGTAACGGATGTGTGCAGGCGAATCCTTGGTTGACGCAGTCGTTGCAAAACCCCCAGTCGCCGTCGTTGCACACATCACAGCGCCAGTAGCAGCTGTTAGCCCAGGCACGGCAACGTTGGCAGAATACACCGCTCTGGAGGCGGTCCTGCGGGTCTTCGCTTGTCAGTGTACGACGACCCTCGGCGCCGCCAGGGACAACGCGTGGCATCAAGTACCGGTTGGCTGTCAGCATGTGCGGCTGCGGGAAGGTCGCACCGGTGGCCGAAATCGCCGCTGCATTCTCAACACGCCATTGTGCCGCCTTCTTCTCCCACTTGTGCCAGGCAGAGTAGCCAAAGCCGAACCAGTGCTGGCAGCCTTTCCCTGCCCGGTAGCAGTCGAGGCAAATGTTCCAATTGCCCATACTACAAATGGAGCAATTGTAGTGCAATTCATACTCGATGTGCTGCCGGTTGCACCGGGCGCAGGATATATCGGGCTCCGAGAAGAATGTACTGCCCTGTCGATGATGCCCCGATCGTTGCTGCTGCTGTAATTGTTGTTGATGCAGCTGCTGTCGAGGCAAGGAAGACGCAGGCGAGGTAAGGGCCGGCAGTTCATACGTGTCAATAGTAACGGGGGAAAGTGCAAAGTTGGCTGCAGCAACAGGCGGTGGTGTTGTATTTTGAACCGTAGTCAGAGCCGCGGGTCTTGGATTGACATTGGCTGTGCTCGAAGACGCCGAAGGGTCTGCAGCAGACGTTGCTGTGGCACGCTTGGTGCGAGCCTGTCCCCCCTCAGCAGCAGAGCCTGCAGATGTGACTGGCCAAGACGAGTGTTGCTTTGGCTGCTGTGCGCCTCCCGGCCCAGGAAGTCCTATGGCTAGTGCTCGGGTCTGGAACGAGACTGCCGTCGGCGAGTTGTTGTTTGATCTTAGTGAGGATGAGGACGAGGACGGCGATGGAGTAGGGAACGAAGCACTCCGTGCGTCGGTGGAGCGTGTCGACAACCGCGAGGCAGAGGCTGGTGCCGCTGGTGGCGTGGAAGGGAGCTCTGCGACGACAACAGCGTCTCCCTGTAGCTCTGCAGGACGTAGAGGCAGATCGTTTTGAGACTGCGCCATTGGGCGGCTGACGCCAAGGTCAGAGTGAGCTGTGGGTAGCGTCGAGCTCCGGCCCTCGCTTGCCGTTCGCCGGCGCTGGTGGTGATGCCGCGAATCGTCGCGCACCTCGAGGTGGTGGCTCGCGGAGTTGGAGATTGGCGGCCGGCTAACGGATGTGGTGGGGATGGCGAGGGGGACCGGAGTTACACCGTCCGCCAAGACGGCACTCTGTGGTCGTGCACTGCCGGTAGAGGACCGCGAGCGGTGAGACGACTGCGACTGGGAACGATGCCGGCTGGACGGACGTGACGACGAAGAAGGGGGGCGGCCGGCGAGGGCAGAGGACACTGAGAGCGTAGGCCGTCCAGATGTGCGCTCCGGTTGGCTAGCGGTACTGGGGCCGGGAGCGGTAGCGCTAGAGACGGACACCTGCGAGCGGTGCGACACAGCACTCGACGCTCTATGGCGGTTGCCTTCGGGACGAGACGCATCTTGCCGCGAAGCCTCGCGTCGCCCACTGCCTTCATGCCGGCTCCCGTCTTGGCGACCACTTTCGCGTCGTGCTCTGCCGCGCTGCCGCCGCTGATAGGCCTCTGCAATGCGGCGGCTAAGCTCGTCGTCGTTTGTGAGGTCAATGTTGTCGAGGTCGAGGCCGTCCAGGATGCCTTCCTCTTGAATCTGTCGGGCAAACGCCTCAATCTCCCGCTCGATATCGAGCGCGGTACTGGACCCGCCCGGTCCATTTTGCGAACCGCTTATCAGAGACCGCAGCGACGACTGGTGGCCCATGATCGGCGGCAGATGTTCTTCTGCGGCAGCTGCAGGATTCCGAGACGAGCTGCGGCGTCGGCGGCGGCGGTCGCCCGAGCCGCTGACGGCCAACCGGCCGTCTTCGTCAGATGCCGACTCTGCTCCGGAGCCTGTATTCGTGCCAACCAAAGCTGCTCTCCGCTGTCGTCGCCTCGCCTCGCGAGCAGCATTGTTGCCGTCACCGCCGGCTGCGGCCGCCACGGCCTCTTGCCTGCTGATCTCGCGCACCTCGTCGATCAGGCGGCGCTCCGCGGCATCTAACCGCTGCTGCTCAGCGCTGCGCTTGGGGAGATGCACCTTGGGAAAGACGTTGTCGCCGGGGCGGTATTTGCTGTCCATCTCGGCCTTTTCGTTGTCGGGCTTCTTCTTATCGGGCTGAGTTGCAATCAGCATGTCCAGCAGCGTCACAACGGTGGCGTTGTGCTTGGTGCTGCGGACGGCATCGCGGCAGGAGGGACAGGTGAAGATCGGAGCGCCGGGGGCCGGGGGATTCGGGCTTGTCTCGGCGGCTAGGGCCTGCCATCCGAACCACTCCTTGAGGCATGCGCCGCAGAAGGTGTGGAGGCAGTCCAGCAGGGTGAGTGGTTGGTAGAGAAGATCGGTGCAGATCTACAGGTCAGCAGACGAACATGTGTCGGGAGAGGGCTCAGAGATACAGCTGCCCCAGGCGAGAACAGAACATACCGAGCACGTTAGTTCTTTCTCCAGATCCATGACCGGCGCTGGGGACCCCATAGCGACGGTGGTATGCCGAGATCTCGAGAGGAAGGAGGTGAGGAGGAATGACAACCGGAGAACAACGATGCTGAACAGGAGTCGTAGATTTTAAACGAGGGGAGATGAGGTAAGAAGAGGAGGGGCCGTGGTAAACGGTGGACCACAGCTTCAGCGTCGCCGTCACGGCCCCGTCATTGCAGTCTGTTTGCTTGGTATGGAGCGGTGTCGTAGACTGTGTTCCCGTCACTAGTTTGCGTATCTTCAACCGCTGATTCTTTGTTTGTATCGTCTTCAACCGGACGAGAGGAAGACGAGAGACAGCAGAAAACAAATAAGCGGAGATGAAAGAAAGTGAAAAGAAACAAAATGCAAGGCTTGGCTCCGCCTGCACACTTCTGCAATGTCGTGCTGAGTCGTAAATTGTAACTTCGCCCTCCGGCATGTAGTGCCAGCAGCTGGGGCGAACCGGCGGCCCCGACAGGAGCAGAGGGCGTGTGGAAGGGCGAACAAGAGGGCGTGAGTGTGAGGAGAAAAAAAAGAGAGAGAGAAAAGAGGCAAAATCGTTGGGCTGCATATGGATGCATGGCAAGGCCCGCCATGGGCTGCAGCTTTGGAGGCAGGCGCTGACGTCTTTGCGCTCCTTCCGCCGTTATGACTTGCCTTGCTAGCTCCCATCCTCTTTCTGTTTCTGGGTTTCTTGCACATTCTCACCTTCCCTGCCGACGCCGCCTTTTGGGTGCAGTGATATGCGCCTTCCCGCCTTACGGAGTATTGTCTTTGCTTGCGGTTCGTACCTTCTTCTTTTCGTCCGCTTGTTTATGATGTCGATTATTTACATACTCTTTCTTCTTCGCTCTTTCTTCTTTCGGCCGTCGCCAATACCCCCGCATAGCCCCCTGATTCTGCTATACACTGCTGCGAGCTGCTAAGACAGTTCTGCTAACGAATGGTTCCCCTGGCCTAAATAACGCGCGGCAGGGCGCCAAAAGCGTGCCTGGAACGTGCCAACAATGGCCTGTCGTTGGTCGTCTTCTCGAATCGATAGCATGAATGGCATGTATGTTGTAGGGTGGGGAGAGAAAAGTTGGCCCGCAAGCCGTCCACTTGTGGCCCTAGCTCCGTCCTTGGCTCGTATTCTTACCCCTCCTGCCCTTTAAAGACAACCTCACCTGTTCGGACGAACAGTGTGCTACCGCGAAATATTAGCACCAATGCTACAGGCTACAGTAGGAGAGTGGCCAAGATATACAGAGCATATTATAAGCAGCTGGTAAACGCTGGCTGCACGACGTGCAATATTGGTTTTACAACACCACGCCCATCTACGCCTTGTCTTGCCTGGTTGTCGTATTCGCCTGCATTGGCGTCTTTGTTCGCGTTGGCGTCCTCGTGTTTGTTAGCGCATGCTGTGAAAACGTTCGTTTGACAAGCGAGCTCAGTGGTATTTTGGTATCCTCATTTCTTCGTGTCGGTGTATGTGCCTGGTTCGTTCGCCAAGATGTACATATATATATTTCCATGTTCATGCCTTGCTTTGCCTTCTTCCCTTTCGTTTTCATACCGTTCGGCCTTCCGTCCTTGGTCTCTTCGTAGGACACTAGCCTACCCCTTACTCGTGCGTCCAGGTCGGCTTCTGCTTCTCGGCAAAGGCCTTCATGCCAATCTTCTGGTCCTGGCTGCCAAAGATGCCGTGGAAGACGCGGCGCTCGTACTCGACGCCGTCGCGCAGCGGCAGGTCCTGGCTCTTGTTGACGACCTCCTTGCAGCCCAGCACGGCCACCTTGGAGTAGCTCGCAATGGTCTCGGCCGTCTTGAGCGTCGCCTCCATCAGCTCCTCGTACGTGGCGAACACGCGCGCAGCCACGCCCCACTCGCCGGCCTCCTTGCCCGAGAACGACTTGCCCGTCAGGATCAGCTCCATGGCGCGCGCCTTGCCGATGGCCCGGGTCAGGCGCTGGCTGCCACCGGCGCCGGGGATGGTGCCGAGCTTGATCTCGGGCTGGCCAAAGTTGGCCGACTCGGTGCAGTACAAGGTGTCGCACATAAGGGCGAGCTCGCAGCCGCCGCCCAGGGCGTGACCGGACACGGCGGCAATGACGGGCTTCTTGACGCGCGTGGCCAAGTCGGACCACGACTCGATAAAGGCGCCGGTGTACGCCTTGGAGAAGGTCAGGGGCGCCATCTCCTTGATGTCGGCGCCGGCGGCAAAGGCGCGCTGCGAGCCCGTCAGGACAATGGCGAGCACGCTGTCGGACTCGTTGAACTTGCCGAGGGCCTCGTTGAGCTCGGCGATGAGGGGGGTGCACAGGGCGTTGAGAGCCTTGGGGCGGTTGAGGGTGACTAGGCGCAAGGTCAGCAGGTATTCAACACGGAGGCCACGCACATGAAAAGGAACACAAGGAGCCCAAGGAGCCCAAGCAGCCTGTAAACAAAACATACCTTGCCCGACGCCCGGACGCGGCTCTGAGACCTCAATGTAATCGTAGGAGCGCAGGGCCGAGGCAGAGAAGCCGCGGACGGCAAACCGCGATGCCATCGGGGCCCGGAGCTGGGCCGCCGCAATCGGTTGGAATCTCTTGAGGACGTTCATGTTGTATACGGGCGAGCTGATTGACGAGAATGTGTACACCAAAGCGTTTTAGGAATCAATGCCAATTCGGGAAAACCAAAAAAAAGAAGCAAGAACATCGGCCGTACATCAGAAGCTCCAGCGGGGAGCTCCAGCGCTGTAAGCCGCCTAAAGCCGATGTACCGAGGGCCGTGGGTATCAAAGCCCCTCTGCCCCAGCGCCCCGGATTCATGACTAAGCATGTGACGGCGACGATGGAGGCTGCCATATTGAACCTCTCAACAAGACTTGTAGATGAAGCCCTTCTGACTAGTAACCCAGTAAATATGACAATAAAACCGTTTGGCAGATTCTCTCTTTGAAAACCGGTTCACTCGGTCATCTCACACTTGTGGTATAAGTCTAATTGGAGAACGTGCAGAAAACGTGGCAGCAATAACAGAAGCATGGTTGATTCCCCTGTCTACTCATCTTACCTTTTGTCAATATACGGAGCAGAGAATAGGACCAAAGATAGAATAAAATAAAGAAGTCTACTGAGAAACACACAAGGCACCGGTGCTTGCAGTGAGGTCAGCTGCTCTCACACACAACATGGCCGGATCCGAACAAAATAATGACTAAGCTATGCCAAGCCCGCCACACATGCCAACAGCCACAGCCAGCGCGTGTTCCAGGGGGAAAGAGCGCTGCACGCTGTCGCCACCACCCTAGTCACACATGTCCCTAAAGGCCCCCACAACCGCCTTCCTGTTCCTCAACAGCTAGGACATGATTGGTCCCATGGTGGCAGACGCTAGAAACGGGCCAGATTGATCATTTTGCGTTTCTCTGCATGCTCCTTTTAAATTGCTGCTGCTCCACAGAGGGACGTGACCGCCCAGAACCAGCAAAGAGCAGAGAAGCACACCCACACCCACAAGCAAAGCGCCCTCCTTTCTTCCTGTCGCGAATATTCCGTGTCGCTGACTTTTGTCGTCGTTGTATTTTATTGACTTTACCCGTTTTAACTGCACCTGCAACACCTTTCCGTCCTACCACTGACGACATCCGATCTCGCGATATCAACAAACACAGAAAGATAACACGGGGCTTCCTGCTGGCGACATCGAGCTCTTGACCTCGTTTTCTTTTTCCCTGTGTTCCGTTTACTCTTCATTTATCTCGCGTGTCGCCGGACACCGTCCCCCAGCCGCCGCCATGAACTCCGCCGAGCCTGAGCAGACGCCCTTTGAGGCCGTGTCTGCGCAAACATCGAAGCTGCAAAGAGTGCGTCTAGATGGGATCCCGAGAGTGTTGAGGGAAGGCCGCGGAGAGGCGGCGTGGTCGTGCTGCGAAGCGACGCTGCGCGGAGCGACTACTCGCAGGCTCGTGACCACTCGTCGCGGGATGGACTGTGAATCGTCCTCGAGTGCTCGCGTACAATTGCTGATATGTCTACCCTTCTAGAGATACCAGGCCCTGCTGGACCAGTCAACACCCTATGTGACGTACCGCTGGGTCGGCACCGGGTCTTTCCTGTTCCTCTTCTTCCTGCGCATTCTCATTGCGCAGGGCTGGTACATTGGTGAGTGGTTCGTGGTTCGTGGCTCGCGGCGATTGCGATGACACAAACTCCAAGTGGCGACAGCACAAGCTCACACAAAGCTAACACCCCACTCCTCCCTAGTCGCGTACGGTCTCGGCATCTACCTGCTCAACCTGTTCCTTGCGTTCCTGACGCCCAAGTTCGACCCGTCCAACGAGGCCCTCGACAACGAGATGGAGGATGGCACGGCTAGCAGCCTGCCCACCAAGCAGGACGAGGAGTTCCGGCCCTTTATCCGCCGCCTGCCCGAGTTCAAGTTCTGGCACTCGGCCACGCGCGCCATTGGCATCTCCTTTGTGTGCAGCTGGTTCAGCATCTTTGACGTGCCCGTCTTCTGGCCCGTCCTGGTCATGTACTGGGTCATCCTGTTTGTCCTCACGAGTGAGTGCTCGACCACCGTCCCTCGGAACGTGCCCCCATGGGCCTCCTTCATACTAACACCTTGTCTTTCCAGTGCGGAAACAGATCCAGCACATGATCAAGTACCGCTACGTCCCCTTCTCCTTCGGCAAGGCCCGCTACGGCGGCAAGAACAACTCGTAAACAGGACCAGCCCGACCGTCGGAGCAGAACATACCCTCTGGCCGACATTGTGTCGGATTGTCGATCCACGCCAGAGACACACACCACCCTACGAGCATGAGCTTGAGCATCGGCATGGCATGACGATGTGCACGGCATGCCACACGACCACCCCTTCAGAATCGACACAAAGTCTGCGAGTCCAGCCTCGCAGCAGACGACTGCAACACTGCTCCCACATGATAGGGCGGCCGGGCAGGAGAAGCTCGGGCGCCTCGGTACCTTGTATTTTACGCCTCGGAAAACGGTGCTATTGTTGTTCTCTTTCATCTGCTGCGCTGTTTGTCATTTGTTCTATAGAGTTATCTTAATGCGCAGAGAGGGTTTTCTATTTTATTTTATTTTATTGTCATTTTACATTTCCTTCTCTTTGAGCCGAAATGCGCTTCTCTCGCGATCACGAGCCATCCAGCTGCCATCTAGCGGTCGGTCGTTGCAGTTTGTTATATCCAAAATACGAGTTAATATGACGATTCTATCCAGCAGCAGAGAGCGACAACAAAGACAAAAGTCCGTGCGTCTTTTGACGGGGTTCTTTAAGGCCCTGGGGCTAGCCTCCTTGAGGGCCCTATTGACGCGCGAAAGCCGCCTGTATTTGGCCGCTAGGCCTCTGGTTGCCGCCCCTGACGGTGGGCTGCACCGAAAACGGCCACAATGCAAGCGTCTTTATTTTGCATTTAATTTTGCATCTAATTTAATTCGCTTTTTGGATTTTCGCTTTCCGCCCACGACGGCCTGGCGCCTCCCTTTCTCGACAATAGCAAAAAGCTTCAACACCAGCGACATATCACGAAAGTGGCCTCCTCCAACACCAGCTCAACGAGCAGCCACCACGACACCGCGAGCCTCCGCATTGATACCAAAACCTGCTTCTGTATCATAGCTGCCATTAGGCGCCCTTACTTTGCTTGCATCCAGCTCCTGCCATCACCCAACAACACAGGACACAGCCATGTCGTCGTCTGCGTCGCGCGGCGGCGGCGGCGAGCGCACCGTCCACCAGGACTTTATCGCGCGCGTCCGTTACTCCAACGTGCTGCCGCCCCCACCGAACCCGCCCAAGCTGCTCGAGATCCCCAACACGGGCCTCAGCAGCGGGTTCTACACCTCGCCCGCGTTTGCCTCGCGTCTGGCCCGCGAGCAGCCGCTCAACATCGAAGCCGATGCCGAGCTGGGCATGCCGCTGGACCTGATTGGCATGCCTGGCGTCTTTGATGGCGACGAGACCTGTACGTTGCGATCCCACGTCGTTTTCTTTCAGTCTTTTCTTTGCCCTTGGCCGTCCGCTAACACGCACCAGCCATACAATCCGACCCGCACCCGCCTCCTGTCCACCCGCACGACCGCGCCCTCCTCAAGCCGCTCTCGTCCCTGGGCAAGCCACGCACGACCGAATCCGGCGTTTCCTTCTTGCGCCGCACCGAGTACATCTCCTCCATCGCCTCCAAGGGCGGCGTGGCGGGCGGCAGTCCCTTCCGCGCAGGCATCAACAAGGCCCGCCGTCCAGAGAAGCGCTCCTCGCCCGAGCCCGACGCCGGCACGCCGGCCTACGTCAAGCGCAAGATCGACCAGAGCTTCCAGGCCGCCCAGACCGCCGCCCGCGACCGCTACAGCCGCGTGCGCCATCCCACCAAGAAGAACCTGCGCCTCGCCGCCGCCTACCCGCTGCTGCCCGACCTGGGCGCGTTCCCCGACAGCGGCGCCTATGTCACGGTCAAGTTCAGCAACCACCCCGTGGTCGCCACCAGCGGTGTCTACGACTCGCGCTTGCTGTCTGGCGTCTTCAAGGCCATCGAGATGTCCGACGACGAACGGGCGGCCCTCGAAGCCGCCACCAAGGCCTACGAGCGCGACCCCCGTCGCAACCCGCGGCCCCAGCACCACGTGCAGTACGAGTTCTACCTGCCGGAGAAGACGGGCGTCGGCGAGGAGTTCCGCCGCACGTTTGGCGCGCCCGAGGGCCAGGCCGCCAGCGAGGACCGGTTCAGCTTCAACCGCGTCCGCGCCTATGAGTCCATCGAGGAAAAGGAGTACACCCATGCCACCAAGTACGCCGAGGAGGTCTTGCTGGCGTTCTCCGAAGACGCCATCCAGGCGGCACCCGACCTGGGCTCGCGTGTGGCCGGCGGTCCGCGGGCGGCCCTCTACTACCCCGTCATGCAGCGCACCGTCGTGCGGAGCCAGCGGCAGAAGCAGATTGCGCGTGGCGGCGGTGGCCTGGGCAACAACGATGACGACGACGACAACGACGGCGCCGACCGTCCGGCCGACCGCCTGATAATCTCGGTGCAGGACGCGCCCGACGAAATCAAGGAGCACATTGCACTCATCCGTGCCGACCCGCTGCACTTTGAGGAAGCCCAGATGGACGCCGAGGGCGACGCGGACGAGGATGTGCCTGCGCCGGCGAGGAAGAGCAATGGCCGGCACCGTGACGGTTTGGAGGACGAGAACAACGACCACGACGACGAGGACGATGAGCGCAATGGCCGTCGTGGCAGCAGCAGTCCCAACCCGGGACGGGCCAACAGCAACGGTCGCCACCGCTCAGACGGGGAGGACGAGGAAGAGGACGACGCCCTGGGCGAAGAGGACGAGTAGTCGACCCGCACAGTGACGATATCGGCTTCAAATGTTTTCCATGTCTTGTCATTCTGCATCGTCCGTATTTTCGTCATCTTCTGTTCTGTTTTCTTGTCGTTAGCGGGTTATGTGTCAGTGCATATTATGTTTTATTCGTACTTTCAACATGGGAAAGAATGGTTGCAAGGTGCTTTTTCATATACTTTCATCGAACCAGGTATCAAAAAGTCTAAACGGAGTACTTGGGGAGGGAGATGCGGCTTACGTCGAAACATATACTGGAAACAATTTCAAACATTAACGGTCTGATGAGTGAATGCAGCGCATTAGCAGCAGCGAATGAAAGGCGTAATCCAGTCTATTAAACGTATCCTGACCGTTCTAATGAGCTATAATATACAGGCAAGGACGCAAGGACTTGAGAGGCCTCTCAACACAAAGTAAATAACAGAGAAAACACAACGCCAGTATCCGAGCGCCCTTCGAAAAGACAGCAGCGCTTCTATAACAAACAAGAGCATTAAAAGGCAGAGACGCGAGTCAAACCCACCAAGAACGGACGAAATGACGAACAAGCGCCGTTGCCTACCGACATCCCTTTTGTTTGACTCGTATACGCGTGAAGAAATCCACCGCTCGCAGTGACTAAAAGGGCCGCAGTGTTGTAATAAACTCCGGAAAGAAGAGGGGGAAACCAAAAACCAGGGAAATAAATCAAAATAAAACAAGGGAGAAAATCGCTTAGAGAGTGAAGCCGATGGACTCGCGGTCATCATCAATAACACGGCCATATCTAGAAGATTAGCAGAGAGATCAAACATGGAAATAGGAAAGGGGGGTGGGACTCACTCTAACAACAGCCGGAAGAACCACGCCTCCAGGTCGACGTTGCGCACGACATTGTTGGCCCAGTCGCGACTCTGCAACGCCAGCCGCTCGGCCTCCTTCTTACCCAGCGCGCCGTCGCCAAAGAACCGCACCGTCTCCAGCCAGTCGTCACCGCGCAGGCTCAACGGGATGTAGTGCGCCCAAGGCTTGAGCCACTCGTAGTGCCACTCGCGGAAAATAGCCTGCTTGTACACAAGGCTCTTGCTCTGCAGGAACGCGTAGAAACGGCCCGAGAAGGCGTTGCCGTCCAGGTCCACCAGGTACTTGTACTGCCAGGCGTCCTGTTGGTCGGCACGGTCCTGGATCTTGAAAAACTGCTTTTGCGCCTCGCAGTCGCCCTCGTCGCACTGGCCAATGTGCGAGAAGTACACATTGAAGAGATCCTTAAAGTCGGTGCGTGCTACCTCCTTGACCTGCCAGTCCTGCTCGCCGCCGTCGTGGTCGGCGGCTGCGTTCTTGAGGATCATGGCCTGTTCGACAGCGTTGATCTTCTGCACGAAGCGCTGACGGTGCTGCCGGCGCCAACCTCCGTCACGGCTGAACCCACCTGTCGTGGAGCCCCGCCAGTACAGCTGGTCGACCTTGTCGGCCCACGGCCGGTCGCGCGCCTCGTCGTAGGTCACCTTCCCGTACCAGTACCACGGCGACGGGTACAGAATGTCGGCATACGAGGAGACCTTGGATTGCGAGAAGATGGGGAACAGGTCGTGCACGATGTTGTAGGCATTGGGCCTATCAAAGAAGCCAAACGTCTCGCGCAGCGACGGCGTGTAGCAAATGTCCGACAGCGCAGTCATGTTGTACACAAAACCCAGCTCGCTCAAGCTGTACTGCGCCACGTCGTCGCGCTGCTCGCCCTCCTCCAGCGCCCGCGCAGGGCTGTCGGGCGGGCACGACATGCGCGAGTGCGTCCACGTCGGCTGGTGTGCAAACACGTTGAAGCGTGTCAGTGCCGCCTCCTCGAAGCGGTTGCCGCTGCCGAGACCCTTGACCCTGGCCGTGAACTGGTTGCGCAACGTGCCCGGACTGTCGGCGTTGGCGCGCGCCCTGGCCATGGTCTTGCCCTTGGCCGTCGCCACCAGCCGCGTCATGTCCTCGTGCGGCACCACGACACGCGGCTCGTCATGCACGTTGAAGCACAGGTCCATGTTGGGCAGATACTGGATAAACTGCCGCAGCATGCCCTTGGTGGCATCGCGCTGCCATTCGCCGCCGCCCTCAATGTGCGAGATGTTGCCGTCGCGAATGGCCAGGCCCAGCAGGCCGTTGCCAAAGCCAAGGGCCTCCTTGGCACGCGCGCGGATCGTCGCAGGTTTGAGGCCCCAAAAGGGCGTCAGCAGCTCGTTGATCGTGTCGAACTCGTCGACGAGCTGCACGTTGTTGTCCTTGGCAAACGCAAACCACTTGTCAAAGTGCGGCGGCGGCGCAATGCCGTAGCGCTTGCGGTACTCTGTCACAGCCTCCTGGAGCGTCTTGGACTGCCGTGCTTTCATCTTCTCCAGGTCGCTCTCGGCTCCGCTGATCAGTGACCACATGGGGTGCGATGTGCGTGATGCCTTCTTCGGCTTGGACGCCGGAGGCTGGACGTCGGGTACGGAGGCGGGCACCTGGTGACCGGATTCGACTTCGGGCGGATGCGGCAGG
The DNA here is from genome assembly GCA_001630435.1 of Sporothrix globosa. Taxonomy (NCBI): domain Eukaryota; kingdom Fungi; phylum Ascomycota; class Sordariomycetes; order Ophiostomatales; family Ophiostomataceae; genus Sporothrix; species Sporothrix globosa. The sequence goes on from LVYW01000002.1 coordinate 4,376,579, forward strand.
CTCTTCTCGGGCGTCGGGGGTGTGTTACCGGGCGTGTTCGGGGCCGCCGTTGCGGCTGGGTCTGTGGCGGGATGTCCATTTGCATGTGGGCCGAGATATGGTGCCTGCTCGAGATGTGAGAAGGAGTAGAAGCAGATGATGAGAATGGCGAAGACGCCGAGGATCGTAAACTGTCGTGACCGCATGATGCGAAAAGAGCGGATGCTACTATATGAGCCGTGTCGATACAAATTGAAAGAGAAAAGAGGGTGCCGTGAGAACGACGAGACACCAAGCAACGTAGCTGCTTGGCGCACCGTCAAAATGGGCCCGTGTGCGAAATTGATTGACAAAACGGGCGAGAGAGGCAGACAGAGATGAAGTCGCCCAACACGACGATAGCAAAAATGGGAGAAAGCTATCCCTGGGCAGATCTTGAGAGGAGAGCGATCGCCAGACGCGTGTGGTCGGGAGCAAGAGACGCCTTGCTATGCACCATTGGGGCCGCAATGGGCAGAGGAGTGTCGATTCCGTGACGTGAGCAATGTGACGACAGGTTTGGTTGAGCAATTCCACAATGGTCGATGCGTGTTGTCTTTGCAGGCAAAAGGAGTGGGAAAAAAATCAGGATTTCGTAATTTCAGGCGTTGTTAGACACCCCTGTAGCATTGGGGAAATACAAGCAATAGCGACCGATTGCTCCTGCCGCGTGCGGTGTTAGTGCGCTGCAATTGTTCCACTTGGCGGCAGGAACGACTACTGTCACAAGCTTCGCAAGCGTTTCCAAGCAAGAATGGTGCACGGAAGGCGCCAATCAACTCCCAGAGGCGTGCAATCAATGATGCATGGGGCGGGAGGTCTTGTATCGACACCCCTATGTTCGTTCCTTCCTCAAGGCTGGGCAGGAGTAATGGCCCATTCTAGGCCCACACCATGTCGCCAGCGACGTAAGCCCTGACCGTTTTAGGGGGATCGGAACAATTACTTATTACAGACGAAACGAGGCAGACACAGCTAATTCAGCTCGCAATTTGCGCCTTTAACTGGAATGGACTTCCGTCGCGTGCTTGTCTCTGCTATCCTCCATCCCAGACACAGCAAATTACTCCGTATTTCCGTACATGCGAATGTACTAACAAGAATATGGTCACTCACGGCATCAAGGTCAGACCATGGAAGAAGAGGAAGGCACTGGCATTGATCGTAGGGCAGTGGCGAGCTGTTTTGCTTTTGTAGAAAGATAATTCGTTTCGTGATAGATTCAAATAGGTCTCGTAAGACTCTGCCATCTTTTTCCAGTCCCAAACGCCAAATATGCCACACAAAATCGCAGCGCGCACGCGGTCTACCAATCGTGACTGCGCCTGTCCTACATCCCCATCGCACCAGCACACCACCAGCCTCGCCTACCGATCTAGTAGAAGAAGCCAATGATCTTGCCGGAGACGTGCTTGCGTCTCGCCTCCTCGTGGTCCATGATACCGGCCGAGGTGGTCAGGATGATGTAACCAAACTGACGGGCGGGTAGCAGCTTGACAACCCACTTCTCCAGGTCGGCCAGGCGGACGTTGTAGCGGGGGGAGATGACGGCGGTCTTGTTCAGGCTGGGAAGAGTTAGCGGCGGGTTCTCGTGTTGTACATGCAAAATGGTGCATGATGGTGCAGCGGTTGGTACATACCGGCCGTTCAGCTGGACGACAATCTTGCCCGAGCGGTGGTCATCGACCTCCTCGAACTCGCCAATGTAGCCTGAAAAAAGAAAGAAACCGGATTAGTTTGCTGTTGCGAAAGATTAAACGTATAAACGTCATGTGTGATTGCCAGTGAAGACTCCGAGAAACGTGTAAGATCTCCGCATATGGTGGTTTGTTCTATCGGCAACTTAAAAGACTCGTGTCGTAGGATATTTGAGACGGTCGTCCAGTTATCATGCCGAAGGGCGGAAGAGGTAACCACACATGACGAAGCAGCGCAAGAAGTCCCGAGACAAAAACGTACCGTGCTTCTGCATGACAGTCAAGAACTTGACAATGACCTTGGAGCTAGGGCGGATGAGCACCTGGCGCTTGCCGGCCTTCTCGGCGTTGTTGATGCTCTTCAGAGCATCGTGGAGGACGGAGGTGCGGACCATCTTGGCGGTTATGAGACGTTCTCTTTTACGCAAAAATAAAGTTAGTTATTGAGGCTCTGGAGCGTGGAGAGTGCCCTTCGACGCGAAAGAAAAGAGATTCTTCGAAGAAAGGTTCTGCCCGCTCAGTGCTGAAGGAGAGCAGCGTATCACCGGCGCCTATGGTTCCATGTGCCCCGATGATTGCTGTCCCCAGCCTCCTGCGACCGCCGCAACGACGGTCGGTTCGTATGTGTTGCCTATCGCGCGTCTGTCCGCCGCGAAACGACCCGAATTGCTTCATGACGTCTCGCAACATCAAGATGCACGTCAAGTTGCTAGTTCCATCTTTTTCTGTATTTCCTTTCTTTTCGCGCGTCGGGCCCAGTCCAGATTAAACGGGATATCGATCGTTTGGTGACCGTCGTCAACCTACCTTGTGTGGTGTTGAGAGAGGTTGTCGTGAAGATTGTCGTTAGGTTGGAGATGGTTGAGAAAGCAGCAAATTTTGACATGTTTTTGTTGTGCCGGTAACTTTTCCTTTTTTTCGCACTCTTCGCAGTGGGTCCCCACTCTGCTGGCCAATTTTCTTCGTGCGAGCAGAAAGATGGAGCCGGACCATTTTTCTTCCGTGGCCGGTGCTACACAAGAAATCTCCTGTGGGCCCTAACATGTACTGGCCAGAAGGGTACTGCCCCACGGTGATTGGCCAAATTTTTTCAAGAATTAGATAAGCGGGGTCGCCTCCAAAAAAGTTTCGCTCACACAAAACTACAGCACACGGCAGGGGCGCCACCATTTCCTTCCTACTAAAAAAAATCCGCCAAGTTACCACCTGCTTCTTTTCACGACAACACAAAATTCCCATCACAAAACTCTTCGAGGATCGTATCGACAACTTCAAGACAACTGAACATTAAAGATGGTAAGTTGCAACTGGATTTTGCACGGAACCTGTCTCGCCGCCGTTCTTCCCGCCCGCTGGCCGACAACGCACGGTCGAAGCCGCCGCCTTTACCAACTCCTCCGCTCCGAATTACTCGAGAAATCGACAAGCCACCAAGGGGAAACGTGGGGCGTCTGCGGCGACGAGGAGAGAACGGACGATGATGACGGACACACGGGAGGAGAGATATGAGAGAAGCAATTTGAAGCGAGTCAAGGAGCGCGTGCTGACCAGATGTTTTGCGCAACAGTCGGACGTAGAAGATAACCAGCCCGAGGTCCAGGAGGAGGTTGAGGTTTCAGCCGATGCCGCCTCCAAGGGCCAGATGTCGGTTCTGGACGCCCTCAAGGGTGTTCTGCGCCTTTCCCTGATCCACGACGGTCTTGCCCGCGGTCTGCGCGAGGCGTCCAAGGCCCTCGACCGCCGCCAGGCGCACATGTGCGTCCTGAACGAGGCCTGCGAGGAGGATGCCTACAAGAAGCTCGTCATTGCCCTGTGCTCCGAGCACAAGATCCCTCTGATCAAGGTCCCTGACGGCAAGCAGCTCGGCGAGTGGGCTGGCCTGTGTACGTTTTTTTTCTCCTTCCTTCCCCCCCCCCCCCCC
>LVYW01000002.1:4380224-4481972 GCA_001630435.1 Sporothrix globosa
CCCCCCCCCGCCTTAAGTCACTTGATACATGTCGTGTTGGCGTTTCCTTTCACCTGTCTGTCAATTCGTTCACTTCTTCTAACATTTTACAGGCGTTCTCGACCGCGAGGGCAACGCCCGCAAGGTTGTCAACTGCTCTTGCGTCGTTGTCAAGGACTGGGGTGAGGAGTCGCAGGAGCGCTCTATCCTGCTCAACTACTTCCAGACCGAGCAGTAAGCGGATCGATCCGAGTCGTTTATTCGATACGATGCGATACGATGCTATGCTGCGGAACTGGGACGGAATATCTAGGGCACCAAAATAAAATAAAAAATTTCCATCTTTCCAAAAAAATCTCCGTCGCACAAATTGTGTCTACGTTTTTAGAATGGTCAAGACCGCAAGAGACCGGCGGGATACTGGGTACCATATAGACAAAAGACAAAAGCGGATGCCAACCCGCATTTTAAGTACTTGTTCTCATCCCGCGTCTATGGTCATGTCTTCCTGTTTCGTAGTCTGTCACCTTACATGTTGATTTATAAAGCAGTGACGAGAGGTGGCGATAGAGACTTGCTGCCTTCCAGTATGGCCAGCGTATCTCTCAGTTAACAGCATTATAATAATCACATATTTTTAAAGAAATTTCTACAAACGGGCCCGCCAGATCCTCTGACATCGGTTGTGGTTGACACAACTTGCAGTCCAGCAATATCACAAGGCTGCCATATGTGGCGATTCACTGCTGTAGCTGTTGAGTTGCCACCTGCAGCAACGCCGCTTCTCTGAGTTTTGACTTTTTTTTAAGAAAAAAAAAAAAACCTCTATAAAGAATAAAAACCTGTGCCTGGGCTCAAATTGACAAATATAGACAATTTTCATATTCTTGCTGTTTCCATTTGAGAGGGAAGATGTCGTTCTAGCTCTTGCCTCTTTGGGTTATCTAAGATGCAAGGCGGCCAATCCTTCAACACGCGCACGTGACGGACATTTTAGCGCGACCGCGAATTGGGAAGGGCCGACGAAGTTGACTTGAGCGAACCCAAATTCTCCGCTAAAAAGATCTTCACGCTTCACTTACTTCTTGGCCACGACAACGCGAATCCTGCGTTCTCTGCGTGCACAACACCGACGAAACGCATCCGGATCTCTTCTCGCGCAATCGGAGCCGTAGAGTCTGGACCGATGCTCAAGGCGAACGCGACATCAACTCCTAGTCATCAATTATCCTTACATTTTGTCGACAACCGCCGTCTTTTGCGTCTTTCGGCCTCTTTGACGCCCTTTTTGATCTTCCTTTCGATTACACTCCTCTAACTCTGATGGACCACCTCTTCGAATAAGCAACTCGCCGATTGCTTGCTCTCTTTATCTGCGTGATTTTCTCACGCAATGGCGGCCAAGGCGCTCTCCCCCGCGGAGGTGGAGCTGGTGAAGTGCGTCTGCCTGCTGGCGATGCACAGCATTGCCCTTTTTCATCAATATCGTCTGCTTCTTTACAGTGACTAACGATGTGCCCTGTTGTGCAGCTCCCTGACGGAGGACGATATCCCGACCAAGTTGCGCTGTGCCATCTGCAGCAAGTTGGCAGTCAACGCGTTTAAGCTCCCATGCTGCGAGCAGCTCATTGACGAGAACTGTGAGTTTCCCTACGATCATGGCCACTGCACCTGAACAGCAACAACTGACGCTAGACACAGGCCATGCGACGCTTCCCTCGACATGCCCCGTGTGCGAACACACGCCGCTGTCTGCGGCCGACTGCAATCCGAACAAGGTGATGCGGTCGACGATCCGCGTCTTCATCAAGACTGAACTCAAGAAGCGCGAAACAAACCGCGCAAAGCAGACCAAAGACGCGACGCCAGTCGCGCCGGCCACGCCTGTGGGGCCGGCGGCGGCGGCGGCGGCGACAGCGACAGCGGCAATTGCGATGGACGGGGTGGCTACAAGTGCAGTGGGAGAGGCACAGCAAGGCCAGGAACAGAGCCAGGGCCAGGGCCAGATGCAGAGCCAGGGCACCAATCTTTCTTCATCGTATTCTTCAAAGCCTTTGGATAATGCTCAGTCTCAGTCTCGAGCCGAAGATTCACAAATGCAACACAATGGCCATGCAGGCGCAAGGCAGCAAGAAGATATTGGCCCCGCCGACGGGGCTGCTCTAACCAACGGCGACAACAACCTAAGTGCTGACACAGCTAACCAAACTGTTCGTAATTTTCGTTTTTGTTGTTTTCGCGTGTTCCATTGATGATACCAGCAGCATTCTTGATTTCGTACAGACGAAACGGCCGCAAAAGGAGAACACAGTGTACTCGGCACATTCTTGGAACGTACAATTTGCTAACATGCCTTAACCGCGGCACAAGACGACTGAGAACACAACAGCACCAGACGATAATGCCACAGCAGAGCCAACGCAAGAAGACGGCACTGGGCGCATGGCAGACGGCGATGCCGAACAAACGTCCGCTGTCGACGGCGGAGCAGTCGATATTCAAGAGGGTCAAGATGCTGCCACAGACGATACCGACAATCAGGTTGCCGGCGGCAATGCAAATGACATGAGCGGATTCAACATGGCGGGCGTGAACGGTGCCTTCCCGGGCATGAACAACGGCATGGGCGGTGATATGAACCAGATGCAGATGATGATGGCCATGCAGAACGGCATGATGCCGGGCAACTTTGGTTTCCCTATGATGGGTATGTCACGGCTACCTGTATTTTTCTTCTCTTAGTTGTTAACAACGGCTAACACAATCCTAGGCATGCCTGGTGTGAACATGGATCCGTCGATGCAGGGTATGTTTATGAATGGCGGGTTTCCGAACTTGATGGGTGGCGGGTTTGGTGGTGGGCAGCAAGCATGGAATGGCGGCCAAGACAATTTCAATCATCCAAATGCTTCGGGCATGGGTAACGGGGAGTTCGGGTCATATAACGGTGGCTACAACCAGGGCTACAATCAACAGGGTAACTTTGGCTACCAAAACCAGAACCAATTCAATAACTATCGCGGTTTTGGGCGTGGAAGAGGCCGCGGACGCGGGTATTACAACAGCAACTACAACGGCGGCCGTGGTGGCTTCAACAACGTCTACAACAACCACGGCAGTTATAATGGCGGTAACGGCTACGGGCCCAACAGCATGAACGGTATGAACGGCAACAATTTCCAGTTCCAAGGCCAGAGCAACTTTGGCCAGAATCAAGGGCAGGGACCAAACGGCTTCGGAAATGTCAATGGCAACGGCAGCAGCGAAGAAAGCCACAACAACATCAATGGTAGCGCCGATGGCAATGCAAATGGCGACGACACTGAAATGACCGACAAGGGTGCTGTCCAGGCCCAGGATGGACCCGAAGACATTAAGCAGTCATTAGAGGATGACTCCAGCGCACCCAACGAGTCCACTGATAGAACGGCGACATCCTCGATTCCTACCTTTGAGTCTCGCGATGGCGGCCAGTTCATCCCGAACGGCGGTCAAGGTGGCTTTGCTCCTCACGGCCAGTTTGGCATGGGCGGCGCTGCACGTATTCTTGGTCCCGCACCGGATGTGCCTCTCAACGCTCCCAGCGGCCCCAAGGCCATGCGCCAGGGTCTGCCTAACACTAGCACGCTGCACCTCCGCGCGCGCGGTTTTCTCACCGACGACCGCCCGATCGGAACCACGAACGGCTCGGCCCACAATAGCCCAACCGTGACGGAACACAGTGGCCACGGCCGATCGCGAAGCAACTCGGTCAGCACCAAACGCCGCGACCGTGACCATGATCGTGACCGCTATCGGGAGCGCAGCCGTGACAGCAGTCGTGACCGCGACCGTCGTAATGGGCACCGGCACGGCGACCGGCATCACAGTGACGACTACAAGCGCGAAAAGTCCACCGGCCGTGACCTCGACCTCGACAACGACCAAAAGGACACACAAGACGTGGATATGCTGGCCGTCGACAAGCGCACCAGCAATGATCCGGACCTCGACTATGAGCAGCACGATGACTGGGACGATGGCCTCACGCGCGACCTCCGCGACAACGGCGATGACGACCGCGGCCGGTCTGAATCGCGGTCCAGCCACGACCGCAGGCGCGAACACTCGCGCGATTCACTCGCACCAGAGGACGCCGACCAACCCGAAGAGGAAGAAGAAGGCGGCGCAGACAAGCAGCACGGTACTGGGACTCGACCACGGCGTAAGAACCGTGGTGGACGGAAAAACCGGCGCAAGCGTGAGAACCGCCAAGGCGACGACGAGCGGTCAGCCGCCAAGACCTCTGGCGATGCGACGGCAGCAGTGCGCACGCGGTCCATGTCGCCCCTCGATGAGTCGCGACGGTCTGGCGGCCACCGCAGCCACCGCGACCGCGACACAGATAAGAGACGTGACCGTGAGCACCGCGACCGTGACCGGGATCGTGACCGTGACCGGGAGAGGGAACGGGAACGGGAACGGGATCGTGGCCGTGATCGTGATCGCGATGATTACCGCCGTCGGTCTCACAGAGACAGTGACCGCGATCGAGACCGTGAGCACCGCGACCGGGACCGCAGCCGGGACCGGGGAAAAGACAAGGATCGGCGCGACAAGGACCGCAGCGATCGTCGTGACCGCAGTGGCCGAGATCGAGACCGAGACCGCGAGAGGGATCGCGATCGGGACAGCGGCCGTGATAAGGGCGGCGGCAGCAATGGCACCGAGACAACAAAGGGCGCGGCCGCACCTGGTGGCAGCAGCGATCCGTATGCTGCCGAACGCGAGAGACGGACACGAGAACGTGTCGCTGCCGAGGCACAGAAGCGGGCCGGCATATCAAGCCTGGTCGCCGGGTCGAAGCGCGGCCGTGACGACGCTGACGACGGCAACGGTGGTGGAGGCGGTGGAGGTAGTGGCGGGGGCAGTGGACGGCGCAACCGGCGAAAGGGTCGCCGTGGTGAAGCTGTCGTCGCAGAAGATGCTGGCGATCGGTCACGGCGAGGCGAGACTGAGCGCGAGAGCCACCGCTAGGAAGCGCATGGCTGGAAGCGCGGACTGTTGCCCGTGCTGCCCCGTTTCACAATATGAAACTATAGGCCGCCGTCCTACCGGCTGGTTATTATGGGATGCTGTTTCTTTCGTTCTTTTCTTGTTGGCATTGAAGGCATTGGCCTGGAAGGATGGCAAAATAAGCATCGTCGGGGACTCGGACACCGATCCAGAGACAAACGGAGCATTACATAGATCATTAGCAACATGAATATGAGCCGAACCTGGCCAGAAAACGATAATGTGCCGTGATATGCCTTGATATTCTAGGTATTCTTGATTTCCTGATTTCTTGGTTTCTTGACATGCTGATATCAGTGCTCTATTGACCGTTGCTCTTAGCGAGTCACGCGCTGCACCTATTCCGCCACTGCAACCAAGAGCAAGCCTACAAACGCGCCATAACATAAACCCCACAGAAGCCACTAACAAGTGTCCGGCCCGCCGCACGAAAGCGGGGCAGTCGACGACCCTCGCTCCTGCCTCGCTGTGTAGTGTAATACTTCGTGCACGGCACGCTCACGCGCTTGCGCTGTTCGCCCCTTCTTCGACACGCCAGCAACGGGAAAGGCGGGGTTCGACCCATTCGCACGCACTCATAGTGCGGCAGGGCGGCAGGGACGTTCTGCTTGTTAGGCTGTGCGTTCCTCCCTCAACGGTTACGCCATTTGGCAGTCAATGAGAGCAAGATCGTCCAGTACGGTACCGTGTGCCTGCTTATCTTGGCCGTCCGTGAGGGGAAAGGAAGGCCCAAACCTGCTCTCAGGCTCACAGTGACAGTTTCCTTTCCTGGCCATCCCACAACCACTCTTCATCTCTCTTCTCAACGGTCACCTTGTCACTTTGTAACTTCACCATCACTCCTTTCCTGTCTCCTTCTGTCTCCCTTCGTCAGGGACAACTTTCACCTGGACCGCGGACCGTACGACCTCCCCGCCCCTATTCTTACGGAGTACCTTTGCCACACGCTCCTGTCTTCGTGATCTGTCTCGCCTTGGATTCTCGAGATCCTCCCGTTTTTCTGTCCACAACACATGTAGCTTCTTTTTGCCGTCACCATACCACGCCAGCGCCCCCGTGTCTCCATTTTGTCCTCTGTCCTTTTATCATGCGCCCATCCGAGGCTTTTGGGCGCCCGCGGCACGTCGCCGCCGCGGGATCTGACGCTATGGCGACACCCTTGGCCAGCGGGGGAAATGTTCTTGCTGGCGGCAACAGCAGCAACACCGTCGGCAATGTCGGACCCAGTAGTAGCGGCAGCGGGGTCGGTGCCAGCCCCATGATGACGTACTTTGTGGCCGAGGAAGACGACGTGGACGCCGCTATCGAAGCTGCTGCCATCGAGGCGGCCGGCCGGGACCCGGAGAGCTTCAAGGCGGCGCTTCTTCAGAACGCACGGCATTTTCCGCACAACAAGATGGCGGCAGGCAGCTCGACCCAGGGTAATACTGCGAGGGCGTCGCACGCAGCGGCCCCCAGTCTCACATTTCCCACAGCTTCCACGGCACAGCCAGTACGTGACCGCGTGAGTGATGCCGCTGAAGACGACGAAAAAAGCCAGGAGCATCGGCCAAGTACACCCGATATCTCTCGACAGCACCAGGCCCGCCACGGGCATTCCCACTCGATCACAACATCCCATCCGCCATCCTTGCCGCCCAACTTCTCTCCGCTTTTCTCGCAGTCGACCTCAACGAGCTTGTTCGGCACACCAGGTCCTGCCTCGCTGTCTGCCACGAGCAGCCCGTCATCCCGGCGGGACTCGCTAAGTGGCTCGCTGCTGATGGATGATCCCTCCGTCGGCGGCAGTGCCGGAGGTGACGGGCTGATCAGTCGTGATATGAGTTTCGATCTGGACAGGGGACCGGGCGGGATCAGCTTTGGGCCGAGCATCAGCGCTTCGGGCATTGCCAGCGCGAATGAAACGACCCGCGAGACGACCACGACGGACCGCGTAGCGGTCAGCCGCCACGAGGCAGACCACTCTTCGCCCGACGCGGCAGGAGCTGCTGCAGCCGCCACGACTGCCTCGTTTCTCCTCGACGCTTCGTCCGCTGGTCTCTCGACCACTGATACGGACAGCATGATGATGGACAGCGGTAGTGCCCCGCAGTTGATCATGCCTAGCATCAAGATGCCGAGTCGGCGGCCGTTTACCGAGGAGGGCAAGAACATGGGGCGTCTCAAGGTGCTGATTGCCGGTGACTCAGGTGTGTATTCCTTTCCCTCCGTTCTTTCACATGGCTCATTGCAGCTGTTCTAACCACCCCAGGCCTCGGCAAAACGTCCCTCATCAAAGCCATCGTGCAGTCCTGCCCGCACATTGTCCACGTCGACCACGTCACGCCGTCCTCTTTCTCACTGAGCGGGACACGGCGGTCATCGGCAGCGACCGTGGCCGGAACGTCCACCACGAACGTGCCCGACGGAGGAGGCCCGAGCACAGTTCGCGCTCGTCGAAAGTCGTCTCGGTCGACTCGCCCAGACCTCTCCACCAACCACATCACCGAGATCTATGCCAGCACAAAGCCGTACCCGACGTGGTGGAACGAGGTCAGCGACGCGGGTGGCGTGCGGCGGAGGAAGAGTCTCGGTGACAACGTGCTCGATCGAAACATTTGTTTTGTGGACACGCCAGGCTTCACAAGGAATACATCCGTAAGTTTCACCCCAACTGAAAACTGTTTATGAACTTCCATGCTAACATCTCTCACAAGACCATGGACACCATCATGCCTGTTGTCGACTATGTTGAAGGCTATCTCAAGAAGCTCTGCACAAACTCGCTGAGTGATGCAGACTTCGTCGGCCTTGTCAGCGGTGATGGTGGCACCTCTGTCGACGCCGTGTTCTACATGATTTCAGGCCACCTTAAGCCCGCCGATATTGAATATTTGCGGCTTTTGACGCCACTGACGAATGTGATTCCAGTCCTGGCGCGGGCCGACACACTGCATGCGGACAAGGACATTGCCGAGGCAAAGGAGAAAATCGCCCGGCAGCTGCATGAGGCGAATATCAAACCGTTTGTCTTTACGGTCCCGACAGCAACGCAAGACCTGGCGCTCACCTTGGCGTCGTCCTCGGGCCTCCCACAGCCGTACGCCGTATCAAGCGCCAACGGGTCCGACCACGATGTGATGGATGCCAGCCTGCTCATGAGCCCCGACTACGTCCAACCACTGGTCCCGACCGATCTCGCAGCTCTCGTTGAGCAGGTCTTTTGCCGCGACGGTATCTCGCGGCTGCGACATGCTGCGGCCCAAAAGTTTGCCCAGTGGCGGCGGGCTGATTCCGCCGACAGTGGCAGGAACAACAGCCCGGTTTCGCGCCCACAGTCGCTCCACCGGCCGCTCGGCCTCGGCGGCGGAAACGAGCTCGGCCTTCTTCTTGGCAGCCAGGGCAGCACGGGCGCCCATCCTGGTGTGCTGACCACGCCGCTCGGTGCGCCGTCGTCGTTTGCGTTGGCCCGCATCACCGACCACACGCAGCGCGAAGAGCACCTCGCCCGGATCCGCTTGGCGAACTGGGCGGCCGAGCTGCAGCGCAGCCTTGACAGCGAACGCGCCCACTACGAGAACCTGGCCCGCAACGAGCGCGCCGTCTGGCTCACCGAGCGGTTGAGCGAGTGTGTCCAAGACGGTACGCTGGTCGCTGTGCCGCCCGCCGCGCGCGACATCGTCCGCCAAACGAAACAGGAGCAGGCCAAACTCGCGAAGAAGAAGAAGAAGACGACAAAGAAGAGTGCCGAGTGGTCGTCGCCGTTGTCGTCGTCTGCCTTTTCGCACGAGGATCCTCTTGGCCTGCTCGAGGTCACGGCCGGGCTGCGCGCGCGCGGCATGCTCGTGCTCGAAGTTCTCGGCGGCCTGAGCGTCCTGGGTGGCATGGCCCTGTGGATGGCCAAGCACAACTACCACCTGCAGGTGTACGACTGGGTCATGGGCGAGTGGTCACGGCTGTGGAACGGCGACCGCTAGGCCGTGTCGTCCAGCCCGTTTTGTCTGCCCTTGTTGTGGTGGCACTCGGACATGTGCTTTGTGGCGTGTCTAGCGCTTGTCAGGTGCCACATATTCGTTCGATTTTGTTTTGGGTTGTCGTTTTAGTTGTTTGTTGCTCATATCGTTGTTCTGACTCCTTTCGTTTCTTTTCTTTTTCTTTTCTTGCATCGCCATTCACCAATACCATGGGACACAGAAGGGCATATCTAAGGCGTTTGGCATTTTACATGGGAACTGGATGCTACTTCTCTTACTACTTGTATTTCTCGGCAGGAAACGCTCTATTCTACACATACCGTTGCAATACCAACGAAATGAAATGTAATTATTGAAATTGAAGCAAACGGAGACGTCCTTCCTGACCTGTTGGTGATGTCGTTCGACGGTCGCTATTCGCACAGTCACTTTAGCGATCGACTTGGAAGCTTACCGGGACAGCTGTCGAACCTTGTTGCACGTGACAGCCCCTACAAGTGTCCCTTTCAGCGCCTCGTGCAGCGCTACGTCCGCTGCACCCTTGACACTACTCCGTAGGCATACACCCAACCGTGGTTCCACTTTAATTCAATCAAAACGCGCTCTCTCTCACAAAAAAGGGAAGGAGCTACTCGAACCCGTTCCCGGCTAACTTGGGAACTCCGTTCTTTCTCCATCCTTCCTGATCTGCCTCTTTTCTCCTTTGCAATTCTTGTGTTTTTCTTCCTCTCTCGTCTCGCTCCCCCCCTTTCTCCCTCCCATCTCTCCTCCCTCCCTCGACACATCGACATCGTCACCGGCCGCCATGAATTCCGAAAAGCAGTACGGCGTGACGCCGCCGTTGTCGACAGAGATGCCGACGGAGGAGCAACGCCGCGCGACGGACGCGCTGCTCGAAGAGCTGCGAGATCAGGGGACGTTTGAGAGCACGACGGAGACACAGAAACGGTAAGGGATGGGTGGTCGTTGGATGAATCGATGCGTGGGTCGATGGATGGGTGGGCGATCGCCGTCGTGGATGATGCGCTCTCGATGGAATGCAGACGGCTTTCTAGAGCGGTTCTAGAGTCAAACCTGAATTGTCGATGCTAACAATGTCTTTTTTTTCTGCTCTGCAGATTCAAAGTCCTCGATTCGCTCCGACTTGTCGCCGATGCCTTCGTCAAACGTGTTGCCAAGGAACGCGCCCCCGACAACCCGACACTCTCCAAGGACGCGGTCGCCAAGATCTTCACGTACGGCAGTTTCCGTCTCGGCGTGTACATGCCCGGCTCCGATATCGACACCCTCGTCGTGGCGCCCAAGTATGTCACCCGCGAGGACTACTTCCGCTACTTCCCCGAGATGCTGCAGTCCATGTCGCCACCGGGCGCGATCACCGACCTGACGGCCGTCGAAGATGCCTTTGTGCCCATCATCAAGTTCGAGTACTCGGGCATCAGCATCGATCTGATCTTCTCGCGCGTTCTTTTGACACAGCTGCCGGCAGACGAGCGCTGGGGCCTGAAGGACTCGAACCTGCTGCGCGGCCTCGACGAGCCCGAGCTGCGGTCCGTCAATGGCACACGTGTCACGGACGAGATCCTGAGTCTCGTGCCCGAGCAGCGCACCTTCCGCGATGCCCTGCGTGCGATCAAGCTCTGGGCCCAACGGCGCGCCATCTACGCCAACATCATGGGCTTCCCCGGTGGTGTGGCGTGGGCCATGATGGTGGCCCGCGTGTGCCAGCTGTACCCCAAGGCGACAGGCGCCGTGATTGTGTCCAAGTTCTTTGGCATCATCCTGCGGTGGCCGTGGCCCAATCCGGTGCTGCTAAAGCCGATCGAGGACGGGCCGCTCCCCGTTCGCGTCTGGAACCCCAAGGTGTACCGTGGCGACCAGTACCACATTATGCCCATCATCACGCCGGCATACCCTTCCATGTGCGCCACCTACAACATCTCGCAATCCTCGCTGTCCATCATCAAGCGGGAGCTCGAGCGGGCCTCGGAGACCGCCCAGATGATCATCTCCGGACGGCAGCCCTGGAAGGACCTGTTTGTCAAGCACAGCTTCTTCACGACCGACTTCAAGTACTATATCTCCGTCATATCGTCCAGTACAGACAAGGAGTCGCAAAACGTGTGGTCGGGTTTCGTCGAGTCCAAGGTGCGCGTGCTTGTGCAGGGTCTGGAGCGGCACCCGTCGATCTCGCTGGCCCGCGCCTTCAACAAGGGCTATGAACGGACACATTTCTGCAAGACCGCAGCGGAGTCGGAGGCGGTTCGAAACGGCAGCCTTGAATACCTCAAGAAACCCGACGAAGAGGGGAACGAGGCTGCTGGCGCTGCTACCAGCACCGAGACGAATGGCGAGGCAAAGGACGGTGCCGACGCGGAGACAAATGGTGATGCTGATGCTGATGCGGAGTCGTTCAAACCGACCGAGGTGTTCACATTGACACACTATATCGGCATCGAACTTGTCGAGGGTATGGTCTCTCCTGATCTCCATGTTTTTTCGGTTTTTTTTCTTCTTTTTTTCGTTCCGCTTTTTGTACCTCTCGCTCTATGCTAACCAACCCAGGGGCCAAAGCTCTCGATCTGTCCTTCCAGGTGGAAGAATTTAAGGAGCTCTGCTTTGCTTGGGACAAGTACAAGGAGAAGCTGAACAAGACCTGCACATTGAGCATCCAGCATGTGCGCAAGTAAGTGCTATCCGGTTGCGACAACGATACACGATACGCCTTGCACCCAAAATATCCCAAACACTTGTTCTGACCAGATACAGTTTCGGCCTACCCGACGACGTCTTCGAGGCTGGCGAGGTGAAGCCTGTGAAGGCAGTTCGCCCTCCGCGCCCCGGTGCCCGCCGTAATGCATCAGGAACCTCGGCCAACGGTGCCAGGAAACGGAATGCCCAGGAGGATAATAACGCACCGCCATCGAAGCGCCAGCAGTCACAAGCACCGACCCAGCCACAAGCTAACGGCTCGACGGCCGCCACAGCCACAGCTGCGGGTTGAAACAAACCAACAACTGATGCAGGCTCTCAGCATTCTGATAATAGCTCGCGTCCCCCCTCGTCCCAACCACCGCCGCCGCCGGAACGGCTTTTTCAGAGGGACCCTCGTCCATCCACTTTTCTCTTATGATCGCCGGCCTTGTTTTGATGGACAACGAGCGACCCGACGACTATCTCATTTTAATTCACAACGAAACGAAACGAATCAAGCCAGCACCATTTCCCATACCGTCCGGGTCTCTTACGGTGACCTCCCAGACCTCCAATTCTCCTTGCCTCATTTCTTCCCACACGCCGGCCTGCCCCGTTGAACAAAATTACTAGAGAATGACTACGACCAAGGCGAATTGTCTTGAAGTGAATGTCTTGCGGTGCCACAAAGAAGCACCAAATATTCTTGCCCCAAAAAAGTTAAAAATGAGAACAGAAAATAGGGCCGGGAGCACAAGCTGCAGCTGCTTCCAGCGGCCAAGAATTTTATAAAAAACGGGGAGATGGAGAAAGATAGATATAAGCACAAGTGGCTACATCCTGAGCGTTGAGACCGGCGCAGTGCAGCGTTGACTGGAGCACAGGGACAAGGGTCCCTTGTCCTCGCCCTGTATTCACATCTAACAAAATAGCGAACCTGAGTCCAGGGAACGAATGAACCGTTTCCCTATGCATGGTGAGCAGGACAAGGAAGCGGTTGCGGCCTGTGTTGGGTAATGAGCACGGAGGGGTGAGAAGAGGCTGGTGCTTGACTCGTGCTCGTCAACCGTCCTCTTGTTGAAATTTCTTCTTTCTTCTTAGCCCCAACCCGTGATAGCATGTCCATTGTTGGGCGCGTGTGGCAAGTTGTGTACATAATGAGTAGACACAGCCGGGATAGACTAGAGTTTGCGTTTGCTTTACAACAGAGCACGACGTACCGACGTGCAGGCCGGTCGCTCCTTCACCACGTTAGATGCCATACAGACCGTCTAATCATGACCTTTTAAACTGATTTCTTTTCACGGAGAGTCTGCTCAGATTGTTGTGACTGGCAACAGCATAAACCGGTGCAAACACCATGTGGCTGATTCAACGTCAGCCGTAATAAATATTCCGTGCTTCCAAGCTTCCTACATTCTACTGCGATGGCTTCTCCCCCGGTTCTTCGGCATGTCGGTCTTGCGGTTATTGTTGCCAGAAGTGATGTCGGTTTCCACGTTGTGGTTACACTCTACATTCGGCGTTGAGGTTGACTACTTCTTCCGTTCTCCGGCTTCCGCCCAACCAAGTTTTCCGTGTAGATACTTTCGTAGCCTTCCATACTGTTCGCCTATTCTTTGCATGTTTTACATGTGCAAATCCATTGATGTCCTATTTTCGTGAATACTATCCTAAAGGGCCCGATGCTTCTCGTTTCGTTATTGCTGTTATACGACCTGGCCCTCGTACAGAGTATCTCCCTCCGGTTCTGGCCGCAGCTCTCTTACCTCCGCCCGCTGGCACCGCCGCCAATGTCCTGTCCCAGCCGGTAGCTCGCGACCTTGTCCCACTCAATCTTTTGCCGCGTCACCGGCAGCTGCCGCCGCAGACCCTTGAACGCGCCCTCGCTGAGCGACAAAAACTTCTTGTTGAGCTCTTCTTGGTAGGTCTTCTCGAGCGACGCGATCTCGCGGGCCAGCGCCGCGCCGCTGCCGCCGCCCGCGACGGTGGCCGACTGCGGCTTGTCCGTCAGCAGGCGCACGTTGCCGTCCTCGTAGTAGTGCACGTCGATGCGGATGGTGCCCTCGAGGCTGCCGGAGGAGGGGTCGAACACGTAGCGCGACCGCCAGCGGCCGTTCCAAAAGTTCTGCGGGCTGTACTTGTTGCTGACAATGAGGATGGCGATGCGGGCGCCGTTGTCGATGGGGTAGACACCAAAGGCGGGGCGTTCGAAGTGGTCCTTGACGTAGGTGGCCAGCGATTTGAGGGTGGCGGCACTGCGATTGTCATGTTAGCAAAGTCGGAACGAAGCAAGGACGGCGCCCAGACGAAACGGCACGAGGAGCGAGGACGGAAAGAAACGCACGCAAGGTCATTGTCGACGGAGTGGCTCTGGGCGGCGCTGGCCTTTTGCGTGCGGTGGTCAAAGGCGAAGCTGGTGGCGCTCGACGGATCGTAGTAGCGGCTGTCGTCGTCCTGGTCGACGCGGCTGTCGACACTGACAATCGCCGGCTGACTGCCTGCCGCGCTGCCGGGCAGCTGCACCGTCGTAAACTGATCCTCGTTGTACTTGGCGAACGCGGGTGCGAGGTCGTCAGTGAGCCTGGGCTTGGAGATTGTGAGGGACTCGATGTCGGCAATGACGCTGGCGAGCTGTGCTTGTTAGCCTGTGGTGCCGTACATAATAGCCCCATGTCCTGCACTGCCACCTACCTCGCCGGGGGGTGCGCCCTCCACAAAGGAAGACACAATGTCGGAGTCGGACATTGCTTGCGGCTGTTTGCTTTACGGATAAAGGTGAACAGGACTCTGACGGAGTGGGGTCGTCGTCGTCGACGACGTCGATGGGAAAAGAAAAGGAAGTGCTGGAAACGAAAGAACACAAAAGAAAAAGGTCTCTGGCAACCGCGCTTCGTGCGATGCGTCGATGGCGTTGGGGTAGGCGGCAGCGTCGTGATCGCGAGCTACGACGTAAAGGGGACTGACTGACTGTTGAGGTCGATGCTTGGATGGCCGCGAAGGTCCGATGCGGGGCAGACTAGGCGCAGGGGCAGCGACACGAGAGGGGCGGACGGCTGCCGCCAATCCAGGGCCTTGCACTACGCTAAAAAGGCCCCATATGAGCCAATAGCGCTGTGGAAGCGCTCCAACACCGCTGAAGGCCGCATAACCGTGTTGAAACACATTACAATCTATGTTGTACTCCAGTCTTGTGCGGTATTCACGTTGATGTTCATAAGCACGTGTACTCCGGGTAAAGTATATACATTAAAACACAGGTCTACATGCGTCTCGCTTTGCCAATCCATTCATGTTCAGGGGGAGATACAGTCCGGTCCCCGGTCTCTTGTGTCGCTGGCGACTTGTAATGCAAATAAACGCTTCCATCTGCTCTCTAATACTGCATCGATGTCTTGATCGCATCGTATACTCCTGTGAAGTCATTGTCAGCATTCTGTCGCAGCGTTTCTCTGGAACAGCATCCCAACCGGACAGTGTCGACTTACTTGCAATGTCTGGCACGGTAAACTTCTCAAAGGCCAGCGGCACGTGTGTGCTCCAGCCGGCCACGCGCATCACCGGCGCCTCCAGCCGCACAAACGTATCCGAATCCTCCTGGATCGTGGCGGCCACCTCGGCACCCACGCCCTGGTTCACCATGGACTCGTGTACCACGATGCACCGCCCCGTCTTGCGCACGCTGCTCAGCACCGTCTCCTTGTCCCAGGGGTAGATTGTCCGCAGGTCAATCAGCTCGACCGAGAAGGGGCCGCCCTTGCCCTTGTCCTTGAAGTCCGCCTCAGCCTGCTTGATCGCGCTCATGCAGTTGTACAGCGGCTGGCCGTACGACACAATCGTCACGTCGGCACCCTCCTTGAGCACCTCGGCCTTGGACAGCGGCAGCTCGTAGGCGTCCACGGGCACCTGCTCCACGGCGGCACGATACAGGATCTTGGGCTCGAGGAACACGACCGGATCGTTGCTGCGGATGGCCGCCAGCAGCAGGCCCTTGGCCTGCATGGGCGACCGCGGCAGCACGACACGCAGACCCGGGATGTGAGTGAACAAGCTTTCGGGTGACTGCGAGTGGTACAGCGCGCCGTGGCCGACAACACCGCAGGGCATGCGCACCGTCAGTCCGCCGACGTGGCGGCCGTTGCCGCCGTCGCGGTACCGGAACTTGGCGGCCTCGTTGACCAGCTGGTCAAAGGCCGGGTAGACGTAGTCGGCAAACTGGATCTCGGCAATGGGCCGCATGCCCTCGGCGGCCAGGCCAATCGCGAAGCCCAGGATGCCCTGCTCGCTCAGCGGCGTGTTGAACACGCGCTCGTCGCCGTACGTGTCCTTGAGGTTCATGGAGCAGCGGAACACGCCGCCAAACGCCACATCCTCGCCAAACAGCAGCACGCCCTCGTCCTCGGCGAGCGCAATCGACATGGCGTCGTTGACCGCCTGGTACAGGTTCATGCGCTTGGTGGCGCCGCCGCGGATGTCGGCCGGCAGCTCCGGGTTGCTCAGGGCAGCCTGAGATGTGTGTGCAAGCAGCGGCGTGGTGCCGTAGTCGATGGGCAGATTGAGGCGGGCATTCGGGGGCGCCCCGGACGAGTAGGTACGGCGGGAGACGGAGGGCGGCGTGGCGAAGACGCTCGGCGACTGTGGTCGCCGTCTTGTTGTAGCGAAGAATTGTGATGCTGCTGTCGTCGACGCGGCCGCAAAAAGAGACTGGCTGGGGTGACTGGACGCTGCGGCACGGAGCACTCGCTGCGGCACCCGCGAAACAGACGTGACCTTCATTCTGGCAATCGCTGGCAACGGGCACAGGTCGCTTGAACAATCGGTTTGGTGTTCAATTGAGATACGGCGAGGGAGAGAAAGAAACAGAATATAGAATTCAGGGTGAGGCCATTTGGTAGGGAGCAAATGCTCGGGGAAGCTGGATCAAGGAAAGAGCCGACGGTCAGCACTGAATGGAGAAAGCACGTCTAGCTGCGGCTTATGTCGGCTTTGCGCGGTGTGTGGCTCTAGCCTTTCGTCACTGGTTCTGCTGCTGGAGCACACTTCCCCTCGTTTTCCAGTTGACCTAAAAGTGGAGCGTGCCACCTAACGCTACCGCTGGTGCCAGCACCTGCCATAACGATAGTATGGGGAAGCCGCAACCAGTGCTCGGTATAGGAACCCCAAACGAACTGAAGAATATTGGGCCGGAGCGGGTAGGCACGATTGGCGGCTGCAAATCGAAGCCTTCGGTCTGCATATGCGTCGTGTCGCGAAATTACTGTTTTGCAATCGATGGACCATAAAGTTCGCAGGACATCTCATTCTATCACCACATCGAAGCAATACCGACGGGCAGCATCAAAGCACATAGCTGCACTCGGTTTATGCAACTTCGACGTACGTGTTGGTATTTGTGCAACCCTACCCCAGATCACCGGCAGATTAAAGCCGGAGATTTGCAAGCTGCCGCGGGCCGGCCCAGGGCTGATCGGGGCGTGCAGCAGACAGTTACAAGGGAAATGGGCAAGCGACCCAGTCCTAGACAAAGATGTAAATGCTGATGTCAAATGCCGGAAATGACACGGGCAATTGACGGAAGCGACGTGGCGTAGATGTATTCCGCTTAGTTGTTTCGATTTATCACCAAACTTGGCAATACGAGAAAAGTCGCCTCGACGCAATCAACTACGCAGCCCAGACCTTGGACAAGAAAATGTCACAATAGACGCTATGCTACGAGATTCTCGGCACTTTCTGCCGTGCATCTGTAATGGGCTGCATACGCATAATATATATATATATATATATATAAATTGGGTGGTGCGATAAGATTGTTGCCAGGGCAACTGCGTGCTTGCGTGGCACAGGGGTCCGCATTCCCACCCAAACAATTGGCAGGAGCGACCGGCCAATGGCACAGGGCAAGGCCACAAAATGCCAGAATGGGAAGCAAGACAAAAAGAGGACAGCAAATGGAAGCTGCGCTACGGCAGTTTCTCGTTTCTTGGCAAGGGCAGCTATTATTACTGGCTGAGAAAGGAAGTCGCATCCCAGGATCATTTGCAGTGTTTTGGATGCAAATTCAAACAGCGCCTCAGTGCGAAACAAGACAGATTCCGTAAGGCATGCGGCCCCTTCATTCCACATCTCGAACGCAAGCACGACATACACACGACCGAGATTACGCCGACGAGCCGACGTCCATCAAAAACGGCCTTGTCCAACAATCTACATTCCTCAGGTGCCTGCGGTGTGCATTCCTGAGCGGCGATGCCGTCGTACGACTCGGACGGGCATCGCGAGTCCGGCGGCCGACGACATCACCGGTCCGCGAGTGGCACGCCCAAGAAGCGCATGCCGTCGAGCAGCGGCCGGCGGGGTACGAGTTCGCATACCCTCTCGGCAGAAGCACTGGCACAACTGAATGCTGGCGCGGCGGTCGCACCGTCCAGCAGCGGCGACGGCAGCAGCGCACAGCCCCAGCGAGACGACCGGCGAAGGGATCGACGAGAGCGAGGCGACCGCGAGGCACGACGAGAAGACAGACGCGAACGGGAGGAGCGACGGGAGAGGAGGGAGAGGCGCGAGAGGCGGGACCGGGAAGAGGCCGAAACGAGAGAAGCGAGGCGAGAGCGGGAAGAGCGGCGCGAACGCCGCGAGCGGGACGAGGGTCTGGGCCGGCAGCCCAGTCGACGCGACAGTGCAAGCGGTCGTCGAGGCAGTCATCGTCGAGACAGTCAGGACCAGTACGAGTCGTCGCGAACGCGAAGTGAAGACCGCCGGCGGCGGCCACGGCGAGACGACGAGCGCCACGAGCGACACCAGCGACGACGGGACGGGCGTGCCGGTGGGCGTGAATCAGAACGGGAGCTGGACACGGAAGACGAGCGGCGAGCAAGACACGTAAAGCGCTACGACCGGCACGAAAGGCAGTCGACAGACCGACGAACGTCAAAATACTACTACATCGACCACGAGGACGACCACAACCACGACGACGGATACGATCGTGTCGAGGCCGGCGGCTTCGCTGATCGGCGCCACCGCTCCAGGCGCGATCGGCGGATACCCAGCGGTGCGGTGCTGGAGGAGGGTCGGTCACGCGGGCTACGAAAGACCAGCGCCGGTTACCGCCACGACGCCGCGGCTGCTGCCACCGCTACGGCCGCTGCGGCTGCCACAGGAGGCGGCTTGTTTGGCAAGTGGCGGGGGCATTTACGGGGCGGCTTTGGCGGACTGAGCAGCCGGGGCAGTAACGACAGCAGCAACTCAGGCCATACCATTCAAAAGGTCAAGGAGGAGCAGCTATACTACACCAAGCAGCGACAGTCACCACCATGGACCAAAAAGAAGAAGCTCTGTAAGTCTTAGTCGTGTCCTGCCTTGTACATGCCCCGAACATCTTCCCCACTTGGGCTAACAATGGATAGTACTCTTCGGAGGCATTGGTGGTGCCGTCTTGATCATCATCATTGCTGTCGTGGCCGTGGTTGTGAGCAAAAAGCATGGTGGCGGTGGTGGTGGGTCTTCCTCGTCCAGCTCGTCCGACAGCTCGGGCTGCAGCGGACTCGCTTGCATTTCGCCCGCCAGCATTCCATCGGGAGCGCCGACATGGCTGAACCCGTACAGCTGGGCCTCTGTGACCGACTTCAACCTCACATACACGAGCGAAACCGTCGGCGGCCTGCCGGTCATGGGCCTCAATACAAGCTACGACGACTCGGCAGCAGCCAACGCCAAGACGAAACCGCTCAACCAGGCATGGGGCTCCTACAGCACAACACCGGCGAGGGGCGTCAACGTAGGTGGCTGGCTGTCTCTCGAGCCATTCATCACGCCCTCCCTCTTCAACTTTAACTCACGGCTGGGCATTGTCGACGAGTACACGCTGTGCGCCTACCTGGGCGCAGCAAAGTGCAGCAGCACGCTCGAGAGCCACTACGCGTCGTTTGTGACGGAGTCCACCTTCCAGGAGATTGCTGCGGCCGGGCTCGACCACGTTCGCATTCCATTTTCGTACTGGGCCGTCGAGGTCTACGACGGCGACCCCTATCTGTTTCGCACGAGCTGGCGGTACCTGCTGCGCGGGATCGAGTGGGCGCGAAAGTACGGCCTGCGCGTCAACCTCGACTTGCACGGACTGCCGGGCAGCCAGAACGGCTGGAACCACAGCGGCCGGCAGGGCGCCATTGGCTGGATGAACGGGACGGACGGCGAGCTCAATGTGCAGCGGTCGCTGGACGTGCACGACAAGCTGTCGCAGTTCTTTGCCCAGCCGCGGTACAAGAACGTAATCTCACACTACGGGCTGGCCAACGAGCCACGCATGACGTTCTTGTCAATGGCGTCGGTGATGAACTGGACGCAGGCGGCAGCGGCCCTGATCCGCAAGAACGGCGTCAACAACGAGACCATCATTGTGTTTGGCGACGGATTCTGCGGCCTCGACAAGTGGCAGGGCCAGCCCAACACATACAATCTGGCGCTCGACGTGCACCAGTACGAGATCTTCAACAACGACCAGATCGTGTACTCGCACGAAGAGAAAATCACGTATGCGTGCCGGGGCTGGACGGCGCAGACCCAACAGAGCATGAACACGGCGACCGGGTTCGGGCCGACCATCACGGCCGAGTGGTCGCAGGCGGACACGGACTGTGCGCAGTACCTCGGCAACGTCGGCAACGGCAACCGGTGGACGGGCACCTACGACGTGGGCAACGCATCGCTCAACGCGCTGACGCCCAAGTGCCCGGCACAGGACGCGACGTGCTCGTGCAACAACGCCAACGCGGACCCCAGCACATACACCGACGCCTACAAGCAGTTCCTCCTCACGTTTGCCGAAGCGCAGATGGACTCGTTCGAGAAGGGCTGGGGCTGGTGGTACTGGACGTGGGACACGGAGGCGGCGACGCAGTGGTCGTACCGGAAAGGACTGGCGGCCGGTATTTTGCCAGCGGACGCGTCGTCACGGTCGTTTTCGTGCTCGTCAGGCACGATTCCGTCGTTTGCCGACCTACCTGAGACCTATTGACGGGCGTCAAGGAAGAGGAGGACATGGTGATGTCGGAGGAAAGAAAGGAACGGGTGAGCGGTTGGTCGGCGTCTTGGGTTTGATTCTAGACAGCATTTTGGCTACCATTTTCGTCGAGCGATGGACTGTTCGGTTTTTTGCGGCTTTGTTTTTTGCTTGTTATTTTTCTTGGGCATTTTCTTGATTTTCTGTTTTCTCATCATGCTCGTATGGGCATGTCTTGGCGTTTCATATTAGGTCGATTTCCTGAGCAGCATGGCAGCACGGCAGCATAACAGCGTATTCATAGATCTGTTTTCATCTTTTAATTGTAGCATACATCGGAGAAAGCAGGCATGCATTGGGGGCCGATGTCGTGTCCGGTTCGCGTCGTTGGAAAGCGCGAAATTGCCTAGGAGTGCGGATGCGTTTTCAGTACGAAATAGCCATGCCCTACGGACTAACACGGCGTGCCATGACTCCTCTTTAAAAAGGCTGTTTTGTTGTTGACTTTTGACTTCGATTCGGCATTGCTATGCAATGGCTGCACGTCGGGCGATATCGGACTCGCTTGTCACTTTCCATCGCTGCAGGACCTTCTTCTTACGGTGCGGCCTGCATTTGATGAATCCCGGGGCTGGCGTTCGCTAAGTCGTTACGCGAGTCTTCAAATTGCAGGAAACTGAATTGGTCTTGTCAATAAGTCTTTCGCTTCTCTCGATGTTCTTCTATGCAAAGAAACTAGTCTCTCATTTTTGTGATTGGGTTGATCAGCAAACCATCCAGATCACGTATACTGTATGCCCCAGATTCATCGTCTTGAATAGGCATTGCTTGCTTTTCGTTTGCCAGCCGACTCGTAAATCCCAAGAATAAGAGGAGGCCGACAACTCGTACTGCCTTGATCGTCCCGATCACGCGTGGGTCGTGTTCCCCCGACTCCTTGCAAAACGTGTCTCAAAAGGCCTCCTCCGTGGCCGCGTAGTCATTATATCGACTCCATCCTGTCCGTAGAAGGACGGCGCCTAGGAACCGCTGGTACGAGTGGCGGTTGAGGCCGAACGGTGCAATTTCAGCTTCTGCCCAGTCCACAACACCTGTCAGCTCGCAGGATACGTTGTCCACGAGAACATTGCAGGTGCCAAAGTCGTTATACGAGAGCACCGTGGGAAGAGTTGAAAAGATGTCTGGCAACGTTTCAAGCGCCCTTTGCACAATGTGTTCAAACCGTTTGGGGAGGGAGCGTTGCAGCAGTTCTAGTTCGGCTTCTGCTGTTTTTGCATGTCGTTCTTCTTTGCTCGTCGAGATGTTGGGGGTTCTTCCAGGAAAGAGCGAAGAATCTAATGGGTTGATAGTTTTATTATTACCAATGTTATTATGATTATCTTCTTCATGAAAGTACGTCATCTTCTCTTTCTTCCTTGCTGTGATATTGTTAAAGGAGATTGGGAAAAGTAAAAGAACGTCGGAAAAACGAACAAGTATTTGCTCCTCGGTAAAACACATGTCAGATTCTTGACTCAAACACACTGTATTCTGTTTTCTGACTCGGAATGGTACCTGAAACTGGGGCAAAAGATATTCAATGTGTTGTAGTCTATACCAAACAGAGGACAAGAAACGATCTCCTAAGCATTAGGCTTGTAGTGTGAGTTCGATTCCCAGCAAGTCCATCCTTGTTTACTCGCCCTGCGATCGTGAGATGCTTCATTTTTGTTTATACAGAGTACAACTTTAGTTGAAAGCTTCCGGGACTAATCAACTCTAGCGTCTTTTAAACCGTCTTTACGGAAGATGCCGCTCTGCGAAGGGTAGTGTAGAACCATTACTTAGGTTCGGGCGAGGAAGTATACGAATTTGTGAAATAATGGAAAAGCGGGAGAAAAGAGATCAAATGGGGTCAAATCTGGTCAGATTGCATGGACCAGGATAAAATGCCCAGCGCAAAGTACATAATTGGCAATTGGCTGTGCTGCGCGGTGTAGCCTTCCGTTTTTGTTAAAAACCCCCACGGCCTGGCCCGTGTCTGGCTCGGTGGCTCCTGCCGTGTTATCGCTCGCTTTGCATCGGCTTCCTGTTTTTTTTTTTTTTTTTTTTTCCTGTCTGTCCCGTCGATTTTGTACTACCATTCCGGTATTGATGTTATACAAGGAGCGGACAGCTTATCAAATCAGAAAATCACAACACCTTCAATAGAAATCCGTCGACCTAATCAAATGTAAACAAACTTGGTGGACGGGCCATTGACAAGCCTGAAGAGCTTCTAGAAACAGCACGACGGGGACACAAAAAAACAAAGCCATACGTTTTCAATGCCGTTATGTTTTGTTCATTTTCTTGGACATCTTTTGGGTGTCTCTGTTTTCCTCGTCTCTGGCGGCGGGCCGGCCCTCAGGTTCGATCACCCCAATACTCGAGAAGCTTCATATTGAAGGGTATACAGAAGGTGTACTCCACATCCGTCTGCTGGCTGCATCGGAGCTTGATCGGAGTGGACGTCGCGTTGTCTTATAACGTCGATGCACACATTTTCGAAGAGGAAAATACGGCGTAGGAGAGAGAGCTTTTGACAATAAATAGAACTAGCCGTACACAACAAGACACTGATAGAAAGTGTGCACTAAAGACTGTCCTAAGGGACCAATGCAATGCCAGCCGGCCTTGCGGGCTTTTCGGTGTTAAGATCATGGTGGTCAGCCGCTTCTCACCAAAACAAAAAGCTTCTTGGCCCACGAAGCTCATGCAGGTGGGTGCCAAAACATGTGGAGGCGGAACTGTGCCATAGCCCATAGTCCATCTTTTCGTCCATTTCATAAATGTGCCAGGGTGACTTTCTGATATTTACAGCGTCCACTGTGACAGTGTCGACATTATCCATCGATATTACGCGTCGCATCCTTTAAAAATCTCGGAGACTTTTCAGCATTTAAAAGATGTGTGCAGAATAATACTCTGTAAATTGCTACACAGAAAATCCGTGACGAGAAAGTAGGCTCGCTTCAGCCAGAGGAACAACGATATGCCCATGCTTTGCAGAACGAAGGAGTTGTTCTGTGAGTGGTGACCAATGGTGTCTGGGGTTGGGAAAAACCAGTCTGGCCGGAGCAAGCTAAGGGCTTGGCCCGTTTGTCATCACCCGCCCATCAACTTTTCATGTAATTCCGTAGTTCCTTTTTCGGGCGATGTTTTTCTTGGTAGTCGTCTCCTCAACGTACTGGTACTCCATAGTCTAAAATATCCATTGGCTGTCCGTGATGAAAATCATCGTATTTCCTTCCACTCTTGGGCTCGAGCTGATACCATAAACGGCCGTGCTATGTCATCCATTCCGCACTTCAACGGAACCCCCCTGTCAAGAAAATCCATTGACGCGAAGGGCCGATGTTAGCGCGGCAAGGGTTGTTTCTGTTGGAGCGACAGGAGGCGGAGTGCCAAACATTCGTGGCTCGAAGGTGGTTAGCTTCTGTTTGTAAGACAAAGGGAACTTTTGCTGTGAAAAAAGTTCCCGAGCTGTTACTTTTCTCCATGCGCTGGATCGTGGATGTCTGCTTCCCGAGTCTCTACGCCTGGGACAGTCCGGGATGCAGTGAGTCCTGCATCCTAATACAGCGTATTACGCCCTGCTTTGCTTTCGTTTGTCCTGTCGTCCATTGAGACAGCAAACGAAGTGCTTGGATTCACTTTCAATGGCGCCCTCAAGTGACTGTCAATTTTCTTACGACCCTCACCCTTCACCGTCTCATGTGTCCATAAGCCCATGCAGGCCAGCCAACACTAAAGACAAATGTTCATCAAGGATAGGGGTGGCTTTCTCAGCTCCATCCGCCGTATAATTCCATATACGAGCGGGAGTAGTGTGATCTTCGTATCCTCTATTTTCCACATGCTCAGAAACATCACATCTGTGTCAGCTATGTCCGTCGGTGGTGTGGTCTCTTGTCAGGTCTGTGTCATACAAATCTGCCATCAGCCATCGGCCATTGCAAGCTGCTCTGTTTCGATCCACTCACGAGTCCAAAACCCATAACTTTGTGCCACTCTATCGTATACTGGGAGAGCTACAATGAACTCCTGCGGGCTCGACGGAGTGAGGAGCGTGAAGGGCATAGAAAGCTAAAACGGCGGGAGATGCACGGAAATACGCCAGTCGTCGAGTTGTAGAGAGTGCAATTGGACAATAAGTATGACTCCGTGCCTTTGGCAATGATCAACAGTACTCCGTACATCCGTCTGCGTATGTACGCGTAGCAGCTGCCGGATGCTGCGTAGTTCTCATCTCTGTCGACCTGTTCTGTGCACTCTATTCCTTCTCCATTGACTGTTTTGTTGCTGTTTGGAGATAGGGCTTAAGTTTGTTTTTGTTAGTTCGCAGCGCCGTATCCATGTGCGATGTAGGCCTGGCCCGGGTGGCCTAGCCCATTTCCGACAATCTCGTAAAGTCGCATTTTGTTTGCTTTTTTATTCCTCCGTGGTTCCGCCCTGGCGGCTCCTGCAATTCGCGTCTTCGCCTTTTCAGTTCTTGCCCTATGTCCCCGAAGTCGCTCCTTCTTCGTACAATGCTATTTTACTCCACGTTTATGGCTCCTGCCTTCCCCGTTTCGTGCCCAGGTGCCCATCGCAACTCCCCTATTCTCGCGGCCATCTGCTTACTGGGCAGACTTGACCAACTCCCCCTGCTCCTTCCTTGGGCCGAACCATTTTCCCCAGCTGAATAATGAACTAAAAGTTTTGTCATTCATTGTTCTCGTCCCCCTTAACGTTCTGTGCCCCAGCTGTCGCCATTGTCCACTGTGCATTCCAGGTGTGCCTTTATTTGGCTTCACGTTGTTGGTGCCGCGCCCCTTTCACATTTGAATTATCGCCTTTTAAGTCCGCCCACACTCGGACACTTTTGTCCAGCTCGATACAAACAGAAGGACATCTTGGGAGCGACGGGAAAGACCAGCAGTCGAGTTGTTTGCTCCTTCCTAATTACTCTCACACTTCCTTCCTCATCTTTCCTATGACCCCTAAGTCGTTCTTTCCAATATAAATACTGGTGACCACATCTTCCTGCCTTCTTTGTCGTCCCCTTCTCCTGCCCCTCTCGATACCCACCCTCACGACTCCTCTTCTACTTTGCCCCTTTCAAATCCCCAAAATACGACATATATCTCTTGATATTCTAAATCGACGAAATCCACAACGGCAGAGCATTCTCATACACGGCTCAGTCCTCTTACTGGATTCTGTCCGTTTAATACTGTTTTGACATATTTGCCTCCGCTCGCCACTAGTATCAATGACACTTGGTGCCCATTTGGCAAACCCCGAAACACAAGAGGATCCATCGCTGAAGTATCCGTCTAGCGCTCGCTGTTATTTGTGACGTATCTCCGTTTAAAGCCAGGACGCTTTTTGGGGGGGTGTCACTGCGTCACTATCTTTCATCTCGCCGTCAAGTTCGGATAACCGGTGGTTGTTTTCATATCAAAAGCTTGCGACGCCCGTTTTCTTCTGCGTTGCTTGCCTTCTTCTCTACTTTCGGTTTTTCCCCTTTCTTCTCCTCATCTCCGAGAGAATCAATTCCCCAACATGGAGAAAGATCTGGAAAAGTCCTTAGATCGCGATCACGGCGCACAACGGCTGCCTGGTGAGGACGAGGAACAACAACCGCGCCACAGCATAGCGAACGACCTTGAAAAGGGTTGCGACAGCCCAGCAGACGGCCAGCCAAGGATAGGTGACTCGTCAGCATCAGAAACGGTCACACTCGGCGAACACGAAGCCCAACGCGGCCCAGACGTAGTGCCGGTGCATGTCCGGAGCCGGAGCCGAAGTGTAACCCGAGACGACAAGCCACCCGTGCCAAGCCCCGAACCAAGTCCCGGTGCAGTCCCGGAGAAGGATCCATTCGAGGTCACTTGGGACGGCGGCGATGCCGATCCCATGTGCCCGCGCAGCATGTCCACGGCTCGCAAGTGGCTTCTTGTCTTCGTCACCTGTTTCGGCTCGGCCTGCGTCACCTGCGCCAGCTCCATCTACACCTCCAGCTACGCCGGCATGAATGCTGAGTTTGGCTCCTCCAATATTGTGGCCACACTGGGTCTGTCCACATTTGTCTTGGGCATCGCCATGGGCCCTGTCTGGAGTCCGCTAAGCGAGTTCTACGGCCGGCGCCCCGTCTATCTGGGATCGTTTTTGCTCTTCGTCATCTGGATCATTCCCTCGGCCGTCGCCCAAAACATTCAGACCATGATCATTGCCCGCTTCTTCCAGGGCTTCACCGGCGCCGCGTTTTTGTCCGTATCCGGCGGCACGGTCGGCGATCTCTTTTCGCGCGAAGCGATGCAAGGCCCCATGGCTTTCTTTTCCGTCGCGCCCTTCATCGGCCCCTCCATCGGCCCTTTGGTTGGCGGCTTCATCAACAGCTACGCCGACTGGCGCTGGACCCACTACGTCCTGATCATCTGGGGTTTCTGTCTGCTGATAGCCCTCTTCGTCTTTGTCCCCGAGACCTACCACCCCGTCGTGCTGCGCAACAAGGCTCGTCGCATGCGAAAGGAGACCGGCGACGACCGCTGGTACGCTCCCATTGAGAAGATGAACAAGTCTGTTCTCGGCACCATCGGCTACGCCGCGAAGCATCCCTTCGTGCTGCTCGTGTCCGAGCCCATGATCCTTTCCCTCAACCTCTACTCGGCCATTCTCCTCGGTATCCTGTATCTTTTCTTTGGTGCCTTCCCCGTCGTCTTCGAGGGCAACCACGGTTTCAATCTTTGGCAGACTGGTCTGTCGTTCATGGGCCTGTTTGTCGGCATGGCCATCGGAGCGACCTTCGCACCCGTCTGGGCCAACATCCGGCTCCGGCTCATGGTCAAGCGCCAGCAGGAACTTGGCGCTGCCGCGCCCGTCAGCGAGCCCGAGTACCGTCTGCCCTCGGTTATGGTTGGCGCCACCATCGTGCCCATTGGTATCTTCTGGTTCGGCTGGACGTCGTATGCCAGTATTCACTGGATCGTGCCCATCATCGGGTCAACTGTCTTTGCGATAGGGTGAGCTTGGATTCTTTTCTTTGTAATGTTCTTTTGTCTTTTTTGCAATTTCCCTCCTTTCCTTTTTGCCCACTCCCTTTAATTTCCTCCTTGGATTTATTTTCCACCTTGGATAAAAATAGTCCGACTGGTGTGTTCAATACGAAGCCTCCTGCGTCTCAGCCCCAGCGGCTGCCCGCATAAAGGCTTTCATCCAAGTACGCGCATCCGGTCTTCAATTCCTGTGACATAGTCGTCTCCGCCGATTTGTTTGCTGCTCCATGGCTCGGTATGCACATCCTGTTATACCAGGCGCTGGTGCTGCAGTGCTTGGAGCGCACAAAGGCTTTGGTGTTTCCGTCAACCCCCTTCTCTTCCCTGTCAGCACGTCGACATGGCATCTCACCAGAATCGGACGTCATGAAGGGAACACCGTCCTGCATCAGTCATCTCGCCCTTCACTCTCTCAACGCCTCATCCAATCTCATCCTCTGCATCGTCAATGGTTTCTTTTTTATACATTATTTCGCTTGTGTCCGTGCGTTTTCTGTACACCAATGTCGCTGACCATCTATTTTACCTGTTTCTCTAGAACCTTGTTTGTCTTCAGTGGCATCTTTACCTTCTTCGTCGACACCTACCAGCCCCATGCTGCCAGTGTCCTGGCCTCGAACGCCTTTGTTCGCTGCTCCTTTGCCGCCGCCTTCCCTCTGTTCGGTGTGCAAATGTACCATAAGCTGGGCGACCAGTGGGCGTCGTCACTGCTCGCCTTCTTGGCTGTCGCCATGCTTCCCTTCCCCTTCTTGTTCTTCAAGTACGGCAAGTGGCTTCGCAGGAAGAGCAAGTTTGCTGTCAGCTCGTAGCGTGATACCCATCTGATTTTGATTTTTTTTCATCATTCGTGGAGCTACCGACACTGCCATTACATGAGATTGCTGTGGATTGAAACAGCTGTAGGTTGGCTCTTTACATCTCCCACGCACTTACCTGGGAAGGATGTGCGGTTCGTCTCCTGTCTATTTGGCATTTGCACATCTTCATACCACTTGCTTTGTTCACATCGGATAAAAAGGATTAGAGGGCGAGCATATTGGATTTTGTTAGGACACACTGTATAGACCCTTTTAATACTTGGAGAGCTTTCTATCAAATAATGGCTAGAGTACTATAAACTGAGACACAATCGTGCGTTGACTGCAAAATTTAGAACGCCTGTTCGTCGACGCCTCTATCAAAAGACGAGACATGAACTATACGAGGTGCCAAGACGAGAGAAGTACAAGTCGGCATGACTTGACCACAAGATACCATGCAGTCTGTCTTTGCATTTTAAAAAAAAGGCGTACAAACATCGTTTGACAAAGAAACGAGACAAAATAGACACCCCAAAAGAAGGTGCTCTGCAGCTGCTGTGTAAACCTACATAGGAGCAGCTGACTGGTCTTGTAATACAAGCAAGAATGGGGCGAATATAATAATAAAAAAAGAAGCAGGCTCATGGATGATTTCTTCTATTCTATTTGTCCATGGGTGTAAAATATGCATTCAATATCAGATTCCTCTCTCTGCTATCCGCACCCAAGTGTGCCAAGCCGTTACGCAAACAGTTGAGGAAAAGGATATCGTCTTGGCCCTTGCTTTGTCAAATGCTGTGCGACCGTGATGAAAGGAGATTGGAGCGTTTCGAGGTTTCTTATCATGTGGCCTGTATTGCGACAGCTCGCCAATAACCATGCAGATGGAAATGCCAAGGTCTATCAATGGATTCACTTTCCTTCAGCTCAAAGGTAGGGTAACATTTCTGTCGTGTCGTTACTCGTTGATGATGCACAGTCGATGAGACAGCCATGCAGAGAGAGAAGGATGCGTTTGGCAGATAGGCTCCCAATACATGTCTCTATACGATTTCCAAAGAAATCAGCAGACCAGAGCAGGGATCAGACTGCGACGCTGGAACTACTCTCGCTGTTTTGTCCCATCCAAACAAACAAAAGGCGCTGATTTCTACGGTTCCTGTCTGTGATGATGGGTGAGATGGTGATGAAGAATGTGTGTGCATGAGTGTGCACTCGCAGGCCTTTCGCCAGAACTGGTGGCGTTTGAGGGATGGTGGTCAGTAGATACGTGTGTGCAAAGAGAAAATAGACATGCATCGGCCTCTTGCTATGTCAGTCCCGGGGCTCAAGTCTATAGAATAGCTGTATAACAGATTCAAAATACAACCGTGTGTACCTATATACCGACTTGCCTGGAGCAGTATGAAAAATGAAGTCCTCAGATGGCCATAAAGGTATGTGATATGTGAGCCTCCTGGACCATGGCAGTGGTATATTATCGTATAATACTCCGTACTATTAGAGGCCGAGGAAGGATGAATCAAAGACGTGGTTAAATTGTCGCGTTTATTGTCCGCAGCCCTTATTCTCCTGTAGCCAGTGTGAATGCTTCGTCAGTACTCACACGCATGAAGAGTGCCGGATCGATCAGACGGAGGGGCGGATGGCGCCAAATCTCGAGCAGCTTCATGGCACATGGATGACATGCACGCTTCTCATTCTTACTCTTATGGCATTCGTTTTCCAGTTATGTTCCAACTCCTTGGCTATCAACAACTGCCGTCCTTGCTATTCCCCTTTCTACCTGGTTGGGCATCATCACCCCCACCTTGAATTGCCAAGTCCTACGTGACAAGAGACAATCCGGGTGGGAGGGCTTGGGTATCCATATCACACCCATCATGGGAAGCTGTTTGTTACACGAGCAGGATCACGTACGAGACAGGATGGTTATTGGGCGGCGGATACAGCGGCTACGGAAATGGGCAACGAAAAGTAAAGCAACTGTTTGTTATTATACAGATTCGGGAGTCTGTCCGTAAAATATATTCGCCAAAACATCTGTCTGGTATCGGTTTGAATGTCTTGAATGCAAGCATTTGAATATTTTTTTCTCTAAGAAATATAAAATAATTAAGAAGCTTCCAACAGATATAATCAAATAAATTATGTCGTACTTCCTTTTATTTTGAAGTCGTCTTATAGATAGGTAAAAGATTATTCTGTGAAGTGAGACGTTTGTAATAAACCCCACGATTATTTGCGTGTCCAAACAACAAACATCATCAATTCTTGGAGGTCCAGTCCAATCGCTGTATCCACTGCCTACACAACATACTGCGAACTGTGCACCCAGCTGTGCTCAAGCATGCCTCGATTTGGCGTTGGCGCATGCAATTTAGAAAATCTTGCAGTGCACAAGGGAGGAAAGAAGGCCAAGTATGCTCCACATTCGCACCTGCGCGTTTTTAGTATAGGTCACTACTACATCTTTCGCCCTGCATGAACATAGTATCAGGCAGGTACCGCTACTGACAATGAACAAGGATCGAGGGAAACCGACAACCGCCCAAGTAGGAAAGACGCTGTTGTAATACGGAGTAAAGTCTGAGGCACCTGCTAGCATGTTAAACCCCGCAGTGGCCAAGTGCGCCTTCTCCCCAGAACCGTCGCATGGATGGAGGATGGAAGATGGAGCACTGATAGTTCGAGTCTTTTGTTTGTGCTTGGGAAAGAGCTACGGGTGCAGGATAGATGATGATCGTGTTAGAAAGGGAAGGAAGTGAAATAACAGGAAAGAGCAAAGGACGAAGAGACAGCGGAAAGAACGAGCAAGGCATGACGAGGAAATGACGGCCATCGATGGTGTCAAACGGGCAGGCGCATGCGACATTTCCATGCTGCAGACCGCTTAGCGACGCCTTTTCAGCGAACCCGCTTTTCCTGTTTCCTCGTTGCTCCTGTACCCTTTGCTGTGAAATCCACAACAGGCTATTACTGTCCATTCATATGAGGCTCGATTACGACTTACTTTTAGAGCCGCGCAGGCTGACATGCGCCGGGCCTGGCAACGCACAATACGCCAATGACCGCAGTTTACCCACGCGACCTCCTGCAGCATGTCGCTGGCCTCGTAAGATACCTGTCGTTCCTTCCCTGGTGGTCTCGACATTACTTCCTGCCTCTCTTGAAGGTATGTATGCCGCGAGTGGTCATCGTGCTTTCCCAATCGTAGCCCCTTCCCTTTTCAGGACTTCAGCGAAGAGCTTAATTGCCTCGCAGTCGGAGCAGTTTGGTAGAATGGCCAGGCCCTATGGTCCTTCCCCGCCGATTGCATGTCCACTATTTCACAAATATGCCTCCACTAATTTTCGCGGTTGGTCGGTACCGCGAGGTACTTGCACGAGGCAATTGCGACC
Organism: Sporothrix globosa; assembly: GCA_001630435.1. Taxonomy (NCBI): domain Eukaryota; kingdom Fungi; phylum Ascomycota; class Sordariomycetes; order Ophiostomatales; family Ophiostomataceae; genus Sporothrix; species Sporothrix globosa. Next base: position 4,412,169 of record LVYW01000002.1, read on the forward strand.
GACGGCGCAGCGCCATATCAATTTGAGTGGCCTCCGTCACTCTTTCTCTCTTCGTCGACCCTTTCCGGTTCTCCTTTCTGTCCTCTCTGTCCTCTCTGTCTCCTCTATCTTCTCTTCACGTTGTTCATTTTGATACTTCCTCGCATCGCGCATTTCCCTTCGTCGTACTCTCGCGAGGCTGTATGGTGCATCGGCGATATCTGACCATCGTTTCGATCACAGCATCCTCTCTGTAACGATTCACCAACTGGCCTCGGCATTGGCAATTGTCTATTGGCATTTGCCTGCGACTTTTCGAACCTGTTTCGCCCTACCATTTTGCGAACCGGAAACCGTGAATGGAGTAATTTTCCCTGTGAAAAGCCCAGGAGGCCGCTAGAGACAGCTTGTTGGCGAAGATCCGTCCCGGCTTTTTGCAGCCGTCACTCTCGTGTCTTGCGTGCCAGCCACGGTGTATTGTTTGGTAGCCGAGGATAGGCTCCGCACCTTGGCCAACCCACCCCCAGTCGCATTGGCACACGATTCTCGACGCCCCATTGGTCCGCTAAGTCTCACAAAGTTTTTGCTGTGTCCGTTGACGACCTGTGAAGAACCACTTGCGAGGCAATCCCCCAGCCTCGAAAAAATACATAGCTGTCTGCGACTTTGCCTCGCCCCACCACGCGACCATTCGACAGACGACCAGCTTGTGTGGAAGAAGAAGATAAAGACGAAGACGACTACGACAACGACGACGACAAACATCCCCAAGGGAACAAGCTGTGGCTCCCAGGCTTCGGATCCTCCCAGAGAGCCTGCTTCGACCTCGGCCATCTCCGCTCTACCGTTGCGACAACTTTGGCTCAACAGCAGCTCTGTAAACGCCTCCCTTTTGACCTCGACCTCTTGCATCTTTGTGTCTCTGCATCTCTGCATCTCTGCACCTCTTGCATCCTTCTACACTTCGGGCACCTTAACTCGACGCCTCCCGTCACTTAGGTCGGCGACCTGTCCACAGAGCACGTCCGGTTTGCAACAGCCCAGACCGGACGCACTTTGCCTCCGCTTTGCGATACACGACAGGGACAGCAACGCACCAACGGTGGACCACGGGACAGAAGAACGGCCGCCTGCGTCGTTTTGTACGCCCACCCTCTCTGCCCCTCTCCTCAAGTCACCTCTCGACGACTTGTCTCCCTCAGTACCCGGGGCCTGCGAACCTCGATCAGCCTACGTCCTCTCGCCCCCCTCCTGCCTGGACGTTTCCAAGAGAGCTCATGTCTCTGGCTCCAGGACACACGTTCCCCCCACCGTCCACGGAATAAACGTCCTCTTCCATCTCCAGTCTCGTGTTGCACAAGAGACGCTGACGCCTTGTCCTCCTCCACCATCGCATCCTTGCATTTTCATACAGACCCATGCCACTGCCATTAGTTGCACACTGCACGCCACGAACACCAACAGCGAAGGGGGCTTGCTTCTTTTGGACACAATACGACATTCTGTGTAGCCCGCCTGTCCTTCTTGTACGAGTCCAAATTGAATAAGGAGGACCAAAGTGAGTGAAAGAAACAACAGCTCTGTGTACCGCGCCGCCGCACACTCTCGGAACTATTTTCCTCCTCTCGGTTTTCATTTCCTGGGTCTCTGGGTTTTCTGGGTTTCTGAGTTGTAGCATCAGCCTATACTCATTATCTGTTCATCTGTTTCTCGCCTTTCCGCACCGCGGCTTGCGCCCCGCCTCGTTTTCATCCTCTGCCTGTCCAACTTGACAGCAGGCAATACAGACAGCCCCTTGTCCAATATTGGGATATTACGCTCCTGCATGCCCGTATAGGACAGCCCAACGCCCAAGCCAAGCTGCGCGGCATCCATATAGCAATATCGCCTTTTGCATAGCGCAACCGGCATACAATACACGTACATCGCGCCCACGGAGCTCCAGGGAGCCCCACGGTCACTTTCACCAGCGTACGCATTGCCGATTTGCTAGCTCGCCTCAGACGTTGGACTATTAGTTGAACCCCGAGTGAGCCTCGTGGCAAGCCGAAGCCCACGCATCTGCACACGTTCCTGGTTCCCGTCGAGCCAGATCTTCGACTTCAGGAGTACTCTGGTGATTTGAATTTGATTCTCCAAATTAGATTGGATAGACCAAAGACCTGCGCAGCTACGCAATAGACGGCAACGCGGAAGTCAGGCTGGTGCTGTTGTGTACCTCGAGCCTGTGCTACCATTATAGGAGCTGGCATAGCTTCCGTCTTTTCTTTTGGTTTTGACCTCTGCAGGCACTTTGCGTTGATCTTCTTCGCTCCTTGTCTTTTCATATACGCCCCCCTTCTTTCTTCGAACTGTCCTGTACTGGGCTTATCACCACCCCACCCTCGACGACGGGCTTTGGATAGGGCCTGTGCCAATCACATCGGGACGACGATCTTTGCTTTCCTCTCAGTTCAGAAGGAGCAAAAGTCACCCACACCACCTCTGTTACCAACCAACACAGAAGGTTCTGAAGTTGACTTTGGATAACCTTTATCTTGTTTTGGTGTTCTTGCCCTTGCGTGCGCATGTCGAACATTTCTTCCGCTCCCTTCCCCCTTGTTTAACACGCTTCTATCCGCTTTCCCCACACAGTCATATCGTACACCCCTGCTCGTTTTAGGGCTTGGTTGTATTGCCGTCCCTCTCCCTCCGTTGTTCTCATTTGTGGCTTCCTTTTGTTCGCTTGTTCTCCTTGGGGGTCCCTCGCGGCCGCCCTACTATATAAAGACAAGAAGGCGAGACATTTCGTGCCGAGAGAATGCTCGAAGAGATGGACCTCAACGAAGGCGAAGTCTCAGATGGCGCGTCTGACGAATACGACGAGGTCAATCTACAACTTCTTCGCGAAGTCGACAGCAACGACAACGACAACGACACTAAAGCCAACAAGGACGAAGACGAGGATATGGATCCGAACAACGACAACAAGACGGCGAAGACCGCGGCCGGTGCCGATGGCTCGGCTGCCGAACCCAAAAAGAAGTACGACCCCAAGGACCCGCTCCGTCCTAGACGGAAGAAGGCTCGGCGGGCGTGCTTTGCCTGCCAGCGGGCGCATTTAACATGCGGTTAGCTTTCTTCCCTCTCTCCCTTTTCCTTGGTTCTTTTCCCGTGGCACATTACTAATGACAACAGGCGATGAGCGGCCGTGCCAGAGATGCATTAAGAGAGGTCTTGCAGACGGCTGCCAAGATGGCGTGCGCAAAAAGGCAAAGTACCTGCATGACGCTCCGGCCGAGGCCCTTAGGCCGGTCCTGGGCCCCAACTTCAATGCCGGCGCCTCTACGAGCACACCGACTCGGACAGCTAATGGTAATGGCCACCGGCACCCGTCGAGCGCCGGGTCCGACGTGTCTGCTTCCAATGTCCCGTCCTTTTTCACACAGTCGAATGCACCGTCTTATCCGGTCTTTTCGACCTCGCAAACCCCGGCAGGCACTCTGCCTGAGAACCTCACCTTCCCCAACCCCCAGTCTCCCGTCTCGCCGAGCTTTGCAACAACCGCTAGCGAGGCCAATGACCCGTTAAATCGACTGAGCCTGTCATCTGCATCAGCCGCCATGGCGAATTTCTCACCAGCGCTCTTCGACCCCAGCAACCCGGCTCTGTTCAACTTCAACCTTGAAGGCATCAACTTTGGCAGTCAGTATGCTGCTATGGAGTTTGGTATGCTGGGACACATGTCGTCGGGTGCGGCAGATGACCCTAATGACCCATCGTCCATATCCCAGCAGGGTGGACGTGCTGGTTCCGGTGTTGGCAGCTTCAGCTCTGCGGCCGGTGTCTTTGGGAACGGTGGTATCAACCAGACCCTCTATGATGGTGGTGCAGCTTCCAGCAGTGCTGGAGGGTTGATGAATGACTTTATGAACCTGGACAACTCGTCCAGCAACGGCTTCTACACACAGGGCAACCTGCAGCATGGCCTGCCCCACGCCTACGCCATTGCCGCGGCGCCTGCCAGCCTGCAGAGCCCTAGCACGGACAACAACAGCCCGCAAGCCACAAATTACGGCTTTGAAGGGTCTCCGACCACGGCGGTATACAATCTGTCGAACCTGACCAACAACGGTACCGGCAGCAACAGCAACGGCCAAGGTCGGGCGTCGATCTCACAACAAGCGCAGTCCACACCGCAACAGTCCCTACAGCAGCAGCAGCAGCAAAAGGCCAAGAATGCCGTGTCCAAGGTGTTGCCGCAGTCCATCCTCGGAAAACGCCACCGGGACCCATCCTCTATATACGAGCTCGTCAAGGAGCCGTACATGTATGTCAACGGCTTCCACCGGCTGATTGCCCTGCTCCAGCGGCGGTTTGCAGCCGGTAAGATTCTGCGCATCGCCAAGGCCCTGTCCAGCATTCGGCCATCCTTCATCTCCTGTACGCGCACGCTCAACCGCCAAGATCTTGTCTTTATGGAGAAGTGCTTCCAGCGCACGCTCTTTGAGTACGAGGAGTTTATGAACCAGGTGTCGAGCCCGACCGTTGTCCTGCGACGGACCGGCGAGGTGGCGGCCGTGAACAAGGAGTTCACGGCGCTGACCGGCTGGACCAAGGACGTGCTCCTGGGCAAAGAAACGAACCTCAACGTCAACACAGGGACGTCGGCGGGTGCGTCGAGCGGCTTGGGCGGCACTGGATCGGCCACCACTGGTCTTGCCCCTGCCAACGAGGAGAGCAACAACAGCGGGACCGGCAGCGGTACGAACTCGGGCCGTGCGGGCCTGACGACGCCACGGCTACGGACGCTCAATGCTGAGATCGTCAAGGCCTCGGAGGGCAAGCCCCAGCCTCTGTTCCTGGCCGAGCTCATGGACGACGACAATGTCATTGAATTCTACGAGGACTTTGCGCACCTGGCCTTTGGCGACAGCCGAGGTTCCGTCAACCGCAAGTGCCGGTTACTCAAGTACCGGACGCGCGACATGCTCGCCTCGTCAGCCAGCGGCAGCGTGGCTGACGAGCCGCACGCGGGGGGCGGTCCCACGTCGACGCCGTCGGGACCAGGGGCAGCGGCCACGGGCACGACGACCACAAGCTCGGGCACACTGCGGCCCGCCAGCAGCATTCTGAGCAGCCGGGTGGCACGCATTGACGGCGAGCATGGTATTGCGAAGATTGAGAGGGACGGCAAGCTGGAGTGTTCCTATTGCTGGCACATCCGGCGGGATACTTTTGACATACCCATGATGATTGTGATCAATGTGAGTCGATTCGTGACTATGTCGGGACGTGAAACTTGAAAAACAAAACAAAGACACCCCGAAACCATACTGACTTTGTCTTGTCCAGTTCCTGCCTTGCTACTATCCCAACCAAGAACCGCACCAGTTGGCTGTATAGTAGTATCCACCTGGCCGGCTTCGAGGGCTGGTGGGTGATGTGATGAAAAAGGGGGGGAAGTGATCTTGTCTCTGATTGTCTTCCTTGTTGCTGCATTGCATTTTTGGTTTTTGCTGCTATCCACGTGTTTTGTGTTTTGTTCGGGGTCAGGCATAGGCGGAGTTTTCTTGGATTCCTTTCGCTTTTCGGATCTTTTCTTCTATTCTTTTACTTTTCTTTCGCTTCGTTTTTCACCCATCTGCATTGTTTGGGTGTTGATTGTTTATTGTACCGTCCTGTCATGCCTGACCGGCGGCGTATTATATACGACATTTTTATCGTTTTCGAGGAGTGCCTTTCGGTTTTACACGTCCTGGAGAGTTTCTGGAAACTGCCTCTATCTATATACCTGCAATGCGCTGTTTTGTTTACAATTCGGAAAATATTTACTAAACTCCTTTGTCCGTGATGGCAGTCAATTACTATGTTTCACCTATTCTGAAGAAGTCACACGCATATCTCAATCGTAAACTCCCTGTGAGAACTCTCATCACGTTCTGTATCTATTCCGCATAATGTACAGCGCCTTATGTTTGTTTGCGAATGCTTGTCGATATGCATGCAGGATGTCGCAATTATGGTGGTGAGTGAGAGTCACGTGCGCATCCCAGCCAAAGAACATTCGTGAAATCTGGGTCCCAGGCAAGATAACGGAATCCCGTCGGCGGATCTCCTAGCCGACTCGAAACGGGGTGACATTTGGGCTCTCTTTACATTTCCCTTCTCCTCCCGCTTTTCTCTCATTCTATCCCATTCCTCACGCCACACAACAACGATGACATCCTCACGTCCGTCGATTGTTGGCCCCGATGCGGGGCCCGAGCTGCCCTTCCCCGTCAAGATGGAGGGCCCTGTGATCAGCGGTTTCGGCCGGGGATCCAAGGAGGTAGGACCACGCCATGTGTTTATGTCGATGGTTGCGCAACCGTTTTATATTTTTGTGCTCCCTACTAACACATCCCCCAGCTTGGCATCCCGACGGCCAACCTCCCCGTCGACGCCAAGGCCACGCCCTGGATCGCCGACTGCGTGTCCGGTGTCTATTTTGGCTGGGCCGTGCTCGAGGCCGCGCGCCCGGGCGAGGCTGCTGCCGCCGAGGCCAAGGGTGTCATTGGCGATGGCGTGACGTCCAAGCTCCCCGACGAGGGTGCGCCCGACCACACGGACAAGACGGCCGCCGTGGCCGGCCTGTACCCCATGGTCATGTCGATTGGGTACAACCCGTTCTACCAGAACAAGACGCGCACGGCCGAGGTGCACATTCTGAACCCCTTTGCGCACGACTTTTATGGCGCGCACCTGCGCCTGGCGATCCTGGGCTACATCCGGCCGGAGCAGAACTATGCGTCTCTGGACGCGCTGGTGGAGGACATCCAGTTTGACTGCGTCGTGGCGAAGACGTCGTTGGCACGGGCGGGGTGGACGCCTGCAGGACAGTCGACGGCGTTGGCGGGCGCAGAGAATGTGACAGAGGACAAGGGCGCGACGAACGGGACGCTGGTGATTCCATGGCTTCTCGGTTGAGTGGACTCTACAACGTGGCGACGAGCAAAACTAGACTTGTCTTATTTTTATTTCGGCGTATAAATGGCCGGACAATAGCGATAGATAGACGACCGTGGGAAGTGGTCAGACGGACGATGAAACGACATACTACACTACAATTTATGACACAAAACGTCTGTTTTGATTTGAGCTATTCTTGCTGTCGTTTGTATTGGAAATGCGTCTGTAGCTACCTACAACCGCATGAGGCTGACGTCCAGGATGCCCTCCGACTCGCGCAGGTCGTCAATGACGGCGGGCGTCACGGCAGGGCCGTCCACGCCCAAGATCATCAGCGCCTCGTTCTCCGTGCCCGTGGTCACGCTGCGGCGTCGAACAGCTCCACTGCGGTCGACACTCGCCACGTGCATAAACGTAATGTTGATGCCGTGGCGGCCCAGTGCCATGCCGACGTGGCCAATCTTGCCCGGCTCGTCGTAGTTGTGGAGCACCAGAAGTGTGCCTTCGGGCACAAAATTGGCCACAAAGCGGTCGACGCGGCTGATGTAGATGCTCTTGCCACTGACGTAGCCTTCAATGATCTCGTCGGGGAGTGTGGTGGCAGCAGCGGGCGCGGCCACCGTAGCAGCTGCAGCAGCTGTGTCATCGACTGGAGCAAGAGCAGGCCCATCCTCTTCACCGCTGGGTGTGGCGCTTGTCGACGCCTCGGGCTCATCGTCGGCCTGTGCCCGCAGACTCACACCACTACCGCCCTCACTGCGGTCGTGCGTCTCACGAATGGCCAGGCCCTTCTCCTTGGCAATCAGTGTGGCGTTAACAATGTTGACATCGCGGCCGCCAGCATCGGTCACAGACGACACGAGGCCCTTGACAAGTGCTGCAAACAGGGGCCGTGTGTTGGCAACGTCAGCTAGCTCGCCGCGGTAGACAAGCTCGAAGCGGCGGCGCGGGCGGCGGCTGCCGCTCAGCGAGCCCGGGCGGGAGGCACGGCTAAAGTGCTGCGTGTACAGGCTGCCCATGCGCTCCACAAGGCGCACGTACGGCTGCAGCTTGCGGTATTCCTCGGGCAGGATCAGCGGCGCGTTGACGGCCGCCGTGGGCAGTCCGCCGCGGAGGATGGTGCGCATCTGTGCGCATACGTCGAGCGAGACGTTCTCCTGGGCCTCGACGGTCGAGGCGCCCAGATGCGGAGTGGCGACCACCTTGGGATGGGCGGCCAGGCGCGCGGCCCAGGACTTGCCCTCGGGATCGGGCTTGACCGGCTCGGACGTAAACACGTCAATGCCAGCGCCCGCAATCCAGCCGTTGTCGAGCGCATTCACAAGCGCCTCCTCGTTGTAGACGCCGCCGCGCGCCACGTTGAGCACGCGCGCTGCCGGCTTCATCGCCTTGAACTGTGCCTCGTCCAGCAGGTTGAGCGTCGTGGCCAACAGCGGCGTGTGGATGGTCAAAAAATCCACCTGTGGCAGCAGCGCATCAAGCCCGCTCTTCTCATTGCCGGGCGCACCGGCCGTATTGGCGACGAGCTCGACGCCCGCGCTGCGGGCCACCTCGGGGCTGGCATAGGGGTCGTAGGCCACGACACGCATTCCCAGACCCTTGGCCATGCGGGCGACCTGCATGCCGACCTTGCCCAGACCGACAATGCCCAGCACCTTGCCGCCAACCTCGACACCCACGAGGCTGCTGCGAGCCCACTTGCCCTCCTTCATCGTGGTGTCAGCGCGGCCAATGTTGCGGGCCGTGGCCAGAAGCAGTGCCACTGTGTGCTCGGCGGCGGCACGGATGTTGCCCGCAGGCGAGTTGACGACAATGATGCCGTGCGTGGTGGCCGCGTCCACGTCGATGTTGTCGACACCGACACCGGCACGTGCCACGACACGCAGCTTGCGGCCAGCAGCAAGAACAGCGGCTGTGACCTTGGTCTCGGAACGGACAATGAGGCCGTGATAGGAGGGGATGGTCTGCAGCAACTCCTCGGCGGAGAGGCCCAGGCGGATATCGACCTGGCAGTGGTCCTGGAGCATGGCGAGGCCATCCGGAGAGACCTTTTCGGGGACGAGGATACGCGGTCGGTTGTCTGCGACCACAGCGGCCGGAGACGGGGCCGTAGGCACTGCTGCAGCAGCAACAGGCTCTTCGACAGCGGAGGGAGCCATGATGTTAGAAACAGAGGTGGGGGAGGGGGCGCGGGGGTAAGATATAATAAACAAGACAAGAGCAAGACTGCTTAGAATCTGAAACTGGTCTCGATGTTCAAGTTGGAAGAAAACAATCGATGCCGAGAGAGAAAGGAGACGAGGCGAAAGAGGGGGGGGGGGGATAGAAAGAAGGAGAAGAGACGAACAAGAGCACAGACGAGGTCATAAGTAAGACGAGGGGTCTGAAAAGGACGAGGCGAGAGAAAAAGACACACACAAGAGGCTACTCCCAATGTGGCTTCCAAGGGTCCATCATCTCATGGCGCCGAAATGGGCCAGGGACGACGTGTAATCTGAAGACACCATCCCTCGCTGGTGTGGACGCCGCACATCGGGGACGTGGGGTGTTGGGCAAGCCCGTGACAAGCCAGGCCAAGCAGACCTAAGTATAAGCAGTCAGGAAGCGCCAACAGTGGCCGCGGCGTCTCGGGTGTTGGAGAGGCCGGTTGGTCGGCTAAGGCGTGAAGATGCAGAAAAGAGTTAAAAGAGGCCATTGGCACAACAAGAGCAATTCTCGCGTGAGAACCAAATGTCAATACAGGAGGAGAAGGACAAGGACGAGGAGGATGAAGATGCATAGTACGCAGAGATCGAGGCAGAGGACGTCAACTGCGACATCGCTGAGAGCAGAAAGTCTGCATATTGACCTGGGGGGCGAGCGCGATCGCTAGCCAGTCGTTTTGTCTAAAGGACAGCCAACGCGCCCCAGACTTGTAATAAGATCGTCTAAGGCAGCCGAAGTGTGTGGGGGAAGTGGATTGTTGGAGGACGACTTGGAGTGGGATGGCGGAGGACGAGGAGAGTAGGGCGAGAGGAGAACAATGGCGTGGAGTAATAGGGGCAGACTGTGGGGTTGACTATCCGTGGACTCTGGGGAAAGCGCCCCGGTTTACAGCGAACAGGCAAGGGCGACCTGTACTACCGGCGGTCGACCCTTCCTCAGCCGGATCTGATCCCGACTTTTTCTTCACTCTTGCTCTTTCCAGTCTTTCCTTTCCCGCCTGTACTGTGTTTGTGTTTGTGTTCGTTATTGTTCCGTTCTGTTGTTCGCCCTTTCCTTTCACGTTTGGTTACTACCCCACGAGGCTGGGCAACCCTGTTTTGCCAAACATGTTATACGCAGCTCTTTCCTTGCGGGGGCGGCACAAGAGCGTGGGGAACAGCTGACGTCTACGGGGCACAATGGCCTGTGTCAATTTCTCTTATCACACCAACATCCATCTATCTTTGAAGCATCGAGCACGACCCAGAAACGTGCAAGGTAGACCATTCTCTATGTACCTATCCCGACGCCGCACGTTCAACACCAAACACACTTTCATCTTTTTGCAGACCAGCCCACAGAACAGCGTCGCTTCCCAATTTGCAATTTTATATACCTCGTAACCTCGTACACCGACACGCCTTCTTATCTACATTTACTGGTCAAAGTTGGGCTTGCCCGCCAGACGCTCGTTCTGTACAATCTCGACCCAGTAACCGTCCGGGTCCAGTACAAACGCCACGTTCTTCATGCGGCCATCCGTCAGCCGCTTCTTCCAGTTGACATTGAGGTCCTCGAACCGCTGGCACGCCGCGTCGAGGTCGTCCACCGACACGCAGATGTGGCCGAAGCCCTGCGGCTCCTTGTTGCCGTCGTGGTAGCTGAACGCGGCGTCCGACTCGGTACCGTGGTTCCACGTCAGTTCCAGCACGCCCTCGCGCAGGGCCTCCTTGGTCATGCCCTCGGGGACGTCGGTGGCGTTGCCGGCCGCGTAGCCCAGGAAGAAGTTGGTGAACTTGGCCGCCGGGTTGGGCGCCGTGCGCAGCAGCGACATGCCCATGACCTCCTGGTAGAACCGGAGCGCCTTCTCGCTGTCCTTAACGCGGATCATGGTGTGGTTCATGCGGTACGTGGTGACGTCCGTCGTGGTGACGTCGGCCGTGGCCTCGAGCGGCCGCTGGCCAATGATCTCGACCCAGTAGCCGTCCGGGTCCAGCACGAAGGCGATGTGGCGCATGCGGCCGTCCGTCAGCTTCTTCTGGAACTTGTAGCCGGCATCCTCGACGCGCTGGCAAGCCGCCTGGATGTTGTCGACGGAAATGCACGTGTGGCCAAAGCCGCGGTGCGGCTCGGTGTTGCCGTTGTTGATCTTGTAGTTGGGGTCGGTCTCGGTGCCGTAGTTGTGCGTCAGCTCAATGACGCCCTCGCGGTCAAAGACGCTGTGGCCCGCCGATACGGCCGACGGCGAATCGTAGGCCAAAAAGTAGAGGTCGAACTTGGCTTCGGGAAACTGCAGCTTGCGAATCTGCTTGAGGCCGATGGTCTCGTAGAATTTGACTGTGGAGAGGTTAGCTACTACGGCTCTCGTGCATCCCGCATCCCACGCACCCCACACGCTCCCCTGTTTCCTGCTGTCAACAGCCGAAGCAGGCCACCACACCAGCCCTCTCGTTCTTATTCACTCCCACTTGTCTTCTTCAGCCTTTCTTCAGCCTTCTCTTGTCTCCGTGCTACATACGTGACTCCTTGGGGTCCTTGACCCGCAGCCTGATGTTTGTTAGTCTATACTGCAACATTCCCCGACCGTTGGGCTTTCCTTATGAGTTAAAAAGACACGTACATGGTGTGGTTCAGCTTGTAGGTGCTGGGGTCTGTCGTCTTGGTGGCCGCCATGGTTGCGAAGAGGCGCGTCCTCGGCGAAGATATGGGCGAGTAGAGCTGATGGTGCACGGAAGCAAGGCGAAAGCGCGCGGCGCGGAGCGTGTTCATACGGGAAATTATTGGATGGGTTGAGCGTTGATGGGATGAGAAGAACTCAAGAACAGGACGAGAGTGCAGCACGGTAAAGAAGAAAGTCTCGTTAGGACTTGTCAGAAAGAAACAACCGTTTTCTGGGTCTCTTTAGGTCCTCTGGCTTGTTGGGGCCGGTCTCGCACTCTGGTTGATTGTTTGCTATGCCCCGCTCGGTGCTCGGCGACACATCACCGACAGCACTAGCCGCAACTTTTTCCAATGGCAAAAGGTTATCACGACGCGGTAATTGGCGGTAATTGGATCTATGGCCGCTTTCTCGTCTTTGACGTCAATGAGAGACGGATTTAACCAGCGGAAAGGCAGCTCCAGCTGCTTACAAATTTGTGCAGTTGCGGGCCGCGTCACAGGGGAAAGAGAGACCGAGTCTCAAAGCCCCAGAGGGCAAGAGGTATGATGCACGTCATGAAGCGGGGTTACAAGCTTCCGCCGGGCTTAAAGTTCGGAGCTCTGTTGCCACGTTATTCCCACCGCTCACATATCAAGGCAAATGAAGCAGCTCAAAGAAGAGCAACAACCAATGTGGCCACCAACAACGATGCAATATCAATCGTATACGCTAACCTGCTGGCCCATGTCCTGGTATATACCAAAAATAAAGACATAATAACGGTGAGTGATACGGTGACTCAACGAAACCAAAAGCAAACCATAAACAAAAGTGAACGCCGCCAGTCATCAAGCGTTGGCAAAACGCACGAAGCAGACACCAGAGCACCCAAACGCCCTCCCAAGAGCACTGTGTCATTACTTGGCCTCCTCGCCGTCGCCCAGCTCCTTGACGAGCTCCTCCGTCACAAATTCCTCGTACTCCTCCAGGTTCTTCTGCACGTGCATCTTGAACTTGATCACGTCGTTGAGCATTCGCATGATCTCTGTGTGCAGCTCTTCGCGAAGAGCGCTCGCCCGCAGTGTCAATTGCTCGTACCTAGAGGATGAATGTCAGCATGAAGAAATACGGGTTTGTCGTGTGCCATTGTGAGGCGTGGACTCACTCAATGTTGGTGTTCATCTCGCGCTGCTCCATCAGCTGCACCGACTCCGAAAGACTGGCCCGCATCTTGGCCAGCTCCTTCTCCATCTTCTCAATCTGCGCGTCCGAGGCAAGCCGCTGCGCCGTCGTGACCTCCTTGGTCTTCTCGTGCTCCTGCTCGGCCGCCCGCACCCGGTGCTCCAGCGCCTCCACCTCGCTGCGCTTGTCCTCCATCGCCTCCTTGATGCTGTCCAGCAGGTCGTGGTCCTTCATCATCGTCTCGAGCGCCGTGCTGCGCCGCTCCGACACCTCCTTGCGCAGCGCCAGGAAGCTGTTCTTAACGTGCCCCCGCAGGTCCAGGTTGAGGATGTGTCCCGGCAGGTAGCCCGTCACCGGATCAGCGAGCAGACGCTCGTTCTCCATGTTCCCGGTGCCCATATTCATGGCCGCATCGGTCGACGATTCGCCAAAGCTCGGGCCCTCGTTCACCTTTACCCGTAGTTCGTAGTCGCGTCCCTTGGCGTTTGCTGCTGTCTCGGGGATCAGGGCAATTTGATAGGCAAGTGTGTTGTACCGGTCGACTGTACGTTCAAGCTCCTCCAGCTTTCGGCTAGCGTCCACCTCACGCTCTGCCACCTTCCTCTTGGCCTCTTCGAGCCGCTGTCCCGCAGCCTCGATGCCCTTTTGCAGCCGTTCGCGCTCCGAGTTCATGCGATCGATATCCGCCATGCTGATACCCTGATCGTCAACGGCTTGTCGTAGATTGCGTTGCTCGTTCTCGGCCTCTTCCACCTCCGCCATCAGCTTGTCGAGCTCTTCCTGGAAAAGCGGAATGCGTGTTTCGTGCCGCTCGCAGCGCTGGAGAGCCAGGTCGTTGTACTCCTCAAACTTGATCTTGTCCTCCTCCATGACCTTGAAGTCTTCGTCCAGCGCTGCCAGGTCGGGCGTTGATTTCTCGAGGTCGCTGATGTCCTGAAGCAGCTTGGCGTGCTCGGCCTCTAAGATGGCCAGCTCCTCTTCGTGCTTGGCGTAAGCTTGGTCGAGTTGCCGGGTCATGTTCTCAATGTGTGGTGCCAGCATCTTGGCCAGCTGTTCGGCATCGTCAGTGCCCTGGCCATCGTCGCCGTCGGTATCCACGTCCATCACTAGCCAGTCCTGGTATGCGTGGGCCAAAAACTCAAAGGTGATGTGATCAGCCACCACATCGATACCTGCCTCGGCACATGCGTCATCGTATCGGTTGCTGGCGTACCGCTCGAGCATGATGGCCAGTTCCATCATCCAGTGCAGCATGCCCAGGAACGTGCCCCAGTTCTGTCCACCCACGGCCGCGATCTGGCTCTTGGTGATGCCCTTCTCGTACGGGTAGCGAATCTGCTTCATCAGCAAGGGCACCTCCTGGTCGATGCTCTTCTGAAAACGGTAGCTTGGATCGATGCGCCGATACAGCCATTGGAACATGTACACAAAGTCCTTTTGTGTTGGTGACTTAATCACGTTCTGTGACAGGGTGTGGCTCATCTCTAGCTCGAAGTTGTGCTGGGTCATGTACTCGATGACCTCCTGGCCAATGCGCGCGAGGTACGAGCGGTCTTTGAGAGGTCGTGGATCGCGCATCGCACCCGCTGGTGCTGGCGCTTGGGAGAAGAAGCTCTGGTGACTATTGCCGCCACCGCCCATGGATGTGATGCCACTACCAAGTGCACCGCCCATCCCACCCATAGTGCCCACTGTTGACTGGCGCCCACCACGGTAGACACTGCTTCTCCTATCGCTGCCACCGTCGGTTGAAGCACGCCCTGCCATGCCTGGTGTGAATGGTTGCCGCACTGACGACCGCTTGACGGAAGCAAGGCCCATGTCAGCTAGTGTTGTCTGGTTGTTGCCGGACGACGAGGTGCGTTGGAAGAGTGGCTGGTTTGGTCGCGTGGGCGCGAGCGAGTGCCGCGAGCCGGACAGGGAACGCATGTGGCCGGATGTCGAAAAGGGCACGGGGCCGGCGTTGTTTGTTGGTCCTGCCGAGGAGTTGGAGCGCTTGAGTGCCGAAGGCGGTTGGGGGATCGCGGTCGAGTTGAGGGTCAGGCCGCCGAGAGTCTGTCACGTTAGAGACGATAATTTGAAGAATAAAGAAAACAAACTTGGATTGGTCGAAACACACCTCTCTTGGGCGCCGAACACTCCAATGCCCCGTATCTTGGGCCATGCCGTCGCAGTAATTGTTGGCGGGGATGCGATTGCTGTTTCTCGATTGGTGTTGTGTTGTTGTCGTGTTGTTGTTACTGTCGTCGTCGCGATGATCCTGGATAAGGTCGTCTAATGCGATGCGCAAGAGATCCGGTCGCGTGCAGTTCAAAGTCGCCAAAAGTACGAAGCGCTGTCGTCGCGAAAGTGAGATGCGAAAATGCGAACTGGGTGGAAGAAATTAGAGACAAAGTATTGCGACCGACGCATCCCAAAGTAGTCGTTGCCCTGGAAGAAATGTAAACAAGGCGCATGGCGGGGTTTGATTGGCTGAAATGCACCGGCCCAAAATAAAAGCAGCTTGCGACCGTGTCACGTGAGAGAGCCGATGGCTTCCTTAATCAGCAATTCCACGTGACGGTGATTTCACGCCCCTGCTCAACAGACAAAGCGCAGCGTGCAGCCTCGGTCCAACCCGGCCACCTGAATTTACAGTACACGCTCTCCGCAAAACGACGTGCGTGTGAAAGGCGCCAACGCGAGTGGAGCATCCGTCTCGTGGAGAAGAAAGCCGAATTTATCGAGTGCTCTTTCGTCCTAGTACTCTCTTCCTCCTCTTGTTCTTCGTTTTCCATCACCAACCCAATCTACCATCGGCATCGGGCCTTTACTGCTCCTTTCGTCATCGCTTTTCCATCATCCGGTTGATACTGGTTTGCGAATAAGGACGACTCCCCGATCGGCGTAGAACCAACTCGACCAAGATGGCGATCCGCGAGGATCTGGTCGCATCGGCGGCCAAGTTCCTCCAGGATCCCTCGGTGGCCTCATCGCCGCCCGAGAACCGTGTGGCTTTCTTGAAGGCCAAGAACCTGACACCCGAGGAGATTACAGCCGCGCTTGCGCGTGCCGGTTTCGACAACGGCGGCAACGCCGGTCCGGTCAGCTATGGTATCACGCCTCAGCCATCAGCTCCCCCTCAGCAGCAGGCCTTCTACGGCAACCCATACGGCCAGCCGCAACAGTACCCTCCTTACGGATGGCAGCCGCCACCGCCACCCGAGGCCCTCCCACGGCGCGATTGGCGCGACTGGTTCATCATGGCCACGGTCGTCGGCGGCGTCGGTTACGGCTTGTACAGCATGACCAAGGTATGTAGTGCAAGACGCTTTACAGCTTCACAGTGAGAGTCATTCATTTTGCACGCAGCTAGGACACAACTAACACATTGTGGCAGAGATACGTTTACCCCCTTGTTGCGCCCCCCACCCCGGATCGGCTCGAGCAGGACAAGAAGGCCATCGACGAGCAGTTCGACCGTGCATTTGCCCTGGTCGACCAGCTGGCCAAGGATACGGACGAGCTGAAGGCGGCTGAGAAGGAACGCACAGAGCGGCTGGACCAGGCCCTCACAAATCTCGAGACGGTCATCAATGAGCTGAAGACGGCCAGCAAGCGCCGCGAGGAGGATGCCGAGCGTCTGCGGGACGACGTGCGAGGACTGAAGGATGCGCTGCCCAAGGCGCTTGACACGCAGCGCGAGGTCACGGACGGCCGCCTGCGCGAGGTGAACACGGAGCTCAAGGGCCTCAAGACGCTGATCGGCCAGCGCATGGGTGGCGGCAGCACTGCCACTGGCAGCTCGTCCGTGAACGGTGGTCCCGGCTACCTGCGCGCTGCCAGCGTGGCGCCGAGCTCGACATTGGCGCCGTCCGTGGTGTCGGTTGAGAGCGAGGGCACGGAGACCGCGAACAAGGCGGCAGCGACGCCTTCCTCCAACCCTCTGGCGACGACTGTCGAGACGGTCAGCAACAACACCGGCAACAGCGGTTTTGTCAGCGGCTACTCGGCAGCCAACCTGACCAGCAACAACAGCAGCCCGGCCCCGGCTGCGACGTCTTCGCCGTCGTCATTCAGCTCCACGGGCAAGGCCTCGATCCCCGCGTGGCAGCGCGCCATGCAGAAGCCGGCCGCTTCCACCAACGGCACTGCCAGCAGCAGCAGCGCACAGCCCGAGGCATCGGGTAGCGCTTAGATTCTACGCGCACAGAAGATACCTGGCAAACGGTATAAGGATAGACTGAACAGTTGGGCGGGGGCTTACTAAATTGGGTGTAACGCACACAACCTGTATTATATGGCATTTTACTCTTTTTAATTTTGCACCTGTTTCTTATTCGTTATTTACCTGCAATGTTTTGCACCCACTGAGGCTCATCCTACCTGGACTGAAGGCTTTTATTGCTGCGCGTCTATTTTAACATTTGGTGAACTCTGGTCGGTAGTCGCTTCCTCCGGCATGCTTTGACCTGTTCCTGACGAAGTTACAACCGACAAGAGCGACCAGGATTGACAGTCGCAGTTTCCGCCGTACGTAATAAGAAGTAAACGTGCAGGAATTCAAACAATACATCATCGGACTCACTGGCCAACAGCGCCTTCCTCATGCTTTCCTAAAGGTCGGTCGCACCTGCGCTATGAATGCACTTTGTAACAACACCTTCTAGCAAGGCGGCCAAATGAGGAAAGAGCTAGCTTTCACTTCCCTGTTTAGTTGCGGTTAAGGGTGCGAACGCTCTTGCCCGCGCCCTATACGTATCAATCGCACTTGCCTCGGCACGCCCATAGCTTCATGCGCTGTGCAGCCAGTCGCATTAGGAATGTTGACTTTGGCCCCATCACCGCCCCGCTTCCCCAAGTTGGAGACAATGTTTCTCCCCTTAAAGGTACAGACAACCTGGCCAAACAAGAGAAAATTACCCCTACATTATTGTATTTTACTCCATTTCTGTCCCAGTCCGGATCTGCAGTCCTTTGGTGCCAAGGAGACCCATGATTTTTAGGACAGTGGATTTATATACGTCGAACGCTGTTTCGACCAGCTCCTGGAATCATATACTCGTCACCGAACACAACCCTCCAGGCCTCATCCTTCTCATTAACCGCCGTATCTCACGGCTAAGTTTTGGAATCCGGCATCTCGATATGACGTACAGCCGCAACATCATCTGTGTACGTACTTTCACCTTACGAGTCCCTGATTCGACTGTCTTGAACTGACCATGTTTAGATCTCGTGTCCGCACTCCTAGCGCTGTTATACAGGATTGTCTGGTTGGACGAGTCGAAAATCAAGCAGTAGCCCTATTTTTCAAAGGCTGCCTTGCTACTCAACCTCTCCTCTCTGCTATCCTCTTACTCTACCTTCTTTTCTTTAGCTCCAAACCGCATACCTTTCGTCCCTATCACACATTCGCAATGGCACAAACCGACTCTGGCCATGTGGCCGTTGACGCCCAGGTTAAGGACTCGGTGATGCCATCCGAGAAGACCACGCCCAAAGAGATTAGGCTCTCTCTCATTGACCGTGTCAATCTCGCCCTCATTGCCATGCCCGTTGCTGCTCGGACCGCTGCACGGCACATGTTGGGTTTGTCAGGGCCCTCCAAGTACCTCGACCTGAGATCTGAAGTCATCGTGGCCGTTGTCCGCGCTTTGGTTGTCCCACAACGTCCTCCTTTGACATCGCTACCGTTCTTCTCCTCTTCGCCCGCAGACGGTGCTCACCGCTCTGGTGGACGCAGCATTACAGATACACAGCGTCTGCTCAACCGTGACCCGGGCGTCATGGGCCCTCTTTGGGTGAGCAAATACACTGCGCCTGGAATTGCCAACGCCGACGAAAATGCAAGCATTCGCGATGCTCTGGCCGACGTTGTCAAGCGTCTGCACGTTGAAGAGGGGGAAGGACGCAACGGCGCCCCCTTTCCAGAGATCAATTGGCCCGATGTGGTGCCTGTAGAGGCCGAGTGGATTGGCCATCGTACAGGTGCGAGAGAGAGCGCCCTGCTTCCTGAATACATGGACGAGAAAGAACGGTACGAGGCGCTCATGAGCCACATCACAGCACCGCAGCCTACAACCGTGCTGTACCTGCACGGCGGCGCCATGTACCTGCTCGACCCGGCCACACATCGCCCCGCTGCTCTCGCCCTGTCAAAGAGGATCGGCGGCCGTTGCTATTCGGTGCGGTATAGACTGGCTCCCCAGTCTGCCTTCCCGACGCAGATCCTCGACGCTCTTGTGTCGTATCTGACGTTGCTGTACCCGCCGCCGGGCGCCTACCACGAAGCGGTTTCGCCAGCGCATATTGTCTTTGCTGGAGATAGGTATGTTGCACCAATTTTCACTTTTGGTTAGCCGCTCCGTTCAAATGCTAACTTCATTTTCCATTTTTGGCAGTGCCGGTGGAAATCTTTGCTTGGCACTGACGCGTGTGCTGCTCGACTTCCAACGCAATGACACTCGCATCATGTGGCATGGGTCTCGTCGCGAAGTTCCATTGCCTGCTGGTGTCGCTGTCAATTCTCCTTGGGTCGATGTCAGCAACAGCTCGCCATCGTGGCAGCCAACGGCTGAGTCTGGCCGTGCCGAGTTTGATTATCTCCCACCGATGATTCTGCCGGGCAGCGATGGCCTCAATCGCCCGCCGTGCGAAGCGTGGCCCTCAAACCCACCACGCCGCTTCATCTACATCGAGACAGACCTAGTCACCCATCCGCTCGCGTCGCTCTTCACCAGTGACCCCAAGGGCTGGAGTGGAGCACCGCCAATGTACGTCTGTGTTGGGTGGGAGCTGTTGGCGGACGAGGTAGCCTTTATGACGGCCTCGCGGCTGTACAACAACGGCAATGGGGCATCCGCCGTGGTTTTCGAACAGTACGAAGCCATGCCGCATTGTTTTGCACTGGTACTTCCTCGGCTGCCCGGAGCTAAGCGCTGCCTTAAGGGGTGGGCCGGATTCATTCGACAGGCGGTCGAACGGCCGGAGACACTGCGGCAGGGTGCGACAGGTCCCGGATCTGGGTCGTCGTTCACGCACATCAAGGCCAAGACATTGGAGGAGACACCCATTGACCCTGCCACAATCAGCCCGTACACCGAGGAGCAGATCAGAGAGGCCATCCGTAAGAGGCTGGCAGAGCCGTCGACACGCCAGCCTGTGATAGCTAAGACTAATGCCAAGCTGTGATTGCGGACCGTGTCCTAGAGAATTGAAAGCGTGGATTGGGCAGACATGCGGCTTCTGCTCGTTCCCTAGAAAACACAAACGGGTTGTTTGGCTCTATACCCTCTGTTGTATTGATAATGAGTAGTTTTAGGAAATACAATTAATGCACGCACTGACCATGCTCTGGATGTGTCTTTTGACAGAACGAAAATAAAATTCAAACCACTAACACGCTGCGTAATTCAAATACAACATCGAAGAAATGCATATCTTAATTCTATTCCATTAATGTTAAGGACCAAAAAAATATAAAAAAACGCCTGTTTATCCCTACACGCCTTTAGTTCCTGTAAGACGTGTTTTTTAAAATTATCCTGCTTGTCTATTGTCTCATTGTGAAGCTTCACATGAAGGTGGCATGATCAATCGCGATATCTAGGCGACATTAAAAATAAAGAGGGCCTTTGAGGCAGAAAGAACCCTGGCGTAGGGTGCCAAACTACTTGCGTTCGTGAACCCGCTGGCCAAACTTCCAGACCTCGTCAACATGCAGGCGCGTGGTGACGACACTGGCACCGCCGGTGACCGCCGCCGTGGTCGGCGATGTGGGCAGCTCGAGCACCTCCTCCGCCGACAGAACCAACAGGTCGGCGTCGGCGCCAGCGTCGAGCGAACCCTTGACGCCCTGCAGGCCCAACATCGCGGCGGGCGTGGAGGTGACGGTGCGCAGGGCCTGCGGGATCGTGGCACCGGTCCAGTTGATAAAGTTCTCGACGCACTCGATCAGCGTAATAGTGCTGCCGGCAATTGTGTCGGAGTTCTCGAGCAGCAGGACCTTGCCGTTCTTGACAAGGCGCATGTGGCGGTCGCCGTTTGTCCAGTCGTACGGCCCATCGGGGCAGCCGACCATGTGCATGGCGTCGGTGACCAGAATGAAGCCGGCCGGGTAGGCGTTGTAGGCGATCTTGACGGTGGTGGGGTGCAGGTGATTGCCGTCGGCAATGACGCCAAAGTAGGGGCGCGGCGACGGGGCCACGGCACCCTCGAGGGACGACGTGGTGGTATCCACACGCACCAGGGGCGTCTCGCCCAGGACGCCAAAGATGCCCGGGTTGCGGTGGTGCAGGGGGCGCATGGCGTTGAAAAGATGCGTGATCATGGTCGCACCGTGGCTGATGGCCGCGGCCGCCTGTTCGTAGGTGGCCTCGGAGTGTCCAATGGCGCACACGATTCCGCGACGGCGGAGCTCGGGGAAGACAATGTCTGTCATGCGGCCGATCTCGGGAGCGGCAGTGATCATGCGCACGGCTGGCTTTCGCTTCTCGTCGGTGACGTCACCAGCCAGGTTCTTGGCGCCGTACATGGCCTCGACGTCGGCAACGGCCTGGGCTTCGCGGAACACCTCGGGGTTGTGCACACCGTTCTTGGTCGGACTCAAGAACGGCCCCTCCACATGGGCGCCCAGCGACTCGGCGCCGTCCTTGGCCTCGCCACGCTTCGGAGCCAAATATGGCAGCACCTTGTGATACAGCTCGCTCGTCTGGCTGGTGACGGTGGGTACGTAGGATGTGACGCCCGTCTTCACGAGGTTGCGGTTGAGTTCATGGAGACGCTTTGCGTAGGTTGTCGGCTGGCCCTTGGCCGCATTGTCCTCGTCACCAAACAGGGTGGAAAAGTTAAAGCCGAAAGCGCCGTTGAGCTGGCACTCGATCATGCCGGGGGCCACAATGCGACCGCCCAGATCGACAGTCTCATCAGGCAGCACATGATGGTCGTAGAAAGCAGCCTGGCTGCGGACGATCTTGCCCGTATTGGAGCTGATCCAGAGGTCCTCCCAAACGAGGTCGTTCCCGCGGACAAGTCGACAGTTTGTGAGTTTGGTGATGCCCCGGGTGCCTGGGGCAGTCGGGGAGGAGGGAGTGGTTGTGATAGGAGAGGGAGGGACGGAGGACGTAATGATGGACGGCATCGTGTCGTCTGGGATGCCGATATGACGACACTGGTAAACGAAAGTGTAATTCGGGAAGAAGAAACAAAATAGGAAGGCAAAAAACGCTGTAGGGTGGAAAGAGAGACTGTACGCGACAGCGGTTGTGGCAAGCGAACCTGCCTGCGTGTTGTGAGTCTCGGTCTAAACTGCAGACGAGGCTGTCTTGCTGATGGTGGTTGATGCCGGCATCATACACACAACAGAAGAGAAATAATAGAAAGAGAGAAGCAAAACAGAGAGGACGAGGACTGTCCCCGGATTATAGCCATTTGGTTTCGCCGATAGGGTTGCTTGTCGGTCACTCCTTCCCTCGTTCCCTCTTACTCGGTTTTCATACGTCCGCTAGCACCTGCCGTTTCTTTGATCTTTGACGGCACTCGTTCTTTTACGTTTTTGTTTGCCTTTAGCGCATTCACAACGCAACATTACCTTTACTCATCGCTCTGGGCAGTACCCGTCACACACTCTGTTTCACACACTCCGTTTCAATTCCACAGCTGCCACGGCCCTCATGTCACTGCTCGGCCAATTCGCGTCGCTTCCACCGCGAGTGACAGACATTGGGCCGGTAGTCCGTTTTGGCCCCTGGCTGCCTGGTTTTGTGCCTGCCCTCTGTCGTTCTTGCCCCTCTCAGCGTCATGTTTGCCTCTTACTCCGAACGCATGTCAGTCGCTCTTGACGTTCGGCGGCGGTTGTGACTTGTCTCCACTTGCTCCATTCAAACCTTCAGACGCCGCCCCGTGTAAGAGGGAGAGGCACCACAGTGCCGTGCACGGTGCCACCTAGTCTGATCGGAGAACGGCGTGGGCAGCATAAAACGGACGCGCCCTTGTGCACCGACAAGGCCCGCTGCATGTATGTTGTACAAGTGGATCAGAAGCCCTTGTTCGCCAGGATGTCCTCCAACGAGCTGTTCTAGACGCGCCTAGCCATGGCTTGCAGGGGACCAGGTGATGGAGAACTGGACGGATAAAGGTCGAAAGGACCCAAAAGCAATGTTGACTCTGGCTACGTGAACTAACGGGGCTGTCCGAAAAGGCATGTAGCACATCGAGCAAGGTGTTGGGAGATGGTGGCGTGGAGGGTGGGTGTTATCGTCGAGATCCGTTGATACCGGCGACAAGTGACACCAGTTGCCTCCCTGTGGCGCACTGCACAATGATGTAACGTTGCCGGAAGTCGCTGTGCAATCTGCATCGTCCACTAAACTCAGAGCCTAGCGAGCCAAGGCGCCGGTTTGGTGCGCCTTTGGTCTGGGGCTAGCGCACAGTTTGTGCACAGTGTCGCTCAACGGTCGCCACCACCAGCTAGCGCTCCGCCGTCTGTTAACGTGTGTGGAGCCGCCTTACGGTGTCTTACACTGTGCAGTTCTGCAACAGCCGTCTCCAGTACCTTGCCTACCTGCCACGTTTGCCGTAGAATACGTGACCATCACGGAGATGTCACGTGTATACCATGTGACCATGACACGTATTGTCAACCTGCAATACCACCGTTTAAGCTCCGTTTCTACTCTTTCCCCTTTCAGCATCCAGCACAAGGGTCGCACCTACCAGCCCCTCCAGCCAATCATCGTCGGCGTTTCGACATTAACCACCTTCCCGCGCCTTACTCTAGTTGTGAACTGCATCGGACCTACCTTCTTTGAGGACAATCTCACCAACCAGACATCTCGGTGTATCAAATCCCTTCACACCGACTCCGAGTTCCCCATCTCCCCTGCCAGCCTTCCGCCACATGCCTCCCTTCGTCGTCGTGCCTGGTGTTCGTTCCTGCAAGGCTCCGCTGCGCGACACATACAGCCAATCTCCTAGACCCACCGGCTGCTTGTAGGCTGGCCCTGCGTCTTGCCTCGTCGCACTAAGTCCTCTTTCTCCTTCTTCGCCGCATTCCGCATCCTCCACCATATACGGATCACGGCACATGGCTGCGGAGCTGTACACGTCTCGCAGATCTCGTCGCTGACTATCGGAGTCCTGTTCCGTTCTCCTGACTCGACGTTTGCCCCTCACACCTCTTCGCGCCGCGCCGCGTTTCCCCATCCCATCCGCCCTTGTGCCCTGTGCACTTTCATCTTCTCTTTGCCACGTGCCTGTATCCAAGAACTCGGATCCTGTTGGAGAGACAGCCTGCCTTACTGGTGGGCGTCCTGCACCTCTCCGCTACCATACCGGCTCAGCTGCTATGACGTGGCGGGCTCGCAAGCTTCCGCAGAGAGCTCCAGGACCTTACCCTACCCTGAATCCACACGCAACCCACCCCTACCCTCTCTCCTTGCGTCCCTTCTCGTCGCCATGTCTAACAAGCTAGAAGGCGATCTGGATCCAATATGGGAAGATGTGGATTGGTACGTGATATCCTCCCTTTTATGCAGTTCAGTTTCGTGCTTTGGTGCTTTTATATTGTGTTTCTGTCGTTGATGTTGGTCGCTGCTGGCGCACATGCGTCGCCCTACACATCGCATCGGTAGCCACATGTAAGCATGGACACCACTAACATCCGCCAGGGCCATTGGCCAGATGCTCATTATGGGCTGGGATGGCACAGAGGTGACGCCCCAGATCCGGAACCTCATTGAGGAGCACCATCTCGGCACCGTCCACATGACAGCGAAGAACTTGAAATGTGAGCTTACCCATCGAGGCGACACGCGCATATCCCGTAACTTCTTCCGACATCATCTAACTCCCCCTCGTCTCTCCAGCTGCCCACGAGACGGCCAAGATCGTACAAGAGCTGCAGACCATAGCACACAATGCCGGCCATCCCTACCCGCTACTCATTGCCATCGACCAGGAGAACGGCGGCGTCAATAGTCTCTTCGACGAGGACTACATTTGCCAGTTCCCCAGTGCCATGGGTGTCGCCGCTGCTGGTAGCGCCGACCTCGCCTACTCCATTGCCAAGGCCACCGCCTCCGAGGTCTCGGCCTGCGGCGTCAACATGATGCTCGGCCCCGTCCTCGATGTCCTCACCAATGCCCGCTATCAGCCGCTTGGTGTACGCGCCACGAGCGACGACCCCCAGGAAGTCTCGCAGTACGGCATCGCTGCCATGAAGGGCTACAAGGACGTGGGCCTGGCCACATGCGGCAAGCATTTCCCCTCCTACGGCAACCTCGACTTCCTTGGCTCCAGCCTCGACATTCCCATCATCACACAAACTCTCGAGGAGTTAAGCCTCAGCGCCCTCGTGCCCTTCCGCAACGCCATTGCCTCCGGCCAACTCGACGCCATGTTTGTTGGCGGCTGTGGGATTGCCAACCCGTCTATGAACGTCGGCCACGCATGTCTCTCGGACCAAGTTGTCGACGACTTGTTGCGCAACGAGCTCGGGTTTCGCGGCGTCGCCATTTCCGAGTGTCTGGAGATGGAAGCACTGAGCCACGAAATTGGTGTCAAGGGCGGCACCGTCATGGCGGTCGAGGCCGGCTGCGATATTGTCATGCTGTGCCGGGCGTACGACGTCCAGCTCGAGGCCATTGCCGGCCTCAAACTCGGCTACGCCAATGGCATCCTCACCCGTGACCGTATTTTCACGTCACTCCGCCGCGTGCTCAACCTCAAGAAGAGCTGCACGTCCTGGGCAAAGGCCCTCCACCCCCCGGGCCTTTCGCTCCTGTCCAAGATTCACCCGTCCAACCTCGCTTTGTCGCGCAAGGCCTATGATGACTCCATCACCGTCATGCGTGACCGCGACCGCCTACTTCCCCTCTCCCGCTCCATGCACCAGCACGAAGAGTTGTTGCTTTTAACACCCCTGGTCAAGCCGCTGCCCGCCTCGTCAGCCACAAAAACGCTCGAGAACAAGAATTTTATCTCGTCTTCGGCGTCCTCGCAGTCCCTCCACGACAAGTGGATGCATCGCGACCGCGGTGCCATTATGAGTGGCGAGGGCGTCTTCCGTGGCCTTGGCCGCTCGCTCGCCCGCGCTCGACACGGAAAGCTGCTTCACACGTCCTACACCGCCAACGGCGTGCGGCCAGTGCATGAAAACCTGATACACCGCGCCTCCACAATCATTATTGTGACAGCCGACGCCAACCGCAACCTCTACCAGGCTGGCTTCACCAAGCACGTCTCCATGATGTGTTCCATGTTGCGCGCCAATGGCCAGAACAAGAATTTGATTGTCGTCGCTGTCAGCTCCCCATACGACTTTGCCATCGACAAGACCATTGGCACCTACATCTGCACCTTTGACTTTACCGAGATGGCCATGAGCGCACTCGTGCGCGCCCTCTTCAATGAGTACAGCCCGAGCGGCACGCTACCGGGCACGCTGCGCAAGAGCAAAAAGGTGCTCAAGTCGCGCCGCAACTGGCTCGTCGAGACGTACAACCGCGACCGGGACGGCCGGGGACTGGATGAGCTGCTGCAGGCCATTGCACGCGCCAGCGGGCCGCACCTGCAATATCTTCGGAGTGCGACCGCATCGTCCTTTGAGCTCAACAACCCCAACATCGAAGAGTCTCACCTCGTCGTCAGCAACAGCAGCACACAAGCCCTGTACGGCTTCTGCGCTACGTACTTTATCAAAAACTCGGGCGTCGGCATTGTCGGTGGCCTGTTTGTCGACCCGGGCAAGCGAAATGTCTCCGTGGGCCGTTCTCTGCACCGCGCGGCCCTTCGACTCCTGTCCCAAAAACCCGGGGTGGCAAAATTGCAGCTCGGTTCCTGTTTCCCGGGCGTGTTCCCCGGTATTCCCGTGGTCGACGACAGCGGCAGCAGCACGGCCGGAAGCACAGGCAACACACCCAGCGGGGGCGGCTCGGGCAGCGGTGGTGCTTCGAACAACGCCGGCGCGGCTGCGGGCCCTGGAAGCTCTGGCTCGGCTGCCTCCAGCACAGCGAGCATCCGCTCGTGGTTCGCCCGTGGTGGCTGGGAGGTTGCGTTTCCGCGGCGCATCACCAACCTAGTCATCCCGGACCTGAACCGCTGGTCACCCCCCGAAGGCCTGACCCGCCACCTTGCCAACGCCGGAATCAGTTTCGATCTCATCCAGGGCCCTGAGATTGCCGAGGGCGTGCTGAGCCACGTTGCCGCGTTGGCTGGCCCGGAGGTTGTTGAGCTGTACCGGTATGCTCTGTCGCAGGGCAACAACAAGACCTGCGCCGTCGTCCGTGCCAAGGTGGCTGGCAGCAAGAAAAGTGGCAACAGCGCAGACGGCGGAGGCGGCGCCGACCTCACGGCTGAGGGAAACAGTGGTGACGACGCCGCGGAGGATGCGCTTCTCGGTACCGTTATTGTGTGCAGCCCGGGCAGTACAATAGCCAACTTCCTGCCTCCCTTGCAACCGCTACGATCGGTGCACGGTCCAGCATCACGTGGCGGAGGCAGCGCCGGTGGTGGTGGTGGTGGAGGTACCAATGGCCGGTCGGCCAGTCTCAGCACAGAAGACAGCCTGTCGGCCGGTTTGGCGTCGGGTCCGAATAGCAACGCCTTTGACGAGAACACGGCAACGGGTGGCATTGTCGCTCCGGTCGTGGTGGCGGGCGCTGGCTCGGCCACAACACTGCTCCTCCTACAGGGCCTCGCCATGATGGCCGTGCGGCAGAACAAGAATCACCGGGCGGTGCGCAGTGTGCTGAGCTGGGTGGCCGATGAGGCGTACGAGCCGCTGTTGGCGATGCAGTTTGAGGTTCTGCAGACATTTGACGAGCTGACAAACACAATTGAGAATGTGAGTGTTCTTTAGGATGTTTCTTTCTGAGAGTTATTTCTTTCTAGGGGTCTATTTCTTTTATTTTTGTCGTCCTTCGTGCTCCGTCTGCATCAAGCCTCACGTTCCCTGTCTTCAGTCGTCTTCTGGTTCGAGCCCCCCAATACCCTTTCTTGGTATCTTCATGGGCAATCTTGCTAACGATTAAACAGTGGTCGGATCTTGGTTCGGCATGATGGGAAAGTGTCTACGACCTGTTTTATTTTACGTTTGGATATTTTGGCTCTCATGGATGACAACGATTTATTGCGGTTTTATTTTCGCTGGTTTTTGTTGGATAGCTCGTGATTTGGATCAAGTATATTGCCATAGTTTACATGCTTTTCTTCTCCCCGCTTTCTTCCTACTTCTTTCCATATTCTTTTTTCTTTCTTTTCATTTTCTTTCCATTTTCTTTCCATTTTCTCTTCCTTTCATAACATCAGCCTATCGTCCGTAGCCGTGGTAAGATTAGTTTGACCAATATGTGCACAGGCAAGATACCTCTATTTTGGATATTTTACTACATGACATGCCTTGCGTATATAATTTGAACTGTCTTTGCACCTCAGATTTGTGCCACAGGAATTTGGGTAGCACAAGCCACAACTTTTTGCTCATCAGACTCCTACCTCCCCTAATTTTCATTTCTTTGCTTCTGCTAGGACCTTCTATCTGCCAGCGCCTTAGCGCCGCAGCCAACCGGTGTAACTAACGTGCAGCGGTCTCCACTGGTAGGATAATGGAAACGGTCGCGACTGTCTCTTTCCTCGTCTGTATTGTCTCTCCCCTTTGACCGACGCCGGGTGTACTCCGGATGTCGTACGAAATACTGGTGTGTTCCTTCCGTGTCTTTCCAAGCGCCATTTTGGGGGGCAGGCGCGGACGAGGTCCACTGTAAGCAGCCCGTCCCGCTCCCTGGTCCTGCCCACTTTCCCCAGAAAAGATTTCAACCCCTGTTTAGCGTACTTTGGTATTTGTGTTCGTCCTTTCTCTCCAGCAAAACCGGCCTCTGTGCTCCACCCTGTCTCGCTTGTCCCCTAATACACCTGCAGCCCAAAGCCCAAATCTCACCCGATCGACTCGCTCTTTCCTTATCTCGACCGGTGTTCAGGAGTCGCCGCCACCGAACCACAGCTTGCAACTGCCCCCCTCCACTTCTTCAATTCCCTCGCACTCCCCTCTTTGGGAAGGTTTGCTCTGGCCCTCGTTCTTTCCCATTGGCCTCTGTTCTGTAACTGCCACACACACACACACGCTGGACTTAGCCTGGCCAACCAGACGGCTTCGTCTCCGCTTTCTCTTTCCTCTTTCACTCTCCGTTTGGTACTGCCCTCCTGTCACCTTTGTGATAAACGAGGAAGGCGCAGAGAAGCATTCGACATCTCGTCAAGCAGCCACCAACGGCCGCCTCCTTTGCTCTGTTGAGCTTCTCCTCCTCACCTCTCTTTCTTCCGGCATTATCCTTCGAGGACATCTTCCCTCCAACTTCGAAGCCTTTGTTCCCAGCCCATACTCTCGCTCAGCCTGTAGCCCCCCTCCTTTTTGGCTCACAGCTCACAGCTCACAGCTCTCGTGGCCCGTCCACGTCATTTTCGCCCGCCATTCTCCTCAGGAGAGTCGCGACCAGACGGCAAAAGCCCACGATCCTTGTGTTTCCTGCGCGCTCGCATCTAAGCAAAGCGACACTCTTGCACGGGCGGTCTTTTAACAGGAAGGCGTGGGAAAGCGACACCACGAAGCGGAGCAAGGCTTAGAGCCCTGCCACAGGCAGTCCGACGTTGGACAGGTACGTCGCGCGGGTAAAAAGATAACCAGGCCGTCCAAAGGGACTGAGTTGCCTTCCCTTGCCGTCTCCCTGCCGCCTGTTCTCATCTTCTGGGTGCCCAGTGGCTTCGCTTTTCTTCTCTTGGCCATTGGCCGCCGTGTTTTTTGGCCCGTCCACGACCTCTGGCAGTCTCCCAAATCTCGCCCCCAATTTTGGCTCTTTCTCCCGCCTTTGCGCCGCGCCGGACTCTCTCCATCCGACTTGCGGCTGTGCTTGCGGAATCACGACAAAGCTCCTCCTGGCATACACGCGACCGCTCACAGACAGCTCCTGGCGCTGTCCACCATGCGACAATGGCCGGCTACAACTCCATGCCCCCACTCTCCGTAACGGCTGGCTCCAACTCTGATGCCCTCGGCCTCGGCGTCAATGTCAATATGAACCACCCGAATCCCGGCGGCGGCCTGAACATGGACGCTTTTGACCAGGACATTGCCTTTGACGAAGCTCTTCTGTAAGTTTGCGCGTCCTGTGCCCTTTCCTTGTTATCCCGCCTTCTTTCGCATTGCCTCTGACATGCTCTAGCGACAACGTCAACGGCCTGCCATTGCCGTTCACACCCTCTTACGATTTCGAGACCTTCTCCACCACTTTTGAAGACCCTTTCCCCTACTCCGTCGCAGCTACCGGCCGGCCCTATGAGCTGGCACCACACAATGGGGACGGCTTCTTGCAGTCCGCATCACCACAAGACGAGGGTCTCGACAACAAACTGCTGGGCTTCGCCGCGCCGGTTGTCAAGGCGGCCGTCGTCGACGAGGCGGGCCAGTTTTCCGAGCCCGCCATGACCGCCGAGCTCTTTGGCATGTTTTTCTTAGCCGAGGATGTCTACTCGGCCGAAAACACTGGCCGCCCCCTCGAACTCACATGCTACCGCCGCAACCTTTGGTGGTGCTCAGGCCAGATCACGCTCCCGCGACAAGTCACGCATATCGTCACAGACCGGGGCCAGCACGTCGCAGTGCTCGAGCTTGCGGCATCCATTTCGGCAATCGAGAGCATCGAGGGCAAGACGACTGAGATTATCTGCATCCCCTGGAAGAGCACGGCAGCCAACAGTGGCACCAACAACGGCAACAGCGCACCAAGCGATGACTCCAAAATCGCTGGTTCGCCACCAAACGTGCCCATCGACCTAGCCAACGGGCAGGAACTGGACAATGGTCTTGTGTCTGTCCCTGTGTCCTGGAAGCGCTTACAGTTCAAGCACGCTACCGCCAATAACGGTCGTCGCAAGGGCCAACAGCAGCATTACGTCGTGCAGATCAACCTGCTCGGCCGCATCCAAGCCGAGGCTGATACGAGCGGCACAGCTGGCAGCGACAAGAGCGAGGAGGGGGAGTGGGTCAAGATTGCCGAGATCCAGTCTGGACCCGTCATTGTCCGCGGCCGCAGTCCACGCAATTTTGTCAGTCGCCGCGACGTGCCCCTGACTGGCACCAGCACGGCGGTTGACAAGAAGCAACATATGCAGCAGCAGCAGCAGCAGCAGCAGCAACAACAACAACAACAGCAGCAGCAGCAACAACAGTTGCAACAACAGGTGCAACAGCAGCAGCAGCTCGATCGTCATTCAATATCGTCCACCAACACTCTAGAAACTGCAATGCACCAGGGCCAGCACCGCAACAACAGTAACGGCATCGACATAGCGCAGAACTTCCAGGGTTACAACCTGCTAGGACACATGCCAGTATGTTCTTCTTCGGTCTTTCATGTTCCCATTGCACCGTACTAACAGATCCTCGCAGCAACCGAACGATTGGTCGCAGCAATACGCTCAAGTACAGGCCCAGGCTCAGGCCCAACTCCAAGCGCAACAGCAAAGCCCACATCCTGCCAAGAAGATGGCCCTCTCCCCGACCCAAACACGGCCACCCGTCCCTGCGTGGAACAGCGATTCGACGCCGTCAAGGTCAACCAAAGCCCAGCAACAGCAGCAACAGCAGCAACAGCAACAGCAGCAACAGCAGCAACAACAACAGCGGCAGCAACAACACAGCCTAGTAGAGCGCTCCAACGCCGCTGTCCCCCTCAACCTCTCCTTGTCTGAAGACGAGCGCAGCCCGTCCAACCGGACCGGTGCCGACCGTCCTTCAAACAGCCCACCCTTCTCCAACGTGGTCGCTGGCGGTGGAAGAGCCACCACGACAATCGCCCTTCCGGCGGTATCCACATCGACAGCCTCGGCAGCGACCGGAAACAATACAACCGGTGCTGCGGCGGCTGCGGCTCAGAGCGACTCGTTTGAAAACGGCGAGCTTCTCTACGAATATTTCCCGCTCAGTCTTGATGATTGGTATGTCTGGCCTACTCAAGAAGCACTGCAAAATACAAAACATGCTAACATGCCTTGCAGGATGCCACCTGTCGACGCCATCTACCGGCCGCATGTTGTGCACCACACGGTCGTACCCCCCGAGGTAAAAGCCCAGCAAGTGCGCAGTAAGACGAAACGGTACTTTGCAGCAGAATAACATTCTAGAATGTATTTTTCTTTCTTTATTTTTCTGTTTTGTGCGGGACGTGATTCCCCCCGCCTTATTTGTGGTCTCTTGATCTCGCAGGACTGGGTAACCTTTGTCTTGATTTTCTTTTCTGTGACAATTTATTTTGGAATTTGGGAGAGAAAAACAGAATGTGTTTTGGGTTATTTTATTCTCTGGATACGGCTGAAGAGCGTCGCTATATACCTCGACCTTCATGTACTTTGTTTGCAATGGTGTGGATTTTTATCTTGGGGATCATTTTTTATTCGGATGGACACAGCAGTTTCAAATTTTTCGCCTTTACCCTATTTATGTATTTTCATGCCCACTTATGAATATTCATTGATTCAGTCGATGTAATTTGCAGCGCCCGCTTTGTTTTGCTTTTTATGATATGTTGAACAGAAAAGGCCGTCAAACGTCCAAAAGATATGTTAAGTAGAAATGGGCTGTGTGTATGCCAGCACCAGACAAAAAGTTCTTTTTGAGTTCTTTCGTGATAAGTCCCTCTTCTCCTCGCACGGAAACCATAAAACACAATGCTGTGGAAAAAAACGAAGAAAAATAAGAAAATTAGGCTAATCCGCCGAAGGAACAGAAAGTGTATATATGTATGTACTACTGGTCCAAAATGTGCAGAGAAAAAAAAAAGAAAACAAAATGCTACCGAAAGACGCCATGTAGAGTTCGGATTCTATTTACGATAATGGAAGAGGGATGTGAGACATGTAATGATGAGGATTTTATTCGCAGGGTATAAAAATGCCTCAGAAAGACGACGCCAAGAGAGAGGGAGAGGAAGGGAGGGAGGGAGGGGAAAGGCGAAAGTCACGTTATGTCTTTTCATGCACCCAGGCAAGCCAGCGACACGGCAGCACCCAGCAACGAGCTCTCCTCAGCAGGGACCAAGTCAATGGAACCTGCAGAGGAAACCACCAGCGAGTTGATCACGGCCTGGCACTGCTCCAGGTAGTGCGGGTAGCGCTCGATGACCGAGCCGTTGAAGGCAACAACGGTGCGGGCATGCATAATGGAGAGCTCGGCCTGTGCATTCTTGCTGTGCTGTGCCTGGACAGCGGTAGCCGACGCGGTGGACAGCTCATGGATATATTCCTGCTCCGTCTCGGCCTTGAGGGCCCACAGCGCAGACACAGAGGCGCCAACGATGGCGGCAGACCGCTGGGCGATGAGAGAAGCGAGTGTGCACACGGTAAGGATGTCGGAGTGCGCGGGCGGCATGCCCGAGGCCGTGGGGTGTTTCTGGTGGAAAACAGCTGTGGCCATCTCCAATTTGGGAGAGTTGTCACTGTTCGCGAATTAGTATCAACGAGCGATTCCGGTGGGTATTTCAAGGAGTTGAAAGGGGATCTGGACGTACGTTCCCATCACCGATAGAGTCTCGGTGTCGAGGGCATAGGGAGCGAGCAGTGACGGCGGTGCGACACCACCGAACAGACCTGCGGTGTTGACAGCCTCGAGAAGGGCGAAGCGGGTCACCTCGCCCAGGTAGTAGCCCGAGACCATGTGTTCAAGGGGCTGGAACTCGGGCTTAGGGTGATCGGCGTTGAGCAGGGCGTCCCAGCGCGTGACGGGCAGGATACCGTGGCCAAACATCCCAAGCTCGGTGTTGATAATGACATGGCTGGCCTCATCGAACCATGCATCAGGACGGGCCCCGAATTTGGCACGGCCGACAGTCGGGACGGGCAGGTGGACGGCAATGTTGACACCCGTGCCTAGGATAAGACCAAAGCGGGTGGCAGCATGGACGTACGCCTCAGATAGGAGACAGGCGGTAGAATCGTTGACAATAGTGGCCAGCTCGACATGCAGGCCACGGGCGAGACAGGCAGTCTGGATGATGTCACCGAGGTCCTGGCCGAGCAGCGGGTCGGCAGCGCGGAAGCCCTTGCCCATGCCCTGCAGAAAGCCACCTCGAAGAGACGTTTGCTCAATGGGGAAACTCCAGGCGAGGCCCATAGGCAGCGGGAAGTTGGCGTTGCTGTTGTCAGTGGTGCTGCTGGTCTCCGCCTTGTTGATGGTCTCAAGAATACGGACAGCCATCCAGTCGAAAAAGTCCATGCCCTCCAGCTTCTTCAGTTCTGGCGTGATCTTGAAGGATGCCTTGCTCAAGATGGCCATGGTCTCGGCACTCTTGGCCTTGTCGTCGTCCGACGCCTTGCCCCGGAGCTCAATCAGTGCCACACGCAGCGTCGAACCACCGACATCGAGCGACAGGTAGCGGCCCTTTTCACGACCATTGGGCAACTGGTGGTTGTAAGACGGTAGCATACAGGCGGCGTTGTTCAGCAGGCCATTACGGAACTGGGTCTGGAGGCCAGCAGCAAAATCCTTGAGGTTGCTGCCCTGGACGGGTTGCAGCAGCGTACGCTCGGCATCTTGGAGAAATTGCTCTATTGACGTCTCGGTACTGGCTGTACCCTTGCTCTTATTAAGAGAGAGTCGGGGTTGCTGATCGGGTGAGGAGGGCGGTGAGATGGTAGCTCGTGAAGCGGGTGATGTGGGCAGCGAAGCCGGCGATGAGGATGGCGAAGAGTGTGAAGATGTGACGGTGACTGTGGCGGTTGTCTTTTTTGATAATGGTGCAACATCCTCTTGTGGCGCGTGTTCGTTGCGTTGTTGTTGTGGTACATTGGATGTTTGTGACGACGACGCAGCTGCGGCGTTACTATGTTCGTTCTCACCCGGCTTTGACTCGTCGTTGGGGTTCACCCAGAAGGCAAGGATGGCCTGGATGAAGGACCTGCCCTTCAAAAGGGACTTGAGAGCGGCGATGAGGGCACTCCGTAGACTCGTCATGGCGGAAGCGAGTGACTGCATGACACACTAGGAGAGGGAGAAGAGAGAAAGGGGAAAAGAGAAGGAGGAAGAAAAAATGAAAAAGAGGGATCAACAAGAGACTGGGGGATCATGACCTTTAAGCAAAAACAATAACTCGATGAGATCGAGACGCAATGGCCAAATGTGGAAAAGAAGAATGGGGTGAGCCCCAAGGGGGAAGAAATATGGGTGTGAGAGAGAAAGAGAAAGAGAAAGAGAGAGAGAGAGCGAGAGAGCGAGAAGAAGCGGGAAGGAAGAATGACAACAAAATGGCACGGAATGGGGCAGTGGTGAGACGCAGAGAGTGTGCAGAGTGCAGGATGCTGCGTGAATGGCGTCTAACACGAAGAGAACGTTGTTTGTGGCTTCCTTTCTGGGGCTAAATCTGCGCCGTTAAGAGTGGCATGCGGACAGGCTCCAGTAAAAGAAAGGAAAAGACGAAGGTGACGATCGAAACCAAGAGGAATGCAGTCGTAACGATGCCTGAGAGTTTGAACACGCAAAGCAACCAATACGAACGTTAAGGCGTCGGAACGTCGAGTCGTCTGGCCGCTGGCGAAACGTTATGAACGTGGCCAGGGCGTGGTATGTGGTAAAAAGGTTGAGGTACCGGTCTCAGAACCAGTGGGAGGCGAATCTGAATGCCACGAGAGGTCCTTCTGAACAAAGCAAGCGGAGGAAATAAAAAGGAGGAGGGAGAGAAAGGTGGCCAGAGGATCGGGCAACGAGAACAAGTTGCTGATCGGCCGGGCCAAGTCTCTCGATTTTCTCGTCTTCCGTGTTTGCAGGTAGTATTGCTCCCGGGAACGGGATTGGATGCAAGGCCAGGGGGGAAGAGACAGAGAGAGAGGAGGGAAAGGGAACAAGGTTACTATGTGAAGCAACAGCTGATGGGCATAGGCACAATGTGGGTTTTGTGTGGGCGGCGAGGCGTTGTGGACTCTCTCTTGTTCTATCTCGTCTGCAAGGGCTGTCTCTGCGGCTTTGTTTTCTTTGGTTCTGAAGTAACAAGGCGGCGGGAGCGCGGCGGCAGGACGGTCGACGTGGTATCAGCCAGGTCCCAGCCGAGAGACGAGCGTGGGGAGAGGTGAGGTGCAAGGTGCAAGGTGGTGGTGGTAGTGGTACGGCTTTGTTCGTTCAAGTGGTATTAGTCGATTTTTTGGTGTTGTTTCTGTTGTGGTATTCGTATCCAAAAGCGAGACCCAAACGTGGTAAGAAAAAAGGAGGGGCCCTAGGGACCCGATGGAAGAAAGGAGCAGAAGAAGCGGAGCCCCCTTTTGGAGCACACGACGAGCTGTTTGCTCTTTCCTTCTCTGGCCTGAACTTGATACAAAGTATCTTTCTTGCTCTTGGCTTTAAGAAGGCTCCAGGGCGGATCCTTGAGCAAAGGCAGGAACGACGGGCGTTTGAAGCAAGAGAGGGAAAGAGCCTTTCGTCACGGAGCGAGAATAGGAAGGAAAGATGGGGTCCAGATGTACACACGCAGCCGGGGCAAGTACAGAATGCTGTGTATTGGTGTATTAGAAAGGGAAAGAACGGTGGACAGGAGACAGGCTGGGGGAAGACACAAACAGAAACGTGTTAAGCGGCTGAATGAGCGGTCCAAGGGTAGGGGTGGCTGGATCCGGGACGAAGCACAACAGATGGTGATGGGCAGAGATGGCTCGGACAGGCCAGAGGCAACCACAGCAAGTGCTACCACATACGAATCGCCACCGCCGCGAGTGTGCAATGCAAAAAGAGGTACGGCTCAATGGCGTTGTATGTTGTGGAGTTTGAGGTGGAAAGGGTGGGGGGTGTAAAGAAGCGAAATGGGTGAAGGGGGTGAAAGAAGAAGGCAAAGATGGCGCAAAGACAAAATAAGGTTGCCGGAGGGCGATGTGCTTGTTAGAGACACAACGTATAAAGGAAACAAAGGGTCAAGCTAAGATCATATCCAACGCTTGGCAATGTCCTGTTGTTCTGTTGGACTCTTCTAAAGCTGAAGGAGAAAAGGAAAACGTAAGTCCCAGATTGGGGCCGTAGATATGTCCTCGAAAGAGGAGACGTCGCCCATAAACGACTGGTCAAGGCACCAGATTGTATTCGTGTTTGGGGGAAGCCACGTCCCAGAAGCCCATGCCAAGAAATAGGGTTTTGAAAGTGAGGGACGCGTTAAAGGAAACGACACGAGAAAGATGCACAAGAGACACGCAGTGTAGGGACGACCCGAGTACTGGCGAGGTTGGGAGGTGTGTGTAACAACGGAAAGGGTCGAGAGAGGTCCGGTGTCGAGAAAGGCGAGAAGGGAACCAGAAACAAGAGACCACATGAGACCGCGTCAAAACAAGTGGGAAAAGAACTCCCCAGAAGGCAGACAGATACAAGCTCGACAGGAAGAAAGCTCTCGCCCCAAATGCCCGGACCCGATTTTATTTTTAGGTTTGCCGGTCCTTAGCTTGTGTGTGCGTTGCTCTGCTCCGAAAAGATGGTTTAATTCTTGTTTGTTCATTGTCGTATCGACGATCTTACGTGTGCATTGACAAGCACCACGGGCCTTTCGGGCGCTGGACTTGGTGACAGATCAATGCTGCATCTTTAGTATCAGTTCACAATGTAGTGAGACGACGTAAATTCGCGGAGAGGTACTTGAAGGCTGGTCGGTTCTCTCCAGAGGCTCTGCTTCGGTCGAAATAATCCGCTTCTTGCGGCCGCCAACGGCCAACCAGATTCGTATTGCTGTGCTTCGTAATACCGGCCAAACGAAACAAGCCAGTTTGAGTGGAGAGCACCCACGCGTGAGGGCGGGGATTATCACACTCAGCTATCAGAATAGGAGGCAGGGGACCAGGAAGATCACGGTGACAAGCAACTCTGGACAAGAGTGAAGGGCAACTGTCGATCTGCAGCTTCAGTATGCCCAGGCCACCAAGCCGAGAGAGGCAGTCGCGTGTCCACCATTGGGGGCAGTCGCGAGTGTTACTGCGGCTTACAAGCTACAGGCGACAATACGGCCGCTAAGTCTGATAAAGTGCAGGCATCTCCTGCCTCACTCATCGTTGCAAAACTCACCAAATGTCGGGTCTTCCAAGACAACTCTACTCAGTAGTTACAGCAAAACATAGCCAGGTTCTTGCAAAAGGTGCCGCTGTGGTTGCTGATGGTGCTCAACATACCCCACACCCCTGTCGGCGGGTTTTTGTTATTTTATATTTTTAAGGCTGTAACGTTGCCTTGGAGGGGAAAGAGGCTCGGGAAACATGAGGATCCACTTTTAACACCTTCTCCCCAAAAAGGCACCGCCCGTCAGACCAGCCAACCAGAATGCTCGGAGAACGACGTGGTTCAGTTGCCAAAACGGGCAACGGCGCCTGTCTAACACCAACCAATGGTGGCGCGCTTGCCAAGCAGTGCACTAAAACGGAGTTGGAGAAACAACGGGGGAAAGGTTGCACTCACGCCTTCATGTATCTATCTGCACGATTTGTTTCGTACTTATTGGGATTGAGATTGGTGATGGGCAGGGAATGAGCTAGACATGTGCTGGATTGTGGCTGCGTCTGCGCCACAGATTCACGCTGAGATGGTCCAAAGGGGGAAAGACCGGTGACAGAGACACAATGAGGGACGGAAGGAACGAGAGGCACCGATCACGATGGACGATGTACGGCGCCGGCCCAGGCCCAGTACCTTGCAACGACTGGCCCTTTACCCAAAACATGCCCATTTATGCAGCCCCTTTCGTTGCATCTTTTCTGGATTGAGCCTCCCCTCGTGCTCTGGTTTTGTTCTAGAATTTCGATTTAAACATTGGAGGCATTTAGCTTCCATCTTCGTTTCCTATTTCGCCAACTTTTTTTAATTCCCTCTGCCGCTCGTCTATTTCTTGTTCTTGTTATATGTTTGCATCCCATTAATACCACGGCACATTAATTACACTCGGTAATCTAGCCTCTGCGGAACATTTCAAGCCGATCAGTGGCATCGGGAGCCGCCATTGCCATTGGTTATTTAATTCATGATTTTTCCCTTCCCGTCCTTTGTTTTCCTTTTCATTATGTTTTCTATATCGTCCCATCATCACCGGCGCCGGCACTGACAATTCGGGACCACGTCCAGACAGGTCTGACCCGATGTCCGGGCATGTGTTCGTAAATAATCATTAGTAATGGTGTCCGTTATCTTGCCTTCTTTACTGCCGAATACATATTTACTGGTTTCGCTCCCAGACTGGAAAGCTGCTAGAAAAACCAACGTAGAATGACGCAGAGAGAGAGAGAGAGAGACAGAGTTAGCAGGCTAAACTTCACGACTTAGACACGTGCAACACATTGTGGCTCCGTGCTCTTCCACATGGCCTGCAGAGAACGTATTTACGTCATCCGGAGCAAAACAAGATGGACAAAATCGATGTTGCTTCCTATCCACTTTTTCTCACTCTTCAACTAACAGCAAGCTGCCGTCGACGGTCGGAGAGACATGTCACCACATTCGGAGTGTGAACTAATCGTTACGGAGTTTGCATTACGGAGAAAGAGGCCTGTCGGAGTGGGTAGCTTACAGTGCGCATGATCTCCGTCCGCACGGTCTCGGTCCCAATTCTTACCTCTTCGCAGTGCCTGTCAGGTTAGCGTCCGTGGCCTCCGTTCTGATGGTGACGAGGCTCCACAAAACTGTTCTTTCATACTGGTTTTTTTTTCCGGCGGCCTTCTTTACAACGAACAAATGGGCCAATGAACTTGAGAGGAGCACCACTAACAACGTTCCATCTTGCAAGGCATCTCCTTCTCCGACACTGTTTTCAAAAGCATTCTGGAACTTTCATGGTGGCACGTCCGCAACAGACAATCTGATGGGCCAAGGTCCCGGCTGGTCCTTTTCCAATTGCCACGGTCTAGGGCGTAGAATCGCGAGATCCGGGGAGACAAAAGGCGTATTCAACTCCAAGTGGTGCATGCCATTACCAGTACTCGAAAGATCGCACTTATCAAAGCACCGAATGTTAGTCCCAGTGGTGCCGGAACAGCTCTGTAAGCACCAGCAACGACACAAAGAAAAACCATGACGAAAAAAAAAAAAAAAAGATAAATGAGGCAACGCTGCACAACGGTCGACCGGTGACATTTCTTGTGGAGATGACGCATCAGAGCGAAACAGCAGCGTAACGAGGCATGCATGGGGCAGACGAACGCCGCACGGCGTAACCGTCCGAGACCCGCGTGTAAGTGCTCCAAACAAGTGAGAGGTGTGAGCATGAAGGGGACAGGCATCGGGGAGGGACGTATGTCTGTGTAAGTGCAGGATGGTCGGTCATGGGAGAAAAAGTTGGATAGCGCTGGTGACCATGTCGTAATGGAGCATTCGGACAGAACCAGTAACTGCCAAAGCAAGGGCGAAACGGTAGGACGCCAGTCAAGAAACCGA
The DNA here is from genome assembly GCA_001630435.1 of Sporothrix globosa. Classification (NCBI taxonomy): domain Eukaryota; kingdom Fungi; phylum Ascomycota; class Sordariomycetes; order Ophiostomatales; family Ophiostomataceae; genus Sporothrix; species Sporothrix globosa. The sequence continues at coordinate 4,452,488 of LVYW01000002.1, forward strand.
TGACTACGGAGTGTTTTTAAAAAAAATAGTGTGCTTTCGCCACGAGAGGAAGGGGCGAGTGGCCGATTGAGCGGGTGACCGAGAAGAAACCATCACTTGTCCGGCGCCTTCCTCGTGGTGTGATGCGCCTTTGCACCTTCCTGCCCTACACCCAATGTGCCCTTTGATCACCACCGTCCACATCTTGCGGAGACCTGGGGGGAAGGAACGACAGGCGGTAACACTGGGTCCTTAGGTGCTGTCACAGTGCCACTTGCCATACATTTTTTTTTCGATATGTTCTCTTTTTGTTGTATCATAATGGTTCTTCTGGAAGGTACGGAGTGACGCGTTACCTGTTACTCCAGCCACTCTTTCCCTTATCTTCACTGCCTTTCTCCCTTCCTCTTTCTTTCTCCTCTCCTTCTATTTTCTCCTCCTTTCTTCTTTCTCTCTCTCTTATTGTTGTTCTTTCTGTTATCTTGTTCTCTCGTTTGTATTATTTAGATACCCAAAAGCCAATAGACTTCCATTATCTCTCCTCTGCTTGTGAACATCTTCTTGAACCAGTTTATCATCTTCCATCACCAACGTCATCGAGGATCAAGCTTATCCAATATTCCAGGCTGCCACTCTTTTTCCCAGCTCCCACTCCCATTCACACACACACCCACACAACCCGTCAATATGCGTCTCATCATCCGCGACGACGAGGACCAGGCCAGCGGCTTTGTGGCCAACTACATCGTCGACCGCATCCGCACATTTGCCCCCACGGCCGAGCACCCCTTTGTCCTCGGTCTGCCCACCGGCAGCAGCCCTCTCAATGTCTATGCCCGTCTCGTTGAGGCGTACAAGCAGCACCGTGTCTCGTTTGCCCATGTCATCACCTTCAACATGGACGAGTACGTCGGTCTCTCCCGCGACCACCCCGAGAGCTACCACACCTTCATGTGGACCAACTTCTTCAGCCACGTCGACATCCGCCCGGAGAACGTGCACTTGCTGAACGGCAACGCGCCGGACCTCGAGGCTGAGTGCGCCATGTACGAACAGACTATCCGTGACTGCGGTGGCATCGATCTCTTCTTGGCCGGCATTGGCGAGGATGGTCACATTGCCTTCAACGAGCCCGGCTCCAGCCTGGTCAGCCGCACGCGCGTCAAGACGCTGGCCTACGACACCATCCGGGTCAACAGCCGCTTCTTCGGCGGTGATGTCGATGCCGTGCCGCGGTGTGCGCTGACCGTCGGTGTGCAGACGGTGCTGGACGCCCGTGAGGTGGTGGCGATTGTGCTGGGCCCCCGCAAGGCGCTGGCGCTGCAAAAGTGCATCGAGGAGGGCATCAACCATATGTGGACGCTCTCGAGCCTACAGCTCCACCCACACCCCATGGTGGTTTGCGACGAGGACGCTACGCTTGAGCTGCGCGTCAAGACGGTCAAATATTTCAAGTCCATTGAGCAGGTGGCGCGGACGCAGGGCTTTGAGCAGGCTCTGCCGACGCGCCTGCGGGTGCGGCCCGATGCCCGGTCGGACGTCAACGGCAACATGAGAATCAACACGTCCGTGCCCAGCGTAGCGACCGCCTCAGGCACCACCACCCCGCTTGTTATCCCCTCGCCTATCAAGCCGACGCCGAGCTTTATCCTGGTGCATGGCGCACCCGACACGCCGGATGCCTCGCCCACGATGTCCTCTAAGGTTGGCCTGAACGCGACGACGGCAGCCGCGAACGCCACGCCCGGCGGTAGCGACGTCGAGTCGGACCTGGATCTGGTGCCCGACCGGATGGGCGACCGCATCCCAGTGCCTAAGGGTACAACCGCTGCAGGCAGCGGCAACCTGGGCGTGGTCCCCGTTTACCGCCGTCGTCTGACCCCGACGCCGGAGCAGCAGCAGCAAAAGAGCTTTGGCCGTGTCAGCGCATAGGCGGCTGCCGCGTTTGGATTGTCTCGCTAGGTCTTTGCTTTGAGTGTTCTTTTTTCGGTGGTTTTCTCTTCTGGAGTTTTGCACTTTTATCGTCTTCTTCATTGTCATCGGCACACTACCGCCGCCTACCATGGATTACTTTTTCCGGCTATCTAAAATGCGTTACTTTCTTCTCACCATGCGTCTTGCCTGCATGAGTTTTCTATTCATTTTTATTCTTTTTATTTCTACTCTGCAAAGATTACATACATTGCCTTCTCTTTTCTGTCTTGACGATTAACAAAAAAATAAAACTACAAGGAACAAAACTAAAACGAAGATGTTTTAAGAATAATCTCTTTACCCTAGATATACGTACTAATACCTCTGTGATACCCGATACATGGTAAAACCTTAAATGGCCATAAGTCCTTTGATTCGTGCCAACAAAAATGCCTTCCTCTTTTTCAGTGTAGGTAGGATACTAACATATCTTCTGTGGAGAGAGTGCTGATATGCCCTGCGTTGAACGACCGTTATACTGGAGGGTAACGTGACGTCTTCCATCGGTTTGGCTTCTAGTGTATTACTCAGAGATGTTGTCTTCTCTGTGGGATACAAGGCATGTTTGGGTTCCTTGTCAACTCAATTGCTGTACTAGTGCCTCGTGTTACGAGCACAACAACGACCCATTAATCAACTTTCTTGTTAGCTGAGGTACTTCACTGCAGTTGGGACCTTGACAAGCGGTCATATATGTAAGTCACCAAGTCTAGACAGTGCCGGTTTTGCTGATCCGAATCTCCGTCAATAGTTTCCACAGAGTGATGCCCATCTGGCCATGTACCCGGCCCCGTTAGAGAGAACAACAAATGTTTGGTGCCTGGGACGCGACATGTAGACTGAAGTAGACTACTCACTCAATATTAAGGAGATATCCAACTTGCCGTGCGACGGTGCCAGTAGTCTCAAAAGAATATCCTAAAGAGAATCTCCACGATAGATCTCGATGACGAAGAAATAGACGACGAGAGAGAGGAGAGAGAAGAGATAAACCACCTGCCATGAGATTCGTCTCAGGGATATCAGACGGACGAATTGTCACAGATATTCTTCACAAGAGAAACACACAAAGTGAGGGAAATCCAAACATCTCTTTGTAGCCTGAAGCTACTTAACACCTCGTCAGCTTGTTCGCGTGTAGCACATAACCCCTTCGCCAGACGTGGATTACCGCCACTTGGCATATTCATGAATTCAGACAGTCTTCACTAGATGTTGACGTTCAGCCTAGATGATAGTCCTGGGGATAAAAAGCCATGTCCAAGACGCCATGCTCGTTTCAAATACCTGCGGCCAGCTCACCGGTACAACTCGGCGCCGCCGCCACTATGCTCGACAATGATGCGTGACCACGAATCATGAACTTTGTTGACCGAGACAATCCCTTTCCAAGACAACATACGGCTGCATCTGCTGTCCAATCAGAGTCGAGGCCGCGTGGGACGGGGAAATGTATGCCCTTTAGCGCCTAACAAAGCCCAAGCTTGGCTGCCGCCCTGGTGAAATACGGGGGACTACGGCATACGATTGGGCACTGACCGCCCTACTCACCACCTATCGCCGCCCAGAAACCACTGTTGCCACCTGTTTTCTGATGTAATACAGGCAAGTGGCTCCCATAAGCTTTTGCCGCCGCTTCCTGTCGAGCTCCCTTCCCTGTTACGCACATGGTGCGCTATTCTGTCGCTCTCCCGCTGTCTGCCCGGCCGGTCTACTCGCTGGCTCAGCCACTGATTTACAGCGATGCTGCCGTACCAGCTTGTGCTCACCACTTGAACGGCTCCTTCCTTTCCATCTGCAAGTATCTCGTCCAAAGTACCGCAGTTTCCTTCTGAACGTCGTACGCTCCTGCCTCACATTCTGTCATTATCTGTGTTGCCCTCCTTCTCCTTCCCATTTGTCGCCATCGCCACATTCTGGTGGCATCTCCCCTTTTCCTGGACTCGTTTCTCCCTCATCGCGTCTCGGCTTTCCATCTTCCCGACGAACCCCAGTTCGCCCATATCGCCCGCGATCCTCGTGCTTCACTTTCTGCCACACTTTCTGCCGAACCCTTGCCCGCTGCCTGCTCCCCTTTCCTTCCTTTTGTTCCATATTCAGCGACTCAAAAACAAGGGGCCATCGCATCGCGACTTCGTCATCTTTCTCGCTTTTCTGTATGTTTTGGCTTCACTGTAAGCCTACTGCCCCCTTACTCGTGCTTCCCCGTTCATCTCCTCCCTCCCCACCATCCAGACCTATGTTGCTCCACTTTTATCTGCTACCATCTAACGCCTTCGCACATCGTCGCTAGCTCCAGCCTTCTCCCTCTCACATCCCATCTCCTCATTTCAGCTGTTTTCTCAGTCTTTCGTTTCCCTTCTTGCTTCCCCCTTTTCCTCCTCTCGCTCCAAACTCTGCTTCTCCTCCTCCAATATGCGACGAGCCAACAACGCCGAAGCTGCCGTCCATTTCGCTCCTTCGATGACTTTGTCACCCTGTCCTTTTCGTCATTGACTGCCGGTAAATTGAGAGCGTCCAAGCTGCCGGAGACCTTCCTCGACCTCGACTCTTACCTCTGGTTCCACCTCCCTCCTTCTTGTCCTTACTTGTGCGATTTCCTGTACTGTACATACCAGCGAAGCGATAAAAACAAAAAGAAAACACGTCAAAATTCGGAAAACGCCTCGACGCGAACCTCCAGCGTGCGCATCACTGCGACTTATCTCCTCCATACAAACACCGTGGCCATCACACGACGCGACTCCCAACGATACCCAACACGAGACAACGATCAATCACGATACCCTGAATTTCGAGCCACCCATCTCCGATAATACATACCCACGACGCTCACCCAACCATCATGGTGTCCGACGAGACCTACGACATCTGCCTCCCAATCCTCCAGGATGCCTCTCTCGAGGAAGAGGACAAGATCGACCGCCTCGAGTCCCTTTTGAAAAAGGCCACGACCCTCCAGGGCCAGTCCCTCGAAAACGCAGTATTAGATGCTGTCTGGCGATATCGCGAGGGCGGCGGGACTGCCACATCGCCGCCGCCCATCCGTCAGACCATCCTGCGCCGGCCCTCGCCCGCCTCTTGGCGCGGCTCCAACACCCCACTTTCCGGCTCGCCGCGTCTCGGGGTGAGCCCCCTCGTGCCCCCAGGCTTCGTCCCGGCATCCATTCAAGGCGCTTCTTTCCCGCCGTCGTTTACACGCAACAACAAATCCACCGCCGCCTCACCATTCGGCTCTCCCCGGCCCTCGCCACGTCTCGGTTTTGCGACCCCTGTCATCCCTCACAGCCCCAGCCTCAACGCCTACGAGTTTGCCAGCGATCACACACCTGCCGCTGAAATTTTTGGCGACGCTCAGCAGACAGACAATGTCGACTGGCTGGTCAGCGATGATGCCGTCAGTGTTACCTCGTCTCTAGGAGGTGGCAGCGGTACCGGTTTCGGCGGCGGTCCTGGAAGCTATACGGGCAGCGGCTTTGCCTCGGGAACGGCAACACCCTCTTCCTCGAGTGGTCTCAACGCGGCCGCGCCCGAGTTCTCCTTGTCATCCCTATCCTCGCAGCAGGTGGACATGACGCCCTACGATATGCTTCGCTCCATCTTGGGTCCGTCGCGCACCGACGACGAGATCGACGCCGCCCTGGCCATGCACGGCTACGATCTTGGCGCGACCATCACGGCGATTATGGAACAGCAGCAGCAGCAGCAGCAGCAGCAAGAGCCGCAAGAACCGCAACAGCCGCAAGATGCCGCCTCATTTTCTCTGTCGGCCCTGGGATCGGGCGTCGCGTCAGTCCCGCCCGCGCCGACCTCCATTGCATCGTCCATGGACGACTCTTCCGGCGGCGTGCTCATTGGCAAGGCCATGACCCCTGACGCGCGCCCGAGCACACCCGCCGACCAGAAGTCGGGCATCTTATGCAAGTTCTTCTTGTCGACTGGCCAGTGCCTTCGCGCCGACTGCCGTTTCAGCCATGATCTGAGCAACCACATCTGCAAATACTGGGTTGCTGGTAACTGCCTCGCTGGCAATACCTGCGTCTTCTCACATGACCCGGCACATCTCATTACCCGCCTGAACGTGGACGGCACTAGCACGCCGCCATCGCAGCCCAGCGTCCACGACTATAGCGCGTTCCCCGTCCTCCAGCCGCAGCCTTCCACGCCCGAGCATCTGTCCCTCTTCCCGGCCTCGGGATCGTATCCTGCTGTCGGCCTCACGCCGCCCCCAGGTTTCAAGCTACCCGGCTTTAGCGGTGCAGGCGGCCTAGGTGACGGAATCTCGCGACCCCGGTCGCGCCCCAGCAGCCGGCACCAGATGCATCGCCAACATGAAGGCGGACACCACAGCCACAACAGTAACAATAGCAACAATAACAGCAACAGCAACCAAGCGGCGCCTTCCATCGACGATACCGAAGCGTTCCCGACGCTTGGGTCGGCCGCGTCCTCAGCCCGAGCCGTGAGTGGCAAGAAACACCACGGCAAACGTGGCGGCCAGGGCCACAAAGACGGCACCACCATTGGCTCGGGTGCAAGCGCGCCATTTACGCCGAGCTCGCTCGCAGATGTTGTTAAGATGTCACCCTCGCCGACGCCCGAAGCCTCGCTGCCACGACCCGCGACCATTCGCAAGCTGGGCCGCAACGGCAGCATGGCCAATATGCGCAACGGCGAGACCAGTGCGGCCGCTCAGGCGATCCCGACGCCCAAGCACATCCCCTGGCTCGAAACAGGTGACAGGGCCAACAAAGCCTATCTCAAAGCGCGCCAGGAAGCCATTAAGCACGGTGGATTGCGCAACAAATTTTTGCAGAGGTGGGTTTTTATTTTCTATCTTTTTTCTTCCTTTTTCTTTACTAGTTGTTGGATCTTTACTGACATACTGTAGCGCCGCACAAGCATGGAACCGCAACGACGCGCGCGCCGCCAAAGCACTGAGCCTGCGCGGCCAGAGTGAGAACGACTTGATGCGCAAAGCACACCGCGAGGCCGCGCGCGAGCTCTACGAGGAGCGCAACCGGTTTGGCACGCCGACGTCGGAAATCTACGTGGACCTGCACGGCCTGCACCCCGAAGAAGCCGTCGAGTACCTGGAGCGCGTGCTGCTCGATAATGGCAGCGAAACGAAGCCCGTCTATGCCATTACGGGCACGGGCCACCACAGCAAGAACGGCAAAGACAAGGTCGGCAAGGCCGTGCGCAACTTTTTGAACGAGTGGCGCTACGCGTATCGCGAGTTCTCTGTGCCCAGCGACCGCAACAACATGGGCGGCATCCTGGGCATTGATGCGCGCAGCTGGGACAAGTCGCTGGGGGGCCGGCCGACGGCGCCAGCGTCCAAGGCGTCGACGAGCACGGCTGTTGTGGAAAATGTCGACATCTTGTCTCAAGGCGTCGAGATTGGCGACGGCAAAGTGAAGCTGCTGGTGCGGGACTCGTCGGTCGCAACCAAGGAGGTACCGAAAGGGGTCAAAGCTGGGCGGTAGGAGATGGGCGTAGTAGGTTGGGCGTGGCGAAGGAAAGGAGAGCAAATGTGATAAACGGGGATATCAATATCTTCATATTGGTGGCAGTCTTCTTAAGATTCTAGATAGGATTTTGAAGAGGCCCCTGGGGACAGAAGCTGACGACATAATGAATATAAAACATTACATCAAAATTAAGGAAGCCCTTCGTTTACTAATTATTTTTTTAAAAAAAAATAGTTTGGATCCTTCATCATCTCGTAATCACCCCAGTTTGCTACTGTCCACGGGCTCATTACTGTCACCGCCCCGCCGACCGCCGCCGAGCAACTGCGCCACTGTCCTGTTCCTTCCCCTGGTCTGTAACACCACCACCGCCGCCTTACCATTATTGTCTACAACGCGTTGTTCAATAGATAAAATTTTCGGCACCAGATACCTAGTCGTCAATGGGGCCATTGTTGGCCATCAAGTCAGCCAAGTAAAGTGCAGGATGGTGGCATCCGCTTATATAAATTTTAAACCTCGGGTGCGTAATACGTTCATACTTAAATAATTTTTGGAGCCAATTCTTTCAACGACAAATAGCCGGTCGAGAACCGGGCAATTGGCTTAGGTGGTATAGCGCCCGCTTAGCATGAGCAACATCGCTATGTCAACCTGCGGGAGGTCCAGGGTTCGAGTCCCTGATTGTCCAAATTTTTTTGGTAGTTTTTTTTTGTTTTGTTTTAAACACTGCAAGGTTCGACCGGCAACGGGCCTGGGTTCGATTCCCAGCAAGTCCGTCTGCTTCATATTGCGTTTACAACTCGAGTTTAAAACTATCGCGACTAATGAACTCTAGCGTGTTTTCAAACCGTCTTGCAGAAGGGGCAGTGAAGTTTTTGGCAAGTACGACAAAAACTGGAATCGCGACACGTCCAAAAGGAAGACGCGAAACGAACGACAGGAAGAGCAAGGAGAAAGGACGGTAAGTGTGGTGGTGCCTGACGTACTGAGGCATGCGTTACGAGCTCCGAAAATACTAGATATCCCGGTTATTGCATGCCCTGGGGTCATGGTAAATTGGCAGCTTGTGGGAACTCCCTTTGTCGCGATGTTTGCTTTTATATACTCCGTATTTTGTTTGCTATCAAAATTGGCCTACGGAAGGATCAAGTTTCTGTGTTGCCACCGTCCGCAACCTTTCGTCTCACCTTTGAATTATCTCCTACAAACGCATTTCTGCATCGACGACGAACTCTTTATCAGTAGACGGTGAAGTGTTTGATCCGTTTCGTCTTGCTACTACGCGAGTTGCCTGATTTTATTTTTGAGTCCAACAACAATGCACCTTGATCGCACCGTTGTGCAATGCTGTTTCCTGTTTCCTAAGTCCACAAGAAACAATGAGCCTATAATCTTCTCTAATTGTGGCTTTGTAGAATCATTTGGTTTCTATTTTTCTAAAAACAAACGTAAAATAGAAATGATAAGATTTTTTTTCTTACAAAAAAAGAAGAAGAAAAAGAAGGAAAGAAAAAGAAAAGATAAGAATCGAAGAAAAAATGAAAATAAAAATAAAAATAACAACAAAATTAAACCGCCGTGACAAACCAACCAAAATATACTTTGAAAGAAATGAAAGTAAAACCTACCAAACCGACAACGGCCTCGCCACAACTCTCCTGTCTTAATTAAACCAATGCCTAATATCAACGGACGTCTACACACACTTTAGCCATCGAGGGGTATTGCCAGGCCGGCCGTCACAAGCAGACGGCACTGGATATTGAGATAAATTGATGCTGGTGCATCGAGAGGCTTGCTCTATCGCTCAATGGCGAGAGGAGCATGGCACACTGGCGTGTTGCCCCTAAGAACACCAACATATCGTACGGTGGTCAAGATGACAAAGACAGCCGATCTGGTCCGGGTACTCTCCTTTCTGCTCCTCACTGTGGTGGCAGCATCGTCACTCCTCAACCCCGAAGACATTGTCGTTGACGCCGACCTCGACTATGGCAGCTTTCGCGGCGCCTATTCGGACGAGTATAACATCACCTAGTGGACGACGGTGCCCTTTGCGGCACCGCCTGTGGGCAGGAACCGCTTTCGGGCACCGCAGCCAGTGACACCGCTACATTCGTCAGCCTCTACGGCACCGTACAACGCCAGCCGGCCGTTTCCCATGTGCCCTCAGCGCGAGGCCAGTGGCGACGAGGACTGTCTGTATCTGGGCCTGTACGGCCGACCATGGACCACGGCCGACCGGCGTGCCAACCGGCTGCGGCCGGTGGTCGTTGTCTTCTTCGGCGGCGGGTTCGTTCGAGGGACGGCCGCGCTGGGTCTGCCACCGGCGGCGTATCCCGTTCTCAACGTCTCCGAGGCGAACAATGTGTTGTTTGTGTACCCCAACTACCGGACCAATGCGTTTGGGTTTCTGGCCGGCCGCGAAGTCGGCGCCGACGCGGGCGCCGACACCAATGCGGGTTTGCTCGACCAGCAGGCGGCGCTGCGCTGGGTGCAGCGGTACATCCATGTGTTTGGTGGCGATGCGGGCAGCGTGAGCATCTGGGGCCAGAGCGCCGGCGGCGGCAGCGTCGTGGCGCAGGTGGTTGCCTCAAGACGCTCGTCTTCCGCCGCCAGCGGCGACGACACGGCGCCCCTGTTCCACCGCGCCATGGCTAGCAGCCCGTACTGGCCCAAGACATACCGGTACGACGCGCCAGAGCCACAGGCGATATACGACGACCTCGTGCGGCGTGTGGGCTGCGATGACGACAAGAGTGCACGTGCTGGTAGCGACACACTTGCCTGCCTCAAAGCCGTGGACGTCCAGGCACTCCGCACGGCCAGCCTTGCCATAACGGCCGACCGCGACGCCACAGCGACATCGTCGTATGCGTGGGCGCCGGTTTTGGACGACACGTTTTTGCGGCAGCCTTTGTCGTCACTGACAAGGACGAGAATGCAGGGCGGGCGTGGCGTCAGTGCCGACACACTGCGTGCTGGCTTTGCCACATATAACACGCATGAAGGCGAGAATTTTGTGCCCACCTGGCTGTTCCCGAAACGCGCCGCTAATGCTACGGCGGACGACGACGAACGACAGTTCCACACGTGGCTGCTGCGATACCTGCCGGACCTGAATGCAGACGACGTGGCCCAGGTCGGCCGACTCTATCTGCGGACAGGCGATGTCGAGGACAGCGGCGGTGCGGATCTGGCCTACGCGGCTGGCAACCCCTTTGGCCGGGCCGGCCTCGTTTATCGTGATGTCACTCTGGCGTGTCCGGCATACTGGATGACGGCGTTGGCTGCAACAAGCTGGCTCGCCGAGTACTCCATATCTCCAGCCAAACACGCCAGCGACACGTACTGGTGGAACACGGTCGACAAGGCCCAGAAATCAGACCCATTACACTACAACGGCTACGCAGGCGCTCTGGCCTCGTTCTTTGCGACAGGCGACCCGAATACAAACAAATTGACAGCCGCGTCTGTTCCTGGACTGCCCGACACAGCATCAGGCGAGGAATGGGCCATCACAACTGACGGCTTTGCTACGTGGAGCCTTGCACAACTGCTGACGCGATGTGACTTTTGGCTAAGTATCGCGCCGCGGATATCTATCTGAAGAGATCTCGCACGCGAGGACAAAGAACAACGTCGTATTGGAATCAGATATCTCTCTCAACAGGCAGCCAATGTCGGCAAAGATCCAATAACCCCAACCGCGTCAAACATCTATATCCAAAGAAAATAAATCTTCGCCTCGCAACATGGTCACCGTCTAACTGAAAAGCAAAACCCAAGACAGCCAAAGCAGCCAAAGATCACCATAACAGCTCTAGCAGCTCCCTCTAATCAATCGTGTCGTCCCGCAGACGGAACAGTTGCGTCAGGACCTCGTCCGTCCGCGCCCGGATTGCGTTGTGGTACAGCCCGTTTGTCTCGTACACCTTGATGTTGCGAATCTTGCTGGCCGCCTCCTTGGCGATGCCGTGGTCCACATACAGGTCGTCGATAAAGGTCGCCGCGTACACTGGCACCCGGTTCATCTTCAGCTGGTCCTCGTCGTACAGCTCCTCCCAGTCGTCGTACGCCGCCACCAGCTCCGCCGCCTCCTTCATCTCCATGAGCTCGGGGTACGTGTCGAACATGAACGGATAGATCATCTCGCTGCTTAGCAGGATCGAGTTGCCAATCTGCTGCCTCTCCGGCGCGTGCGACGGGGGCGCCTCTGGCGCCACCACGTCGTCCGCGAGCCAGCTGAACTGCGGGAACTCGTGCTTCTTCTCCTCGTCGGCCTGGGACACGAGGTCCGTTCCCGCGCCCACGCCCACTCGATGTGCCGCCCACCGCGACGACACGCCTTTCTTGAAACAGTAGATGGGCTCGTGCAGGATCGCATAGAGCGGCATCACGTCCAGTGGGAAGAACTGCTCCACCTGCACCAGGGTCGGGCGCGTCAGGACGCCCACGCGCTCAATGTCGTGCCGCATCCGAAGCAGCAGCGTGTGCGTCGCGTCCACGCCGCCGTGGAACCCAAACATATACCCAAACGTCAGCACCCGCTTGAACGTCAGGTAGCCGCCGCTCGGCAGCGGCAGACGGTGGTCGGGCTGGCTGTACAGGTGCTGCGAGATGCGCTGCAGTGCGTCCGCGTCCTCGGGGAACTTGCTAAAGTACGCCCGGTTGCGTTCCACCGCCTTCCGGTACGTCGCCCGGTACACATCGTCGGCCGTCTTGCCCAGCGGCGCCATGCCACCCGTCATAAATACCTCGCGCAGTCCGTCGCTGTAAAACGACAGGTACGTTAGGCTCACAAACCCGCCAAATGACTGGCCCAGAAGCGACCACCGCTTTTTCAACGCCGGCTGGTCCTCCGTCAGGCACTTGCGCACCGCCTCCAGGTCCCGCACAATGTTATCCGCCCGGAACTTGCGCAGGTACGCCGCCTGCGCGTCCGGGCTGCCCCGCCGCTTCAGCGTTTCGGCACAGATCGCCGAGCTCATGCCCGTGCCGCGGTAGTCGAGGAACAGCAGCTGGTACCCGCGCGAGAGCATCGTCCGCGTGAACGCATAGTCCTGCGGCTCCCGGTTGCCCGAGCCGGGCCCACCCTCGAGATACGCCAGCCATGGTTTGGTAAACAAGTCCCGGAGCTCCTGCAGGCTGTCCTTGTACACCTTGGGTGTCTTGTTGCTGATTGCCGTGCCCACCCCGCCGTTGCTCGTGCTGCCGCCTTCGCTGAACGGAAATGTCGGCACTATCGGCTTCTCGTAGCGAAACGCCGCCCGTGCAAACAGCCGGAGCTTCTCGCCGTGCGGGTCGCTGTAGTCGAGTGGCACGTCAAAATAGAGCTCCGCCACCAACAGCTGGGCTGCAAATCCGTGCGTTAGTTATGTATGGAATTGACCTCAGCTGAGACAGAGACTCTGAGAGACAGAACGACAAAGACGCACAAGGTAGACGGTGGAGAAGGCTGCTGACGAACACTGCTGGCCCGGGCTGGATTGCCTGCCGAAGCAGACGAGAAGTTCCCACCATCGACATCGTAGCATCCGGTTCGGCGTTTGGGTCCATCCCCAGCGATTCGTTATGGCTCGTTGGTCTTGCCTCCGTTGCCTGAGGTCAAAGCGAAGTGAGGTTGGGGACCTGAGACTTTGACGAAACCAGCGTTGGCTGAGGTTGCTTGAGTGAGTTTGGGATCAAGTTAAGTCGCGGGTGATCGAGTGGAGAATGATAAGTGGCGCGCCGCCAGTTCGGATCTGGACCCGACACTACGTACGAGCGAAAGTATCGAGTTCAGCGAGGAGCAAATGCATCTGTCTTTCTGGAGCTCTGCTGAGCCATGCAGAGATTCAGAGATCTGAGGCTACTGGCAGCTTAGTTAGTGGGTGTGTGTTGGGCCACAACTGGCTGCTTTGTCCCAGTTAGCTCGATTCAACGCGTCGGCGGATAGGTGGGCCTGCGCTCGTGATCCAGCCTGGGCAGCAGACGAGCAGACAAGGATAGCAAACCGTTGATGATTCCAAACTGTGGTAGCTTAAGGAGTTGTGTACTGCGTACGAAAATGGGTATGACTACGATGCTCCTGTTTATTTATTTTGCAGCTTTGCTCCTGCCCTTTTACTACAGGTATTGCGGCCGACTGGATCTCCTAAACTGGAAGGTGTTGGTGAGGGGAAGGTACGTTGGACGAAGGCTTGAACCGCCACTCATTTTCACTCTATCTGGCAGGCGATCTGGGAGATCCATTAGTTGGGCCGACGCCAAGCGGTAGCTGGCTACTTGGGGAAAGAGACGAAAAGGGTAGGAACGTCTTGAGTGGATGGATGCGGTCATTGCGATAAGATAAGCGAATATGCAGCGCTATTCTGGCAAGAGCTCATTCGCTCGGTGGATCGCCTATGGAATGTCCCCGTGACAGCCATCGAGTTAGGCCTGAAGAGTGCCTAAAGAGGCCTGGAGAGGTCCTGAAGAGGGGCCACTCGCACACCTTATTGCTCCGTGTGAACAGGCATTATTAATTGACTTTGGGGGCCTTGGCTGGTCTTCTGCCCTTTCCGATCACGCTTGCCATTCGACCCTTTCCAGTGCCTGCCCTTTTCGATTCTCATCATCTCCTCACCACATCGGCTCCTCATATCGCCATTTCCCCCATCTCGTTCGCTCCTTCCTCGTCTTTTAAACTTCACCCTCTATTCCTTCCATTTCGTCGCGGTTCCGCGACTGTATTATCTAATCGGCTCAATTCACGCCTCACCGTTCTTTTCGCACACCAACTCATTTCGGCATCTCCACCTTAACGCAGAAATTTTCACTGTTTCTACTGTCTCCATTATCTTCCCGCCGAACCTGCTTCGACCAAACTTTCTCTCTTTCCAATACGATTGACGACGCCTGCCAATGGGATGAGCCGTCAAGGCGACACCCAGACTCTGGTCGAGTCGTTCTGTGCCCTCGCAGATGAGGTGCAGAATCTGATTGATCGCAAGACCATTCTCGAGCACAAGCTGCGGTTTGCCGCCGAGCAGGTGAGTCCCTTTGTTGGGTTTTCCACTCTGTACAACACGTGGCACCGGTGGCAATATGTCCCGTGCTTCTTCCATGATGAGAAGTTATTAGCTCTAGATCTTGAACCGCTTCGGCGGTCACGATAGACAACTTTTACCACTTTCTGAACGAAACACATGTCTGCCCTCTTCTACACCTCTTGCTTCCTCTCTACCCTTGACTCCCGAAAGCAAGCTAACAGGCTGCAGTACCAACAGCTCGCCGACAAGTATGCCCCGACTGCCCCCGAGGTGTCCGAAACCCTCGCGAACCTGCAAATCCCACCCGACGACCACAAGCCTCCCATTCCCAGTTCCTATGTCCCGCTGCCCAAGCGCGGACAACTGGCCGGCTGCAGCCAGCACCAGATTGCTCTGTTGATCCGGGACGGCCGGCGTGCCGCCCAGCAACTGACTGGTTCGCGTACCACGGACGGAAGCATCGTCGGCGGCGGGCACGGCAACAGTGGCGGTGGCGGTGGCGGCTCGAGTAAGGAAGCGTCGTCGGGCACGGCCATTACGACCATGTCGATCATGATGGAGCAGGACTTTACCGTGGAGGGCAAAAAGGGCGTCCTCGACTGCCCCTTTTCGGCCATCAAGCGGCGGCAACAGCTACTGCGACAGCAACAGCAGCTCGAGCAGGAGAACCAGCAGCTGCACATTACCGGCGGCAGCAGCAGTGCGCAGGTTGGCCTCGATATGGATCTCGATCACGACGATGCCGATACGGCCGACATTGCGGCTGCAGCGGGCCCACCTGGTACCCAGTCTGCCCACGGAGGCGGCGCAGCGAGCGGCGCAGCGGCCAGACCCCCGGTCGAGGATCCAATCTGTGCCGCGCTGGCGGACGAGAGTGCATCCCAGCACGGTGGAACATCGAACGGCGGCGCCCCGCGATGCCCCATCCGTTTCCTCGACCAGCACTCGCCGGAAGAGGTTGCGCACTACGTGGAAACGCACAAGCACCAGCTGCCGCGTAGCCACGCCATCTGTCTGAAGCGCTACAACAAGAACGAGGAGCAGATTCGCAAGATGGATGCCAAGTATGGCAATCTTGTCAACATGATCTCGGGTCTCGGCCACTTTCACCAGCCGATGCTGGCTTCGGTGGAGCCGGGTCCTGCTGGTGCGGAGGGCGGTATTCTCAGCGGTGGTGCCGTTCTGGGTGTCGACGAGCGTGAAGAGGGTGAAGTGGTCGACCGCGCCAAGCTCCATAAAGATTCCCACGAGCGCGTCAAGAAGTGGGCGAACGGCGTGTCTGCCAGCAGCGAAGACGCCGAAGACGAGGACTTTGGCAACAGTGGTGACCGTCATGATGATGACGACGGCCAAAGTGCCAACACTCGAGGTCGGCGTCGCAGTATGGCATATAGTGGTGGCCGCGAATCTAGTGGCAGCGGTGGCGACAACACGGAACCGGAGCGAGAGAGTCACTTTGACCGCCCACTCAAGGAGGTGCGTCTCGGCGAGTCACCGAGCCGGCCGTGGGGTATTGCCGTTCCCGTCTCGTCGATACCATTGGATGCAGCCGCACAGCCACCGCTGTCACCGCCTGCGGCCCCTGTTCGTATGCCGAGTCCTGTTCGTGCGCCTCCGACAAACCGCGCGCCTCCTGTTTCCCCCGGCAAAGCCCAGCCGGCACGCAAGTGCCCGTTTGACCACAGCAAGTTTGGCCTTGGCATCTCACCACCGCCCGGCCATGTTCCTATGGAGCCGGAAGAGACGGAGGCAGACGAGGCGGTCGAGACACCGGCAGAGACAACTCCCCGTGTCAGTGATAAACCCGATAAGACGGTCCAGACCGATCGACCATTCTCGCCGATGAAGCCTCAACAAGCCACTCCGCAGACCTTCACCCGACCTGCGTTTGTCAACCTCCCACCGCAGACGGCAACCCAGGGCAACACCGACGGAAAGAACACTGCTGGCCCCGTCCCGCAGATGCTCTTTACTGGCCCGGTGTTCATCGGATTCCCGATGGAACAAGCGGCGCAGTTCTTGCAAATGTACCACAACCCTCAGGGACAGGGACAGGGCCAGGGCCGGTAGATGGTGTTTACCCATCGCGAAACCTACTGTCCTCTTTTCTCTTTTTTTACCAACATCCTTGTATCCCATTTTGTAATGTTTTCCCCCCATGATTCATGTGCAACGATACCTGCTCGTTTGGAAGCTTTCCCTTTTCTTTTCTTTTCTTTCTTTTTATTCATCTCTGTTTACTTACTTAGCGTTGGCGTCTTCATTGTTTCTCTTGGCCATTTCTACATTATTATCTTCGGCGCGTCTGCTTTCTTGGAGCAGTGTATGACCATGCTGCGGCATCGACTCTTGTCTTGGATTTTTTTAGAGGTTTCATCACCATACTCGCCAGAGCAGCGTCGTTACTCAAATTGTCGGATACAATCTTATGCAAGGAGTCAAAGCCAGGTGGCCTTTGCTCCTTATTTCCCATCAAACTATCGTTTCTTCCTGAAGTGCATGAAAAATGAAGTGAATGAAAGAAACAAAATTTTATGTTTGTTTCTGTTTGTTTCTGTTTCTTGTCTATTGTATAAGCGCGCGCCTGAAGTAAATTATACAAAGAAAAGGACCAAAGGATGTGAGCAATCGTCGACAAAACAAAACGCCGAAATGCAAAGAACAAAACTAAGAAGCAATGGATACGTAGATGGCGATGACAAACCCCCAGGAAAAGGCATGCGAAAAACATTAGTATGGATAGCCATGTATTACACAACAAGCACTCGTCCCCGGCACTGCTACCGCTTCCCAGCCGGCGGCCGCTCACCGATTTCGCCGTCGCTCTCGTCGTGGTAGGACGCGTTTCGGCTGTGGCCGCCGGGCGTCGTGCTGCCGGCGTCATGGTCGTCGCCGCCGTCGCCGTCGGCAAAGTGGTCGGCGGCCCAGAGGGAAATGTCGTCGTCGTCCATGAGGGCGGCCACGTCGGCGTCTTCGGGGTCCATGAGCGGTGCGCTGTCGTCGTAGTCAAAGCTGTCGGCGCTGCCGCTGCCGGTGTCGGCGTAGACGCCCGCACGGCGGGAACCAGCACCAGCACCGGCACGGCTCCCTTCTTCAAGGCCCTCCTCCGCGGCAATCTCGGCGGCGCGGGCCATGGTGCGGCGGAAGATAAAGAGGCCGACACCGACGCCGATGAGGCCAAAGACGGCCATGCTGATGTAGTTGAAGGCCTTGGCGCCGGCGGACATGCTGTCGCCGTCCTCGGCCAGTTTGGCGAGCCGGCTGCCGATGAAGACGTGGACCAGCAGCTTGGGGCTCGCGATGGCCGTGCTGATGGCAAAGTTGAGCGGGGTGATGCTGGGGATGGTGGCCAAGAATCCGTTGCTCAGGCTGTAAGGCAGCGGGCAGAAGCGGACCGCCGCCAGCACCCAGATGCCGTCGCGACGCAAGACCTGGCTGAGGGCGACAAAGCGGTGGTTCGTGCCGACGAGACGGTCGACGTAGCCGCTGAGCACGGTGCGGCTGGCAACAAAGGCGGCGAGGCTGCCGATGACATTGGCGGAGGCGGCAATGGGCCAGCCCCCGGGGAAGCCATACACCACACCGGCGAGGGTGCAGGCGGTGCTGTAGCCGATAATGGGCGGGAAGCCCGTGATAAACACGAGCAGCCACACCAGGACCCAGCCGCCTGTTAGGTCGTGCCAACCCTTGGCAATGGGCCCCAGAGCGGAAAAGATGCGGTGGCTGTAGATGAGCATGAGGATGCCCAGAGTAAGGCTGACGGCGCCAAAGGCCACGAACAAGATGCGGTGCAAGGTGGAGAGGCGGATGTAAAAGGCGAGAGCGTGGTTGGCCGAGGCGTTGGCCCAGCGCCAGAGCGAGCCGGCGGTGGACGACGCAGTGGCGACAGCACCGCGGATGCCGCCGGGGCCACGACGCCGGCGCCCTCCTGCACTTCTAGAAAAGGAGGCGCGGCCGGTGTTTCTCCGGTTGCTTCTGCCACCACGACCATCACCACTACCAAACGAGTTCCGGCCGCTCGACCGCGAGGCGTTGCTGCGGTGCGAGTTGGTACGGTTGATGGAGAAGTGCGAGTGCTGCGGGCTGCTGTGGCCGGTGCTGCCGCCGGTATTGTCGGGACGAAGGGCCCACGCCGGCTGCGGCGAGGGCGAGGTCGAGGCCGACCGGGGGGAGCCGGAGGTCTTGATGTTCATGCTGGCGGGGACTCGGGGAGGTGGCGAGCGGGAGCCGCTGGGAGAGGGGCCCAGCGGGACGGCGGCGGCAGCAGAGACCGGCGAGTGGTAGTCGGCCATGATGAGGAGATTGGAGAGGGAGGTGCGGCCCGAAAGAGGGAGGAGAGTCGAAACAAAAAAGGGGGATGTCGAATGAAGCTTTCCGGACGAGCCGGGATATCCTCCTGAGGTATGTGGAGATGTGTGCTCGTCGCAGAGGTGCGCCCGACACAGGGGGAGGGCGCGACAGCGAAAAGGGGGGCTCACTGTCCGAGACAAAAAGCATCAATTCGCCATGTGAAGTGGTCGAGACGAAGGAGGGCGGTTCGTTAATCGATGTAGACGACAGGAGACGAAAAAAAGTCGAGAGGAAGAGGATTTGGCGATGTTCGCTCCTGCCGCAGACGTGTTTCTCTTGTGTCAGACAGACAGCCAGGGCGGCTGAGCAAGGGAAGGATCGAAGGAAGGGGCACAAGGAAAGTGCGTGTCAGCAAGAGCCAATACCACCCAACAGCGCGGTACGGGCGCCGCGGCACGTTTTGGGGACGCTACTTTAGAGCTCCAGTGGCAAACAGGAACAAATGTTCATTGAGGGTACGAAACAACGCGACATGCGACGTGCTGCGGGTGTTTTTGTTCTTCTGGGCTTGTCAGTAGGAAGTCCTCGTCAAAGAGTATATTACATTACTGATTGGTAGAAAGTCCCACGGCGGAGAACCATCCTTGCGAGGCTCTTCTGACTTGGGCTGTGTTAATATGCTTGTCGGAAAGAGTAGATCGATTCCGTCTTTCGTTCACTACGAGTAAGGATCAAGCTCAGGTGCGGTGCAGGTGGTTGCAATAACGATTGGATATCGAAAAAGACGTTGGCTGTCACGTATATAATGAGCCCGAGGAAGGGGGAGGCTTCTTAAATATCGAATGCTAACATAGAAAGTATTCGGTTTTCTCCGTCTTCTCTTTCCTTTTCATCTTTCCATATTATTAATTCGCAAGCTTTTACGCCGCTGCTTGAAAGAATGAAAGGAGGCTGCCGCACATAAAAGACGGGCAGTTATAGCCAGTTAACTGGCTGGCTTCAACGCTGCCTTGCTGCCAGTCCTATAGAGCTATTCGAAGCATGCCTTTCGTCCTCCAAGGAGGACAAAACCTTGATGTGCCCAAGAGACCGGGCCATAAACAGCAGCGCTCTGCGAGATATTAAGTAGCCACCTGGCGCATGGTTTGTGTTGCCAAGTCGCGGTGAGCGAGGCGCGTTACTCCGGTGAAATACGGGCAAGGTGGCTTCCGCACTATTAGAATTTAGGTGCAGAGTACTTAAGTTATTTTGGTTGGCCGTATTCCATTGACTAATAACCGGTCTAGAACCGGGCAATTGGCTTAGGTGGTATAGCGCCCGCTTAGCATGAGCAACATCGCTATGTCAACCTGCGGGAGGTCCAGGGTTCGAGTCCCTGATTGTCCATTTTTTTTGTCGTTTTTTTTTTCTTTGTTTTATACCACTTATCCACAAGCCCAACGGCTTCAGAGGCCGTTTGTGTAAATCGACACGCTGAATTTTTTTTGACGAGTAAGGAGGGAGGGCCTGTTTGATTTAAATGTAATGATACTACGAAAAGAACTAGATTTCCTTTTCTTAAGTCATTTTTGTTTTCTCGACCTCTCCTAAAAGTATTAATAATTTTGCTAGCTATAGATACAGATATAAATTTTCTCAAAACGACCTCGAGACGATGCCTCCGCCGCACAAGACGACCATCACACCAGAATGCCTATGAAATCTTTAGACCAAGTGCCAATGAATCGCGAGCAAGGAGACCAACACGCCGAGTCGTCCCAGAGAGCCGTTGTTCTGGGTCAACGGCGATGGAAAGCATTCTGCGAGTACAGTGCAGAAGTAGATGAATAGGTTCAGAAGTCGAAGATCAGCGACTCGGTCGATACGGCGGCGCATATGTATTGGATCACTAACTCAACCATGTAGCTTAGTATCGTCTGGTGTGTGTATCCATCCCAGCACGTTAACATAATAACTAATGCCACAAGAAGCCCTTTTAGAAGTTGTTGACACAAATCGTTTAATAGATAATTAACTTTGGCTGGGCTTGTGGCGATGAACAAAGACCGCATAGCTTAAATAACGTATTACGAATCTGACATGTATGTGCTTCATGTGAGCATGTTCTCGCCGGTTAAACTGCTGTTCCTGTAAATTTTGAATAAATCCTGTCAGTTTCGACGTTTCTTTACATTCGTATAGTAGGAGGAACATCTGTGGAATATGTCGTAGCTCCCTTTGTCGACCTCCTGGGCAGGTCACCCACCCCGTTCAACATGCCCACAATTGTAGTTGGTTTGGCTCTGGCTTTATTACAACGCCCTTGACCACAATCCACTTCCACTAGCCCAAACGCCACTCTCTACTGGAGTTTTTGTTTTCAAGCGCTGTTTTCTTATCGGTAGGCAGTCCGGGTTAGCTCCTCCTCCTCCTCCGCACTTTATTATCGCGGGAGTTTGTAACAACCACAACCACCAATCTGGAACTTTCACATTCTTCTTTCACAAACTATTTACACCTTTACCTTACAATGGCCACTCTGTCCGACAAGGAGGCGTTTGAGCTTGCGTACGAGGAGGCCAAGAAGGGGTTTGAGGAAGGTGGTGTGCCGGTAAGCCTCCAATTTGTATCGTCGGAGATGGCCGACAGTCCTTGCACAACGGCAGCTCCTCCTCATGCTCTGATTGTCTTTCTGATTTCTGTCCGCATACTGACCTACTGACAAACGTAGATTGGCGCCGCCCTCGTCTCGGCCGACGGCAAGCTCATGGGCAGCGGCCGCAACCTGCGCGTCCAGAGCGGCTCGGCCATTCACCACGGCGAGACGTCAGCGCTCTTCAACAGCGGTCGCCGGCCCGCCGGTGACTACAAGGGTCCGTCTTCGCTCCTTTTCACTTCACCCTGCCCGTTTCGGTACTGACAACCCCTCCCCTCCCTCCCCCACAGGCAGCACTATGTACACCTCGCTGTCGCCCTGCGACATGTGCACCGGCGCGTGCCTGCTGTACGGCGTGAGCCGTGTCGTCATTGGCGAGAACCGGACGTTCCTGGGCGGCGAGGCGTACCTCAAGCAGCGCGGCGTCGAGGTGGTCGTGCTGGACGACCCGCGGTGCAAGGCGCTGATGGATGCCTTCATTGAGAAGAGCCCGGATCTGTGGAACGAAGACATTGGCGTCGAGGAGCACACCCGCGTCAAGGCCGGCACGATTGAGGTTTAAAGGAGGTATAGGTTACGGGCGATACGGTCGGATAGGATAGACGTGGAGGGGGTCACAGACACAAGAATTGCAGCTGCGTGGACCGATGTGCTTTACAATGCGAAAAACGCCAGAACAGACTGCCTGTATTGTACGACTCGGCAAGTGAGGATCAAAAATTTTGCCTTCTTAAATTTAAATTTCTTAAAAAGAAAACGCCTCTCCTAAAGCGTGCAAAACAGAAAATCCCAATGACCTAGGTGAACGCAAAACCATTGGCTCTTCCCTGTTCGTCCCATTTTCCGTGTCCCTTGCACCGGATCACTTCCTGCCAGATTCCGGGAAATGGTATACGAAAATTGCAATAACAAATCAATGCTCAGACAATCAACAGTATCTCAAAAGAGGAAAAGAGGAAATGATGAAAAGAAGAAAACATGTAACGTACGCCAGAAAACCCAATCCAAATGAAACCAAACAAGGCAAAAAAAAAAAAGGTAAAAGTACATCAAATTAAACAATCGACACATGCCTTTCGAGGCAGTCAGGGTCTGCGACGAACGGTCCTTACGAAAGCAAGTTGCGCAGAGATGGGTTGGAGCTTGCCGAACTGCCGTTGCGCGGCTCACTAGGCCGCGGTGGCGGTGGCGCGGCGTTGTTTGCTGGACCGCGAAGCGTAAAGTCCTCGCGCGTCACATTGTTTGTGTTGAGTCCCACGTTCGTAAACGACGCATTCGACGAAGCCGATCGCTGCGGGTGCAGCATTTGCGCAAATGGATGGTGCGGGCTTGTGCTTTGCATATGCGGCGAATGCTGTGACGATCCGTGTGACGACCCGTGTGACGACCCGTGTGATGTTCCGTACGGCGCATGTCCGCCGTAGCTGTGCCCGTACGGGTCCCGGCTGTTGCGCTCGTGCGCCAACGGCGGTGGCGGACCGCCTAGGCTACGCCGGGGTGGCGATGGTGGGCGGCCATTCATCACGCTTTGGCTCATGTACCCGCCACCACTGCTCCCACTGTTCTGCATGCCGCTGAGTGGCGGCGGACGCAGGTGGTTGTGCGTGAAGCTGTTGCTCGTGCTTGCGCTGTGCAGCGGTTCACGACGCGACGGCGGTAGCGGTGGCGCTTGCGACGATGAAGGCGGACGACGCCAGTCAGAATATGACGACGATGAATACGGGTGGACAGGCGCAGGCGGGGCCTGCTGTGGGACAGACGACCGAGGAGGAACAGACATCGAATGTGGTGAGTGGTGCTGCATGTGCGGAGCCGAATGCATCGTATGGGGAGACGGAGTGCCTCGTGATGAGCCGGGCCGAATGGACGTGAGTGGCGGCGGTGCCTGTTGTGGGAGCGGCGGGGGCGGAGGCGGAGCACCACCGGATGAGCCCATGTTGGAGGACCAGTACCGCGGCGCCATGTCGGGTGGCGACCGAGACGAGCCAAGACCAGTAGGCGGACCGCCACTGCTTGACGGAGGGTGCGACGAGGCCGGCAGCTGCTGTGCGTGCGAGTACGGCGACCGCTGTGGGGGATCCGGGCGTGCGTGATCGACAGGATGCAGGATAGTGTGATGATGCGACGACTGCGCGCGAGGAGGCAACTGCGACGGTGTCTGCGGCTGCGACAGCGACTGCGACGGTGGCGGAAGTGGTTGCTGATGTGCTGGCAGCAGAGGTGGTGCCTGGTGCAGTTGCGACTGCGGTGGTGGCGGTCGAGAGAGGTCGGACTCGGGCGGGTACCGTGGCGCCAGTCGTTGCATGTCGTCCGAATACGGCTCTTCTTCTCTCTTAACGACAGTCGAGCGGTGTTCCGTCTCACGCGATTGGCTTGGAGTGCCCGTCAGGCTGTGGGCGATGTGCCCCTGGCTGCTGCCACTGCGATGGTGGTGGTGCTGGGTGTGGGGTGACGCCTGGGGATTCGGGTGGCCGCCATGAGGATGGTTGGTGAACTCCGTAACCAGGCCGCGAGCAAGCTCGTGCTCCTGGGCGCGCTCTTGTTCCCGGTGGACGTGCTCAAGGCCGTGCACTGCACGATCGTGCATCTCGCGGTCGTGGCTGTGAGGCGAAGGTTTGCGGCCGGTCTTCTTGCACTTGTGGCACTGGTAGTTGCGTTGGGCGACAAACTTTTGCGCCTCCTCGCCCATCTTGCCGTAGAACCCGTTGGCGAGTTCACGTTCTTGCGTCTTGTCAATGGCATGCCACTTGGGGCTGACGTCGCTGCCGCACGTGAGGCAGACCTTATTGTCCTTGACCGCTTTCTTGCCCCCACCCACGGCTGTCGCCGCCGAGAGCTTGCTGCTGAAGTCGCCGTTGAGGTACACCGAGCCCTGGCGGCTGTTGCTGCCGTTGCTCTGAGGCGCCGTGTTCTGGTCGGGTGACGATCCTCTGCCTGCAGCCGAGTTCGCACCGGCCACCAGCGAGCCCGACATCTTGGAGGCGATCGAAAGGAGGTTAGCCTTGCGCGCACAGCCGGTCAGGGCCAGGTCGGCTTGCTTGTAGTTCTCGACGTAAAATTGAAGACCCGTCATGTCTGAGTTATCAATCTTCTCGTACGGCAGGTACGCCGAGCTCTTCAGCGGGATGTGGTCGCGGCACCAAATCGCCGGCACCAACAGCCCGTTGACGCCGTTTAGGGTGACAATGTTGGCCTGGTCGCGGCGCGAGCCCTTGACGGGGACGAGGTCGAAGCCGAAGATATAGCCGGCTTGGTGCGCGCACTGCACATGGAACTGCGCACGGCACTGGTTGCACGACACGCACGCGCCCGTGGACTTTGTCTTGCAGATTTTGCATTGCTCGTCGTACCGGGCCCGCGGGACGGAGGCAACGCCCTCAGCCGGTTCGAGAGCGCGAGCCCTGCCAAACTTGATCTCCGGTGTCCATACGGCGCAGGTGACGTGGATCCAGTTGTTGTCGGCGGTCCGCTTGAGCGCCTCTCGCGGGTTGACAGGCTTGTTGAGCTCCTCTTGGCGCTTTCTGTAGTACTCGTCGGCTTTCTTGGCCTGTTCACGCTCGACGCGGTCCCGTTCGCGACCTTGTGCGTCGGATCTCTTGCTGTGCGAGGACGACGTCTGTGCACCGGCGGCAGGCTTGCTGTGCTCGACCGGGCAAAGGACACAGTTGTAGTTAATGGACATGTGGGGGTTGCGGTCGTTGGTGCACATGTCGCAAAGCCACTTGTGCGGGCTGCGGTTGTCGAGAACACCATAGCAGCTCCGGTGCACGGTCAGGCGGCAGTCGCGGCACACCACGCGCTGGTCCTCAGTCACCAGATTTGTCTTGAGACAGACAGCACAGGGGAGCTTCTTTGGCTCGGGGAGAAGTTCGGCCACCGTGCGCGAGTAAGCGTTGGATGAGGACCGACCCCCTGCAGCTGGTGTCGACCCGTTGGAGCGACCACCGCCTGAAGCACGCTCTGCGGTGGCGGATCGGTCCCGTTCGGCGGCCGCCCGCTCTGCGTTGGCCCTTTCGCGATCGCGCCGTCTGTTGTTGGACGACGATGTAGGGTATGTCGAGCTCGATGCGGAGTCTGACGCGTTATAATCGGCATCCTTGTCCGCAGCGCTGCCGTTCTGGCCCTTGAGTCGCTTGCGTGGAGGTTCCGCGGACTGGTGGAGGGCGCTGAAGTTGGCTTCGGTAAGGCGGATCATCTCCTCCGCTGCGGCGATTTCTTTCATAAGTTCGTCGTCCAGCTTGCGCTTCACGAGACGGCCACCCGCGTTGGTGACCTTGGCGGTGAGGGCCTCCACATCCTCCCACTGCACCGCATACCGGCGCCAGAGCTCGGAGCAACGACGGCACAGCGCTGCTACATACTGCTGGGTGTTCTGGTTCTGGCTCCTATCGCGGTTGGAACTGCGACCATTGCCTCCACCGAGTGACTCGGCGAGGACACCGGTGGGCACAGCAGCAGGTGCGCGGCGCCACTGCCGGGACGTCTTTGTGCTACAGAACTTGCACTGGAACTGGCGTTTGAGAACGTCGGCCTTGTCGGTATCAAAGGCAGAGTCGTCAACGTCATCGGCCACGTCATCCTGAATTTTATTCGCGGCGGCGGCCTCGGCCTTCTTGGCCTCCTTTGCCTCCTTCTTGCCTTTGCGGCTGGCATTGTTGCCCCAGATGATCTTGCCACGCTCACTCTTTTTCCAAGCGTAGTAGTAGCGCACAATGTCACCATAAAAGACTGTCTTGACGTGGCGCGTAACTAGGTGGAGCTCCGAGCCGAATTTGGTAACCGCGTCCTCAAACCGCTTGTACTCGGCAGCGCTGAGGATGGGCTCCCTAAACTCATCTGGCTTCTTGTGGTCAAGCTCCTTCAGCGCCTTGTCTGTGTTGAAGTTGTTGTGGAACAGCAGATCCGCAGCCATGTCGTGTAGGTTGGTCGACCGGGGAGGGACGCCGAGCTTTGCAGCCTTTGCGACGGCCTTGTCCATGAACTGATCGATTTCCTCGTCGGAGATGTCGGGTGTCGTTTTCTTCTTGGCGTCCTTTGTCTCGGGCGGGTCAATGTCCATCTTGGAGTCGGCGGAGTCTGCGTCGGCGTCGGCGGCTCCGGCAGCCGGCTTCACAACGGGGGGGACACATGGCGGCGCGTTGGGCGACTTGTACAGTAGGTAAGCCGTGTTGCGCTCGTCATCGTCGTCGTAGTCCTGGCCACGCTCAATGTAGCCGGCGGGTGTGTCCTGGACCCACTTCGGGCGGCTTTCGCGCTCGCGTTCGTACGCGGCCAGCGCTTCCTTGTTCTGCCGAGCCTCACGGCGGGTGGCCTTCTTGATGTCGGGCGGCATCACATACTCGACCGGCCGGCCCGGCCATGGCAAGACAACAGCCTGGTGCCGGGGGCCGACACGGGTCGCGGCGCGCGGATAGATGCGATCGTCGTAGTCGAGCGCATCCTCGACCTTGCAGTGAATGCCGAGGTACCGGTACGGCCAGAGACTGGCCTGGTACTGCTGCTCGGCTGTCGCTGGCGGGTGCGCATCTTCGTCCTGATCGGGACTGGTGCGACCGGTGTCTCCACCAGCACCGTCCTCGTCGTCGTCATCAAGCAGCTCGTCGTCGTCGGCGGCGGCGGCGGCTGCGGTGGCAGCGCCTGCCCCAGCGCCGGTCGCATCGGGGGTGCGGCCGTCAATGACATTCGGCGTGTGGCGTGCCTCCAAGAGGCGTTCCTGGGCACGACTGCATGCAGCACAGGACCATGCGAAACCACGGGAGGGCTTTTTCAGTAGGGGTGGGCGTACACAGCTCATGTGGTAGGTCTTTGCGCAAACAGCACAGTCGACGGAGTTGTTGCTAAAAAGTGGGTCCCGTTAGCGCCATGTTCGCGTCATGTAGTGATCTAGCCATATCGGGAAATAGGCGTGGGGCGCATGCATAAAACAGCCGATAAAACAGCAAAACAATTAAAAAGGTAAAAGACGGGCGAGGAAAATATGGGAGCCCAATAGGAGAGGGCCCCAGTGGAAAGGGCAAGGCCAAGGCAAAACGATGGTCAAGGGGAAAGACGAGCGAAACGTCAGGAATGGGGACCGGGGAGGATTGATGCATTGGTAGTGGACGTGACAACAAAAACTGCAAAGAGGGAAAAATGACGAAAGAAAGAGAAAAAAGAAAAGAAAAAAAGAAATAGTGAGGCGCATTTGGCTTTGTTTTTATCTTACCTTGCACAAAAGCCACTGCAACGCTTGCACTGCTTTGCAGCAGCAGTGAGATCCTTTCCACGCCCCTGCTCGATTAAGATGTAGCGCCAGCGCTCGTGGAGCACCTTTTTGACGCGATCAGGCACGTTGACGATTTGGAACGTCGGGATAACTTCGTAGTTTTTCTGGATGTAGCGATCGTAGAGCTTATCGAACCAGAAGCAGTTGGGCTCTTTGCGGTACAAGTCCAGGCTGTCGATTTCGGCCTTGTGCTTGATGGTACATTTGCCGCGAAGCGCAGTCAATGGCGAAATGTCAGAGTGCATGGTGGCGAAAACGGAGCGAGTGTCCTGAGCTCTCCGGCCAATGTCCCTAGGTCGGTAGTACCAGTTGACGCGCACCGCATCGACAGGGAGAGACGTGTTGTTCTTGGGATGCAGAAATTCCATCACACGGCCCAGATAGTAGGGCTCGCCGGGTGGTTCGCATACTAGGTATACGTGGTCTGACAGGTTGAGAGCGTTAGACATGTTGTTGGGGCCAAAAACGCCGACGAGAGCAAAAAAAAAAGAGCGAAAACGAACGTACCATTCACATTCAGCACAGAGCCGTCGTCGGCCACGAGTTGGCCAGCCTTGGTCGGCTTGGCACCGTGCTTTTCAAATGTCATCAGATTCGTGTTGCCGTAGCCATTTGTCCCGTCGGCGTGCGATGCTGACGATGCAGCGGCGGCAGCAGCGGCGGCGGCAGCTGCGCCATTCTTCTTGAGCGAAATGTTGAGCAGCGGCGTGGACGAGCCGTGCGCAGTGCCACTACCGCTGCCGTTGCTGGGGCTGGCCTTGTCGCTGGAACTGGAACCGGCGGCTGCCTTGCGCTTCCGCGGGTTGGATTGCGATTGTGATTGACTGCTTGTGCCGTTGGTAGATGCGATCGACGAGGCGTGATGGTGGTCTCTGTCCTTGTGCTGCGAATGCGCAGACGACGAGGACTTGCCGTGGCTGGTGCTGTTCTGGTGGTTGCTGCTACTGGCGGCGCCGCTGTCAGACGCGTTTGCGGAAGACGAAGGCAACGGCTTGCGTAACCGTTCGCGTTCGCGTTCGGAGCTGCCATTGCTGTGGCCGTTCGTTGGGCGAAGCGGCTCTCTGTCCAGAAGCGACGTAGACGACGACGCGCCGATGGCTGAGGAGCCGGAGGATCCTGTGTTGGCCGACTTGCGTGACGACGACGACGACTCGGGCTTCTTGGCGGGTTCGTCGTCGCGTCGCTCAGGGTACATTTCGAACATGTCCACGTCCTTGTCCTCAGCGTAGTTGGGGCGCGCACCTCCGGTCCGGTTGCGTGACCGCGTGCCATAGTGCGATGCAGCGTCGCCGTTCGTCGTGGCCGTGCCGTTTGTGGTGTCGCCGTTGGTGTTGTCTCGCGATGGCCGCTTGGTTATGGACGACGACGATGTCGCTGCTGCAGCGGCCGGCGACGATGAGCGGCGTGTGCGGCTTGCACTACTCGGTGGTGGTGTGGGATCCGACATCTTGGGCAGCACGGAGTAGGAGGAGGATGCTAAGGAGGCGGGCAGTTTGTGTGAGGAAGGATTTGAGGAGGACTGGGGCTTTGGTGATGATGATTTGGATGACGGCAAGACGGATCTGGCCGAACTGGTGCTGGCGGCAGCAGTTGCAGAGGTGCTTGCAGTCGCTGAGGTTGACGAGCCCTCAGCACCTGCACTGCCACTACTGGGTTGTGATGATTTGGGGGGCGCCATGGCTGATGGTTTTGGCGATGACGCCTAAAACGGATTTTAAGGTGACGGAGGTCAAAATGGGAAATGGGGGTTGAAGAAAAGTGAAAAGAGAGGAAATAATGGGGATGGGGAAGTGGACGAGCGGCGAGCCGTCACTTCCACAATGCACGGGGGGGGGGGGGGGGGGGAAAAGGA